>CAJQZJ010001511.1:11739041-11753717 GCA_907164525.1 Lophiomys imhausi
CTCTCTCTCTCTCTCTCTCTCTCTCTCTCTCTCTCTCTCTCTCTCTCCCCCTCCCTCTTTCTCTTTCTCCAGTGTCTCACTCTGTTGCCCAGTCTGACCCTGAACTTGAGATCCTATTGCCTCAGCTCCCCAAATGCTTGAAACACAGCCACCTGTTTCAGTGTCTAGCCTTCGCCTGTCTGCTGTACTGGTGACCATCGGTGAGCCTCGGAGGGGTGGACCACACCAAGCCCTTACCAGAACCTCAGGTCCTATCTCTGCCCTGTGAGGGTATAGTAACCATGCTCTCTTTCTAGGTTGATTATGAAGATTAAATAAGTTAATGTCTTCCACGGGCCTCATGTGCTACATACGTTCATCAGTGTCATTCCTGTCCGTTTTTGATGTTTTCCTAGGAATCCTGCCAACGATGTGTTTAACTCTCCGAAGTAGATCTGTACCCACACATCTCCCTCAGTTCACATTTCTGGTTTCATGGATGCTCCCTCCATCCCAAGTCAAGAAAAAAGAGATTCCTGACCCGGGTCACGGGCAGGTTGCTAGGAGACACTGTGTGAGGGAAAGAGGACTGCTGAGCTGAGAGCAGCTCCTCGGGCCACAGGCTTAGCTTCCTGGCAGACCCAGGCAGCTCTGTGACTCTCAGTGCAGTTGGTCACATGCTTATTAGTTTGTGGGGACAGTCATCGTGAAATGTCCCAGACCTTGTGGCTTAAACACTGGGGACCTATTTCCTCATATGACTGACTGGGAGCGGAAGTCCAGGGTCGACTCGTCGGCAAGGGTGCTTTCTCTTTGGCTTGCCAATGGTGTCTTCTTCTCCATGGTTTCTGCACTGTCTTCCCCTCATGTGTGTCTCTGCTCTCCTCTTTATAGAAAAGCATCAGCCATATTATTGCGTTAAGACAGCCGCCATCTTAACTCAAGTCACCTCTTCCAAGGCTCTGCCTCTAAGCACAGTGCCACTCTGAGGTCCTGGGGGCAGGACCTCAGCCCATGACCTTGGAGAGAAAGGTCTTAATGTGGGTGAGGGGTGGGGACACACCCAGTCCTTTCCAGAGACTCCTTAGCACTGTCATGCCTTCTTGTCCTTCTTTCCCAGCCTGTCCTCATTGTCAAGGAAACTCAGTGTTGGACTGGACAGTTGATTCCCAGGACTGTTACTATGTTCTAGCCTTTCTTCCAGGGCCTCGTCCTTCAGCCCTTGCCCTGGTTAGCTCTTTCTGGCAATTTGACACAAGCTAGAGTCATTTTGGGAGAGGGAACACCAGCTGGGAAAATGTCCCCATCAGATTGGCCTGTAGGCAAGTCTGTGGGACATTTTCTTGGTTGATGCTTGATAGGGGAGGGTGCCATCCCTGAGCAGGTGGTCCTGAGGTGTATGAGAAAGCAGGCTGAGCAAGCTAGTAGATGGCATTCCTCCATAGTCTCTGCTTCAGTTCCTGTCTCCAGGTTCCTGCTCGAGTCCCTGCAACGATGGAAGTGTTGGTCACATAAACCTTCTCCTCCCCAGGTTGTTCTTGGTCACCATCTTTATCACAGCAATAGAAAGAAAACTAAGATAGCAGCCCTTTAACACACAGCTTAAGAAAGTCTTTGGGGCTGGAGAGATGGCTCAGTAGCTAAGAGCAGAACCTGAGTTCAAATCCCAGCACCCATGTGGCAGTTCACAGCTGTCTGTAATTGCCAGGCGGGGTGGTGGCGCACGCCTTTAATCCCAGCACATGGGAGGCAGAGGCAGGCAGATCTCTGTGAGTTCAAGGCTAGCCTGGTCTACAGAGTGAGTCCAGGACAGTCAGAGATACACAGAGAAACCCTGTCTCAAAAAAACCAAAAAAAAAAAAAAGTCTCTGAATTCTATTGCTGAGAGTTTCAAAAGTATGAAATCTTCAAAGAATAATTAAAACAAAGATTAGTGTATTCTCAAATTCCAAAGCTATCCTTGTCCCTTCTTGTGTGGCATTCTTCTTCTGATGCTTTCAGTAGGGTTGCCCTTTTTACTGAACCTCACGTAAGCCACGGGGGGTCGAAGTATACATTACAGAAATGAAGAGGGACCCTCAGTGGTTCATATGAACCAAGTAGAGCCCTGATCCCCGAACTCTTAGAGAACCTTGGCCAGCCAAGATGTTCCTGCCCACTGAAAGAACTGCTGTTGGACTTGACACTTGCCTTGGTGACCGGATGACTGCTGGCTGCAGACCAGGTAGCATCTCCCTTCTTTGTGATGTCACCCCATGTTTCCCTTGACACAAAGGAAGACAGTCATCATTGATATTTTATAGACGGGCTCAAATCCTGGCTCTGCTCCTTACCAGTTCTGGCTTTGGCTAACTTGACAGAGCTCTCCAAGATTCAGTTTTCTTAATGGTAAGATGGGCTAGCAATGGGGCCTTACCTCAAAGAAGCAGAGAAGACTGAATGAGAATCTTATGAACACACCCTCTGTTGACTATGAAGTAATACCAATCTGAACAGATAGAAACATTCTGAACAGATTACTGATAGGGTATAGGTGGTGATGATGGGTAGAAAAAGGGAACAATGCATTTCCTTATTTAGCAACGAGTCTCTCAATTCTCTGGTAATAAAAGGACTTTGTTTTGCTCAGAGCCCCCTTGAGTCTCACAATCATGCTTATATATATAGTGCCTTTTGTCCCAGAATCTTGGAGCAGCTCTGAAATCAAAACATGACAAGAATTGGATGGTTGCAAAAAGAAATGTGACAATTTGCTTTTGTTTTTGAACAAGCTCGCCTTCCCTTCCCAGTTTGCAACTTGGCACCTGGATGTGGGCATGCGTGCGTTTCTGAGTCTAGCCACGAAGGACACATGACAGCTGCTTCTAGCTTGGTCTGGGGATGGAGCGATAAGAGGAGACCTAACCGCCCCCCCCCCCCCCCATGCTCAGAGGGAGGACTTAAGAGGACTGAGCTGGAGGGGAGGCTGTCTTTCCTGTCAATGAGGAATTTTACAAATGCGCTCTCATTAACCGATGTGACAGAGGAGGATGGGGTGGGTGTGGGGGAAGGTGGCAGGTTTGGTGAAGTTAACCATTTATATAAGTAAAAGAGGAATGGTCCATGCTGGGTACGTCCGTATTCACAAACCCACATTGGCTCCCATGGGAACTCTGCTTCTCCCTTCCTCTAAAGAGGCTTGTCTTTGCCTTAAAAACCAAACAAAACAGCAGCAACAACAACAAAAACCTGAAGTAAGAATTAAGGTCCACTTCCGGAAGATTCTGGGAGTATAAGATCTGAGGCATCATGTAGGGAGGAGAACCGAAGTGTAGAAATGCCCTGGAGAACTTCCAAGGACAAAAACAATGCAGCAGCACCGTAGAGTTTCATTAGATCTAAGCCTTTGTCATGTGTACAACCAACCCTACATTATTTTATGTGCTACTTATAGAGAAATAATAAGACCACTGTTGGCTGTGAGAGGCACAGACTTCGAGATGTATCCAAATTTCAGAGACTAAATATGTAAAGAGCATGCACCTTAGAACTGATGGGAGGGGGCAGGTCAGATGGCTCAGTGGGCAAAGACACTTGTTGCCAAGCTTGAAAGTTTGAGTTTGATCCCAGAGATCCACAGGGCAGAATCGACTCCTGCAAGCAATCCTTTGACCTTCACATGTGCCTGGGACATGTGCTCAGGACCACACAATAAATAAATGTATGTAGTTAATTAAATTAAATAACGTAATTAAATTTTAAAAATAATTGATGAGAGATTGTACTTGAGGGGCTACCTTCTCTCCTGTAACAAAGTTGACCATGGGAGGTAGAAACCATGCTAGATATTTTGAGGACAAAGGAATTTAACATGGGGGTGGGGAGTTAAGTACCTTTGACATCACTGCAGAGGTGGGCTAGCGGGCACTGGCCGGCAATGCAGAAGTCCATAGGATCCTCATTACGCTTTCCAGCCTTAGAAGCTGTAACCCACAGCTGTGAGGATTTGGAGCAGTCAGCTCTGCAGGGTGGCATTAATCCCACTGGGCTAGAAAAGGACCACTATCACAATTTCTGAGCCAAATTTGAAGCAAGTTCTATTAAATGCTGGCCAGGATGATGGACACTAGCCAGGTCCATACCTGGGATTCCCAGAGTATGACACTGAATTACAGTAGTCAGAGACTTATCAAGGCAAAACTCATAAGGCTATGTACTTCCCACCTTTGTCCCGGTGGGGTGCAAGTACACATCCTGCCTGCATGTGATCAAGCAAGCACCTTCTGTAGAGTTGGGGAAACCAAGCTTGTTTATAGAAGTGAAAACATGTGGTTTGTTATCTTATATGAACAACAGCCCCCACAGCCTTTCAGGAAATTGTCTGTCCTTGGGCAAGTGGGGGGTTACAGGTTAGAGGTATTTTTGTTTTATAGATCTGTTAAGCACAGTAATTTAAACTTAAAACACAGCTTTAGGCCTCCCAGTGAAATCCTTTCACAATTGTCTTAGTTACTTCTTCTGCTACTGTGATAAATCTACCCTGACAAGAGCAGCATAAGGGAGCAAAGGTTTGTTCTGGCTCACAGATCACAGTAAAGTCCCTCATGGTGGGGAAGGAGGCTTCAAAGCTTGAAGCAGCTGCTTACATCGGATCTACAGTCAGGAAGCAGAGAGCAATGAACGCCTGCTGCTGCTCAGCCCATTTCCACCCTGGAGAGATGGCTCAGCGGTTAAGAGCACTGGCTGCTCTTCCAGAGGTCCTGAGTTCAATTCCCAGCAACCACATGGTGGCTCACAACCATCCATAATGAAATCTGGTGCCCTCTTCTGGCCTGCAGATATACCTGCAGACAGAACACTGTATACATAATAAATAAATCTTAAAAAAAACAAAAAAAAAACAGTCCAAGTCCCAGCCAGGGAGTGGTACCACCCATAGTGGGTGGGGCTTCCGTTAAGGTAACCAAGGCAGTCCCATACAGCCACACCCTGAAGCTCCTCTCCCAAGCTCTTTTAGATTTTACCAAGTAGACAATGAAGATGAGCTATCATGGTGGCTTTGAAGCTTGCTCTATTGATCTAGACACTGGTGTCCTACCTATATCATCTGCCTTGCAGGATTGTATGAGATAACTTTCTCAGAAAGTAAAAGATTTTCATGAAAACCTGTATATTGGAATTTATGCATGTACCTGACCCTCCCACTAGATGTTAAATGTAGTGGGACACTATGCCTGACAAATAGATACTCTAAAGTCAAAGGCCTGGGTGGGTACAAACCAGGGCTAGAGACACCTACATATTCTGCTCCTTGTACCCCTGTCATTTCTCTCCTTACCAGAGGCAGTATTTTCCTGCGTTACTATAATTAATAAGAATACCCAGTGGCTTTGTTCCAGATGGATCAAAGCCCTTCTCAACCTCATTTTCTCCTCTTGGTCTTGGAGAGTCAAATTGCTAGTTAGATGAGGATGACTGTTCTCACTCCACAGATGAAAACAAGGACAAAGGACTCAAGAACTGACTCCTGGGTGGAGTGAGTACCTGGTGGCAACCTGCCAGGGAAGTGTTGCTTCCTAATGACTACGTTGGTTGCTTGGGTTTCTCAGATGGAGTTTCTACCATGAGAGAAGATGGTACTGACCTCTGCTCTTTTTCCCCAAGTGTCTCCCACTGCTGACTTCTTCATGTCTCTGTGTACGGTTGCCAGGATTACAGGGGCTCTCAGAACCGAAAAAGGGCAGCCTGAGGCCTGGCTATGTGGCAAGCCAATGCAGATTCTACACACCAAATTGTAGTTACTGTTCCTTGCTGAGAACTTGTTGTTCAGTCTACCTAACCTTCATATGAGTCACCTGCTTGATCTTTGATGGCTCCTGAACTAGAAACCTCATGACTTAGTTATGGCCTTGTTCTGTTCACATCTCTATCATCTTACTCAAAGAGTTTCTCTATAGGAAGTGCCTCTATGTTCTGAGGCTGTGTATAAAGTGGCCACAAGAAGAGCATCCAAAAGCAGATTCAGGGAACATAAATCCTTTAAATCAAAATGTATGAAAAAAGCATATAATTCCTGCCTAACAGTAGGGCTTCCTTAAATATTAATCAAATGAGAGTCTTTGGTGGATATTCTAACCCCTGGTTCACAAAAAATGTTTGAAAATATTTGTTAGGACTATAGAGGTTGGTTTTTTGTTTTGGTTTTATTTGTTGAGACAGGGTCTCACTATGTAGCCCTGGTTGTCCTGAAATTTACTATGTAGACCAGGCTGGCCTTGAACTGACAGAGATCTGCCTGCCTTTGCTTCCAGAGTACTGGGATTAAAGGTGTTTGTCATTATAGAGGTTTTATACTCTTAAGTCTTTCCTCCAGAGCTCAATTCTTAATTTCAAAAGCTCAGCAGGTTGGGACTGATCATCAGTCTAGCCATCCCTATTCTTCACACCAACCTCTCAACTCATAGAATGTGCTGAAGGTCTCTTATGTCCCAGGAGTTGGAGTCTAACTGTTAGTATTTCAGACACTCTGTCACTACAATGGCAGCTTGGACTGGTCTCCTGCCACGCTCTGCACTGGTAGGACTTCTCAGCACGTGTGGGTGGTGTTGGAGGTGTTGGCAACAGCCTTGGAACATAGCCGAAGCAAAGTATCGCTTAAGTGAGAGCCATCCGACTTCCAGTGCCAGAGTCATGAGCTCTGGAATACATTCTATTTCCACGTTGGAACAGTCCAGGCACCATTGATGACTTAACTGTGCTTGAAGGTTAGCCAATTGTTAAGCCAGTGTGGAAGTAGGGACCTTTCTTCTGCACATCTATGGTGAGGCTGGGGGAACATGATCATACTGTAACAAGTAAATCATATTCTAAGCACGTATGTGCTTACATGTTTCTGTGTGCAGAATGGCTTTCACTTAAAGCATTCTGACCACAGAGTCTTGCTGTGGGACTTCACACTCATGAGATGTGTGAATCCTGAGGCCTCTTTGCTGACAAATATTCATCAAGAGCACACCTTGTGACTGCATTTCCGTCGGGGTGTATACAGAAAGCAGATGCCATGAGAGAATTTGCTGTGGAAGGTTTATATTCCCAACGAGGCTGTTTAGAAAGGTGTGGGGTCAGAGCCACAGAGGATGGGGCGGAAACTTGTGGCTTGGAGGCAGCCGTTGTGTTATCAGCTTCAGTCCTGGCACGATGCCAATGGCTTACTCTCATTTCATACTGTGAGAAGTTCAGGAAACAAACAGTGACCTTCACCTAAGGGTCTTACCTGCTTGAGTGTGTCTTTGCTGGAAAGAAGTCAGAAGAAACACCACTTTCTTTAGCTGACTTTTCTTTTTTTTTTCAGTTCTAGGGTCCCCCGTGGATCAAACTCAGCAGAAGTCTGGGAGCAATGGGATATGCGATGCAATTGTTTTGTGGGTCAGCTACACGGGGTAGAAGGCAAGATAGGGAAAAAGCTGGAGCAGATATAGGTACCTCGGACAGCGAATTCAAAATATGATCAGTGTTAAACTGTACACTGGGCAACGACTCAGATTTTGTGGGGACTAAAACTCAAACAATGTTTTAGAATCCACGTTAAGAAACAACAGAGGCCAGGAGTGTTGACACACACTTTTAACTCAGCACTTGGGAATCTGAGGCAAGTGGATTTCTGTGAGTTCCAGGGCAGCCTGGTCTAACATAGCGAATTCCAGGACAGCTAGATTTACATAGTGATGCCTTGTCTTAAAAAAACAAAACAAACAAACAAAAAAAAAAACCCCAAAAACAAACGAAAACTTAAATTGGTAAAACAATAGCAGTAACAAGAACACCACCAAACCCAAAACCTTTCCCAGGACTTAAGACGCAGATCCAAAGTGCGGCTTGAAGCCCATGCATGCTTCCAGTCCCTAGGACGATGGAGACGGTGAAACAAAGCAAATTGACGTTAGAGAACAGTAGCCTAAATACTGCGGAGGGTTAAGTAAGATCGAGACGTGGTTCAGAAATTTGAAATAAGTCTCTTTGTCTACTCGTTTAATAAATCAACCTACAGTGAGCACTGATAATATTTATTTCGGTTCTTAGGGCTTTGAGAATCACAGGATCTGATGACAGCTGTCCGGTTGTAAACCACACTTCCCAGAAGCCCTCGGGCTCAGAGGACTCCCGACCTTCTCCGAAGCTCAAAGACTACAATTCCCAGCATGGAGAGAGCACAAGGACCACAACTCCCGGCGTGCCCGTAGAGGTGGCGGGGAAGCTCGGCCTTTCTCTCGCCCCGCCTCTCCCGTCGTTCGCAGCCAATGGGAAGGCTCCGTACTGCAGAGTGTGGAGGAGGACAGTGCCGTGGGCAAGTTGCGAGTCGAGGGAAGCGGCGGGAAGTTCGTACTACCTTGTGGACGGCGGGTTGGCCGCTTTGGGTAGGGAGCCGGAGGGTGGCGGCGGGACGGTGGGTACGGCGACGCTTCAGAGAGGCGCTTGCTCATCTGGGTCCCGGGCGGTGCTGCCCGGGAACTGTCGCTTCTTAGCTCGCTCGCGGCGCTGCCGGAAGCCCGGTTCTAGAAGGCCGCCCGAAGCCTGGCTCGGGCCGGGGTGGGGGACAAGGGGTGAAGGGACCTGGAGCGACCGAGCCTGCCCCTATCTTAACAGCGGTGCGATTAGGCGTCGGGGTGCACCCGCAGGCCGCCAGATCTCGCTTCCTAGGCATCGCTCCTCTGGTCTCCACCTCAGGAGCCCTATTTCCCGGTGCAGGCGCAGCATCTTCAAAGGCAAACTTAGGATTCTTCCAGCGCCAGAGTTTGTTTTAGATCGTTTCCAGTCCAAATAGCCTTAGGTGTAAAACTGCGCCAGGTTCTTTGTGAGATGGGGAGAGAGACACGCTAGTTGATGAGGTTACCGGTTTTCTCTATTGTCTCATCTTTGAAGTTAACCATTCTTCATGTGTGTGTGGATTCTTCCTTTCCTTCCCCCATTGCTCTTGGAATAATTTGGAAAGTTTTGCCATTGGGAAGGTGGAGGTTAAACTTAGGGGATCGTTGAAAAACTTCGTTAATTAATGGCTTCCTCTTTTTTTTTTTTTTAAACTGGAATTGCCTGTCTGTTGAGTCTGAAATTCAAGACAGTTTTTTTTTTTTTTTTCCGAGACAGGGTTTCTCTGTATAACAGCTCTGGCTGTCCTAGACTCACATTGTGGACCAGGCTGGCCTCGAACTCACAGAGATCCGCCTACCTCTGCCTCCCAAGTGCTGGGATTAAAGGCGTGTGCCACCAACGCCCGGCTTCAAGACAGTTTTTTAAAAAAGTACAACAGCACTTAGTTTTAAGAGTTTAGGAGAAAGGCATCTCAGTGTTTTGTGACATGCTGATCATAATGTTTGGGGAAATTTAATTTACAATTATGACTGGAATTAAATTTCTGGGCAGTTAAGATAATGTTCCTCTACCTGTAGAAAGGAATGTACATTGATATCACTTTATAATGACTTTCCCTGTTGAGCTACTCTAGCTGGCAGTCACAGTATCTCCGCATTGCCGACAGAGGCTGTGCTAGCACAGTAACACGGGCTGAGTTGGATTATAAGTGTGTTAGGCATAGGGATCCGGTACAGCACAAGTGTCCAGTATGGACATCACTTTGATAACTGTGATGGCTGCTGCTTATGCGCGATGTTGCCAATATGATGAGAGTCTATTTGTTAAACAAATGAAATGATGGAGTTGTGTTAATCGAGGAGCCAGGTATCTAATAAGTTATTGAGTACCTGGGGAATGGTTATATTGGAAACTTATGCTGAGTCTTACTCAAGTACTCGTGTGTGTATTTTAAAAATAGCAGCAGTGCATTTAAAATGTTGACAGACTCTCAAATTAAATTTCTTTTCTTTTCTTTTTTTGGTTTTTTGAGACAGGGTTTCTCTGTGTATCAGCCCTGGCTGTCCTGGACTCACTTTGTAGACCAGGCTGGCCTTGGACTCACAGAGATCGGCCCACCTCTGCCTCTGCCTCCCGAGTGCTGGGATTAAAGGCGTGCGACACCACGTCCGGCTCTCAAATTAAATTTCTTACAGAAAATAGGCCAGCTTTTCTTTGAGAACTAATGTGAAATAATTATGTGAATGTCCCAGATGTCTAGAAAAGACAGATTTAAAATTTGACTTTTTCCCCCTTAAAGACATCCCTAATAGACATGCTATGAATAAGATTTGATTTGAAAAGTAAAACCTCAAGCATATTTTTGGTTTGGAAAACAAACACATGTGGAAGTGGTACTCCCCTTGAGTGCACAGGTGAGTTTGCGAGAGTGAGCAGAGGCTCTTGTCCAGGCATCAGGCAGTGAGCTTGCTGGGGAGTGAAGTGTGGTTGCCATGTGAGACTGAAAGGAGGATATGGGGAAGGTTGGTCTGGGTGGGCCCTCAAAGGATTGGTAACTGGAAGGGCTTGGAGCCTGTTTCAGACTGCTAGTGCAGTTTTCTAGGTTCTGTTTTGTTTGGTTTGGTTTTTCGAGACAGGATCTCACTATGTAGCCCTAGCTGCCCTGGAACTCACAAGAGAGCTGCCTGTCTCTGCCTCCCAAGTGCTGGGATTAAAGGTGTGCACCACCATCACCTGACTCTCAAGGTTCTTTTTAAGTGTGAGAGGGAACAGACTGATTCATTCCTTCACCTGAGATTACATAGCTACTGCTAAGTGCAAAACCTGCTCTTGCTAGTGCACTGTTTTGTTGAAGCAGTAAGGATGTGAGATGAGGTCAGAAGCATAGTAACTTCAGCAACCAAGCCTTTAGATCAGTGGTAAACTTCTGGCCCATATTTCTTTGACTGTGTTTGCAGTTGTCATTGTAAAGCCGTAAGGACAGCCAATGACACTTAATATTCCCTCTGAGAATGGTATCTAAGCCCCCTGGCCAGAGGTCACCACGTGGAAGTAACTTGCTGTTCTTTCCTGATATTCTTGCTGCGTTTCTGAATGTTGCCTGACATCTTCGTGCTCAAACTCAAGTGCATCTTTCTTTTGGGTGGTGTATATGTAGTGCTTGGATTTTTATTAGCTTAATTTTAGTAATTTGAGACAGGATTTTACTGTGTAGTCCAGGCTGCCCTGGAACTCACTGTGTATTGCAGGTTGGCTGGAGTTCACAGCAATCATCCTGGTTTACCCAAGTGCCCGGTTATGTGTGTGTGGTGGTGGGGGCCGTATACATGTCTCACCTGGCTAGGCTATGCTTTGAAAGAAGTTCTTCAGAGCCTAGGGCAGTATGAGGTGTCCTGACTCCAGAGTAGGCATTACATTTATCAGCAAGTACTAACTAGTGGCAGGGACATTTTGCTGCCATTCTTTAATAAACTTAGGATTTCTTTAGGTTGCAGCATGTTTGTCAACTTGGGAAAATTGATGTTGTGAGTCATATTTAGTCTTCAGATAAGGTAATTTTGTGTTAATAAATAACAAATGTTTGGACAGATATCAGATGGACTGTGTCTATCTCAGTATGATTATACAAACTGACTGTGTGGAATTGTAAGAGTATGCTTATAAGTCTTTAATCCCAGCACTGGGGAGGCAAAGACAGGTGGATCTCTGTTCAAGCCAGCCTGATCTACATATGAAGACTGTCAGAAAAACAATCCTCCCCACCACAAGAAGGCATGCTTATACAAGCTGACTGCAGACACAGCAGAGTATGCTTATAATATTAACTGCAGACATCACAGGACACTTACACAGACTGACTGCCACCAGTGTCACCGGGTGACATCATTTTATGGGACTCCTCTGTATCACTCATTTACTGACAGGTTGTTAGATGACTGGTGATTTTCTGCATCAACTCCTGTCTTTCTGTGGGTGTCTGGTCCAAAGGATGGGAACCTGTGCTCTAAAACTTAAAGACTAAGATGGACATATATTTAAAGTAGTACTAAACATGTATAAGAAAATCAGTATATCAGTGAGCCACATGGATTAAGAAAGGAAGATACACTGAATGAAAGTCATGTAGTTAAATGACAAAGTAAATAGTTTGAAAATTTTGATGTTCTGCTGGGTACTTTTAAAGCAGTTCTTTAGAAGTAGATACTGGAAGGAAGCACCCTTTACACAGCTCAGTATTAGGAACAGAACAGTTGCATGGGAACTAAAAACCAGGGCCTTATTTATTTTTTTAATGTTTATTTATTACTTCAAGTTACATCTCCATCACAGCCCTCACCCTCCACCCCTCCCAGCCCCACCCTCCTACCCTCTCACCCTTCCCCCAGAATGCATAATTCTTTTTTTTTTCAGTCCAACAAATGGTTCTTTCTCTTATAACAATAAATAAAGTACAAAACAACTGAAATAAATAGGCCACAATTCTGAGAGTTATATGGCTTAGCATACATTCTCAATGTCCAGTCAATATGTATTTGGTCCCTGACTTTAACATTCTACTATCTAACTATCTCCATGAGTTTAAAAGTTCTCTGTCTAACTCAGCTCTTTTTTTTATATATAAGTACTTTATTTTTTTTTCTTCAAGTTACATCTCAGTCACAAACCCTTCCCTATTCCCCCTTCCTGTCCCACCCTTCCACCCTCTTCCCCCCCAACAGCTTCCCTTTTCAATCCAACAAATGGTTCTTTCTCTTATAACAGTAAATTCTATACAAAACAGCAGAATTAAATATGCCACATTTATTAGAGTTAAATGGCCCAGTATACCTTCCCAATGTCCAGTTCATACATATTTGGCCCCTGACTTTAACCTTCTACCTTCTAACCATCTCCATGAGTTTAAAGTTCTATAACTGACTTAGCTCTCATACTAACTTGCATCACTATTATAACCATCTTCTTAGATCTAGAACGCCCTCTTGATTCCTAAACAACTCAAAATTTAGCTATGAGACTCAAGCTGTCTATTCTTCAACCACCTCAGAGAGCTGAGAAGTATAAATATATCTGATTATATAGGAAGTGCAGGGTCTGCAGCTTCCAATACTAAGAAATGACAAACCAGTGACTACCTGGACAGTTCCCATTTTCTCTCCATACATTCCAGCATCAGTCTTCAGCCTTTTGGTCCTGTTTCTCTGACAGACATTTATTGTAGAGCAGGGATTATGAAGGACTAACCTACCCTGTCTTGGCAGAGCTAGGCTATCGACTTCCCTGCTACCAAGTTTTGTCCTTTTTGGACAGCAGTCTGTCTACAGTTGAAGCAAGGAGTTTTTACATGTCAAGAGATAGGCTTGCCACTAATTCAACCATCTCACACTGGAGATTCTTCGATGCTTATCTTCTACTTGGAGTAGAATAGGGGGTGCTGTCAGGAGCTGATATGTTACGATATCAAAAAAAAATCTTAATTTAAGACCACATCTTTGAATGCCATATTCTGCAGATCTCTTGGGGTTTTTGAAGATGCCCTATCTATCTCTTGTATTTAGATAAGCAAATGTTGCTTGTCTCTTAACAACTTGATTACTGAGTAGCTTAGAGAATATCTGTGATAGACTGTCATAGTAGCTAACAAGGTGACATGCATGCATGACTAGGAGTTTGTTTTTCTTAACTATCCTAAACAGTTTAAGACGGTTGGTATCAAGAGGCCAGAGCTTCACATTTCATTTTTAAGTATCTCTAGGTACGATACCATTAGGAAGCGTTACCTTTAATTTTGTATCAATATACAAAGATCTATTCAAATGTGGCTAAATATACTCTTAATTTTGTATCAATATACAAAGATCAATGCCTATGTGGCCCAATACAATCTTAATATTGCATCCATATACAAGGGTCAATACCATTGTGGCCAACTATAATCTTAATTTTGTATCAATATACAAATATCAATACCGACATAGACCAATACAATCTTATTTTTGCACAATAAACAATGGTCAATACCACTTTAGCCAAATATACTACTAACTTTGTATCAATATACAAAGGTATAAGGGCATATTCAATAATCTGACCCTTCTTCTTGGTCCTTTCTGTGCTATGTTTATGTCTCAATTTTTCTCAAGTCCATGCATTCCTACATAGGAGATAAAGAAGGATACAGAAAAGGGAAAGAAGGAATACCTTGGGTCTAACCTCCAAAACCCATTAAACAGGACCATTTAACAACTTGTAATCTCTTCCCCTAAATAACAGAGTTTTCAGTTGTCCTTCAAATAACTAAAAAGGGGGGGGCGGAGAAACACCCTCCCCACCCTCTGGGTATGAGACGTCGCTCTCTTAAAATGACTTCCTGCTGATTTGGGTCGTAGTAAACCTGTTTGGGGCCCGAACCAAAATGGAAAAATGGTTAAAAATGTTAATACAATCCTTTTATGTTCAGTCCTTATGTTCTCAGCTGTTTAGATGTCCTAAGGAGTTTGTAGGCAGAATCTGAACTTCCAGGCTTTACTGAGGTTCTGGCTGGGGCATTGTGTAGAGCTGAACGGTCTTAGCGATATTGAGTTGTTGTGGTTGTAGGCTTTTGATGGAGACAGCTATTGAGGGAGTCTGTCAGGCTGAATCATCTGAGTCACTTGTCTTCTTTTGGTGTCTGATTCTGATTTCTGCTGAGGTTTCCGTTGTCCAGTTGTCCCTGGGTTCCTTGAATGGATGCTTTGATTCTCCTGGAAAGATAAGAACAGAGCCCTGCCCTAATCCTCACTCAGGGACAATCACCCTCTTTTTTTTTGGGGGGGGGGGTAGGTAATATTTCTCCTGAAGCAAATTTGGTTTTTT
>CAJQZJ010001511.1:11754117-11820143 GCA_907164525.1 Lophiomys imhausi
TAAACAACTCAAAATTTAGCTATGAGACTCAAGCTGTCTATTCTTCAACCACCTCAGAGAGCTGAGAAGTATAAATATATCTGATTATATAGGAAGTGCAGGGTCTGCAGCTTCCAATACTAAGAAATGACAAACCAGTGACTACCTGGACAGTTCCCATTTTCTCTCCATACATTCCAGCATCAGTCTTCAGCCTTTTGGTCCTGTTTCTCTGACAGACATTTATTGTAGAGCAGGGATTATGAAGGACTAACCTACCCTGTCTTGGCAGAGCTAGGCTATCGACTTCCCTGCTACCAAGTTTTGTCCTTTTTGGACAGCAGTCTGTCTACAGTTGAAGCAAGGAGTTTTTACATGTCAAGAGATAGGCTTGCCACTAATTCAACCATCTCACACTGGAGATTCTTCGATGCTTATCTTCTACTTGGAGTAGAATAGGGGGTGCTGTCAGGAGCTGATATGTTACGATATCAAAAAAAAATCTTAATTTAAGACCACATCTTTGAATGCCATATTCTGCAGATCTCTTGGGGTTTTTGAAGACGCCCTATCTATCTCTTGTATTTAGATAAGCAAATGTTGCTTGTCTCTTAACAACTTGATTACTGAGTAGCTTAGAGAATATCTGTGATAGACTGTCATAGTAGCTAACAAGGTGACATGCATGCATGACTAGGAGTTTGTTTTTCTTAACTATCCTAAACAGTTTAAGACGGTTGGTATCAAGAGGCCAGAGCTTCACATTTCATTTTTAAGTATCTCTAGGTACGATACCATTAGGAAGCGTTACCTTTAATTTTGTATCAATATACAAAGATCAATGCCTATGTGGCCCAATACAATCTTAATATTGCATCCATATACAAGGGTCAATACCATTGTGGCCAACTATAATCTTAATTTTGTATCAATATACAAATATCAATACCGACATAGACCAATACAATCTTATTTTTGCACAATAAACAATGGTCAATACCACTTTAGCCAAATATACTACTAACTTTGTATCAATATACAAAGGTATAAGGGCATATTCAATAATCTGACCCTTCTTCTTGGTCCTTTCTGTGCTATGTTTATGTCTCAATTTTTCTCAAGTCCATGCATTCCTACATAGGAGATAAAGAAGGATACAGAAAAGGGAAAGAAGGAATACCTTGGGTCTAACCTCCAAAACCCATTAAACAGGACCATTTAACAACTTGTAATCTCTTCCCCTAAATAACAGAGTTTTCAGTTGTCCTTCAAATAACTAAAAAGGGGGGGGCGGAGAAACACCCTCCCCACCCTCTGGGTATGAGACGTCGCTCTCTTAAAATGACTTCCTGCTGATTTGGGTCGTAGTAAACCTGTTTGGGGCCCGAACCAAAATGGAAAAATGGTTAAAAATGTTAATACAATCCTTTTATGTTCAGTCCTTATGTTCTCAGCTGTTTAGATGTCCTAAGGAGTTTGTAGGCAGAATCTGAACTTCCAGGCTTTACTGAGGTTCTGGCTGGGGCATTGTGTAGAGCTGAACGGTCTTAGCGATATTGAGTTGTTGTGGTTGTAGGCTTTTGATGGAGACAGCTATTGAGGGAGTCTGTCAGGCTGAATCATCTGAGTCACTTGTCTTCTTTTGGTGTCTGATTCTGATTTCTGCTGAGGTTTCCGTTGTCCAGTTGTCCCTGGGTTCCTTGAATGGATGCTTTGATTCTCCTGGAAAGATAAGAACAGAGCCCTGCCCTAATCCTCACTCAGGGACAATCACCCTCTTTTTTTTTGGGGGGGGGGTAGGTAATATTTCTCCTGAAGCAAATTTGTTTTTTTGACAATATATAAAGTGTTATCTTTCAATCTGGTTTAAAGAAGAAATTATTTTGTTATTTTGGAGCTAAACCAGCTTTAGTGTATATATTTTGAGATCTCGAAGGACAATTTGTATTGAGTGGGCCTTTTGTAAGTAGCTTTTAAACTTAGGTCCTTCCAAATCCTATGTGTGTGTCTCTGCATTCTAATTATTGGGATCCGAGACCTGTGGTTCCCATCTGAGGGGATTAAAGATGTGTTCCACCACTCCTGGATCGAAGTTTTTCTCTATTTAGAGTTTGTTTTGTATCAGGCTGACCTTGAGCTCTGAGATCTGCCTGTTATAAAGGATACAGCCGTTCAACCTGGTTTTATAAACCTCCAAGTGTCAAAAAAAAGTAGAGCTAAGGTAAAATACAGGAGAAATGTGGTGTTAACCCATGCCTTTAACTTCAGCAGAGACGGGAGGAGCACCATAGAGTTAGTGGACTTATAAATTCTAGAGTTACACGGAAAAAGGTGGTGAGGGTACACACCCTTAATCCCATCATTCAAGAAGAGTACACCCTTAACCCCAACACATTAGAGACAGAAACAGGCAGAAAACCAGGGCCTTATAATTGCTGTCTCTGTATCAGATTTCTCTCTGTGAATTGCTGGTTGGCTGCTGTTGGTGGGTGAGCAGATACATCTCCTCTAGACTTAGCTTCCTGTTTTAAGAACCACATTATATAACTGGATTTCACATAAGACCAAAAAATATGAAATTGGAAATGTTATAGCCAGGATAATGACAGCTTTATTTGAGGTTGTATTTCTCAAGTTATCTTACCAAGTGTGTGCTGAACAAATAGCATCTTTTGGCCACACCCTATCTTCCTGCAGGGTAGGTCTATCTCAGGGTACTGAGTCCTTGAGGGTGCTGCTAACCCTTTAGTCCTCATGGACTGGGCTGCTTCTGGAAGAAGAGAAACTTACTATTTTTACTGTAGACAATCAGTGTATTGTATTGTTTCACATGGCACTGGCCACCAACAGCAGATTCTGTGTAATTATAAATTTTCTGTTAGAGGTAATAAGAAAATCTTTTTAGACATCAGAAAAAATTCTTTTAAATTATTTTTTTTATAAAATCTGAATTCTGGTTATAATGCTTAAGAGATTTAGCCTTAGCCGGGCAGTGGTGGCGCATGCCTTTAATCCCAGCACTTGGGAGGCAGAGGCAGGCGAATCTTTGTGAGTTCAAGGCCAGCCTGGTCTACAAAGTGAGTCCAGGACAGCCAAGGATACACAGAGAAACCCTGTCTCGAAAAACCAAAAAAAAAAAAAAAAGAGATTTAGCCTTGTTTTTTCAGGCTTGCATAATGTATTTCAGAAGTCATGACTTGGAAATTTATTTTCTTAGAACTTGCTGGCAGGTCTGTAAAATGTATAGACACAGACACTCTGAAATTAATTTGACAGTTTCTCAAAAACTTAGACATAGACTTAACAAATGATCCCACATTTGCACTCTTGGACATTTATCCTAGATAAATAGAAGCTCACATCTGTACAAAAGCTTGCTCATTAATACCCACAGACACTTTATAACAGTCGGGATGAAAGAGAAGAAAAATGTACCAAGCATGGCCGTAGAGTGGAGCACCAGGCGTGGCCGTAGAGTGGAGCACCAGGCGTGGCCTTAGAGTGGAGCACCAGGCGTGGCCGTAGAGTGGAGCACCAGGCACCAGCAAAAGGGGTGGCTGTTGGTGCCCGCAGCCTTTGAAAGGGGCTCACCGGCTTCGTGCTAAGTGTCAACAGTTAACTGAAGGCTGGATTCAGGAGCACAGCCACCAGGAGATAAGGGATGAGGAGTGGACAGAGGCTGCCATGCAGGGTGGAAGCACTGGAGTTAGTTTGCAAACCCGGATTCTCCCTGAAGAAAGCAAAGGGCCTTTTTTTTTTTTTTTCCTTCAAGACTTGGTTTCTCTGTGTATCCCTGGCTGTCCTGGAACTTGTTTTGTATACCAGGCTGACCTTGAACTCACAGAGATCCACCTGCCTCTGCCTCCTGAGTGCTAGGATTAAAGGCCTGCGCCACCACTTTCCAGCTAGCAAGGGGGTTTTATGTGAGGGGAAGCTCACACATTGTCACAAGGGCAAGTTGCCTCATCACATATGGAGGCAGTGTGTTCATGAGCATACTGTTTTCGATCGTAATCCTATTTAGACATGCAGCCATGAACAGTGCTCAGAACACATTGTAGGGTGATAATGAAGACAGTTTACTCTTGTTCTCCTGAAAATGAGTGGGATTTTGGTTCCTTGGAAGTTTTTCTTAAGAACCTTAGATGAAACAAAAGGAAACTAATCTTCAGGTTTTTATGTTGATTTATTTATTGTGTGAGTGTGGGTCTACACATGGAGGTCAGGGGACAGCTGAGGGATCTGGTTCTCTCCCTATGCCATGTAGGTCCTGGGATTGAACTCATCTGTGAGCCATCTCCAGGCTCCACCCTCATAGTCTTTTCAAAGGAGCAGTGCCTCCTTTCTCTGGACGTGTAGGAGCTCATACTTAGAAAGTGGCCAGCCAGTGCTGGTTTTGTAGCATTCTCAATGACAGCAGTGTAGAAATGGAAGGCAGGCTAGTATTTGCTTAGGTTAGGGCTGAATTTCTTTGGGTGATGGGACAGCCCTGTGTACCAATTGTGGTGGTTATGTGAACAGGTAAAGTGTAGAGGCACACAGTCTGAAAGCTGAAATTTGAATAAGGAGTTAGTTACTCGTGCTGAATTGTCAGTTTGCTGGTTTTGGTAATTGCTTATCCATTGTATGGCTTTGTGTCATTTTATGTAGCCATTGAAGGGTGTGGTAATTCTAAATAAAGCTGCTATGAGTGTTCATTTTCAGGTTTCTGTGTGAATGTAAAGCTTCCGTGTTTTTGTTTTTCTAGGATAAATGCCCAGGAGTAACTGCTGGGTGGTGTGCTCAGCTTAAGAACTGCCGTGCTTTGCCAGCATAGCTGCACTGTCTCAGTCCCGCCATCACCCTGTGAGAGACCCAGCTCTCGCTTCATTTGCACTTCCCTCAGGGTTAATCTCCTCCTGGGCTACTTGCCTCTCACATCTTCTTTGATGGCTTGACTCAAGTCTTTTGCCACTTTATAATTGGGTTGTTTGTTTTCTTAGAGCTTTTCAAATATGTTGCAGAGCCATCTTTGCCAAATGCAGGGCTTGTGAGTATATTCTTTCAGTCCTGGGCTTGTCCTTGCGTTCTCCTACAGTGCCTTTTGCAGTACTGCCCCTTTGGAGAAGTATAGTTAATTACTTTGTGGACCATGTCCTTGGTGTCAGAATTGTGTGCTTAGCTCTCAGTCAGGAGGAAGCTCTTATTTTCCTTCAGATGTTTTACAGTTTTATACTCCTGTCTATTTCTCTGTCATCTATTTCCGGTTAATACTTTGTACATGATGTGAGGTTTGTTCTTTTTCTTCATCTGTGGATGTCCACTTATTCCCAAACCATCTGTTGAAAAGATTACTCTCTCTCCATAGAATGACCATAGAACATAAACCGAATATTAAAGTGAAGATGGGAGGAAATGAATGAACAGTGAAGTAGATGTGAATGCAGATAGATGAAGGTATAAAATGGCCTGAGTCTTGACGTAAATGGAAATATGTTGGACAAAGTCATGTCACAGATAGGATCTAGGTGTCCTGGCGTCAGTATTTTGGAGCTGCAGTTTAAGGGAGGGTGGTTAGCTTGTGAGTAGAAGCAGCTGGCTAGGTGGCGTCTGAGCAGGAAATGATATTAAAAGAAATCTTTTAGGGCATGTGAAGGAGGAGCAAGGATAACCATGACTCTTGACATAACACTTTGTGTGACAAAGGTCCACTAGAAAGCTAAGAGAGTGATGTATTGTAACATTATTAATCTCTAGTACTTCCTAGAAGCATGTGTTAGCTTTCGGTCACTGGGACAAACTGCTTGAGATAATCAACTTCCAAGGAGGAAAGGTTAATTTGGCTTAAAGAAGTTCTAACTCATTATTGGTTAGGGTCACGGCAGGGAAGACCATCATGACCTTCCCTGAGTGTGTGATGGAGGAAGCAGCTCACCTCCTGGTGTCCAGGGAGCAGAGAAAAAAAAATCAAGAGATGGGGGTCCCAGTATCACTTTTTCCCCCAAGGCAGGGTTTCTCTGTGTAACCCTGGCTATCCTGGACTTACTTTGTAGACCAGGCTGGCCCGAAACTCACAGAAATTCACCTGCCTCTGCCTCCCAGGCACTGGGATTAAAGGCATGAGCCACCACACCCAGCTCCAGTATCACTTTTAAGTATCACTTGAGTGACCTTAATTTAACCTCCTAATGGTTGTACCACCTCTCAGTATTGCCATGGACTAGTGGCAAAACCAGTACCACAAAGACTTTTGGGAGGCACTTATCCAGAATATAACAAAAGACTGATGGTCCATTTAGACTCTTGATGTTGTCCTCAGTGATGGATAATGACAGATCTGGACTTTGAAACTCCTCAATGCTGCCTTTAGCAAGTTGCACATGGAAAGAAGACTAGGTTCCATTGGTTTGTTGTTGTAGATGACTTTTGCACTAAGTCTGAAAAGGGTCCAAGAGTTCAGTCACTGAGGTGATTAAAAAAGAGTTAATAAATTGATCCATTGAGGAAAAGATGGTGAAACCAGATTTATTTGTGATGACAGAGAAGGGACTCGGGTGTCCGTCAATGTGTGCTGACCTGTTCAGAGAGTGATGATGCCCAGCTGTTCTTGCAGATCATGAGGATCATATTAAATGAGGAACGTTGACTCATGTCCAGATGTAGTTCAGTCTCAGGAAGATGTGTGAACCTCCTGCTGTCGTCCGCAAGGTCTTTACCAGTAGATTGATAATTGTGGGTTGGGGTGTGACAGGGAGCAGTCATGTGCTCTGCCCTTGTGTCCCAAGCTTTTCATTCCTGACTTCAACTACTTGGTTGCTGTTTATCACTCACTAAAGTTGTCAATTTCTTTTCTCATGCAGGTTATACCTCATCCCCTCCTGCTCACCAGTGGGAATCTTCTTTGTTTCCAGCATTTAAAAGGCCATGTTGAATACAAACATTAGACTCTGTCACCTTAAAAATAGCCAGCTAACAAATAGAACTTACATAATGTTAGACAGACTGCTAGAAAACAGTGAAGTTTTGCTTTTTTTAAAATGGAAAGCATAGCATTCATTGTTTTAAAAGTGATGACTTGCTGGGTAAAGGCCTTTGCTGCGTAAGAGACAGGATAGTGTGTGTGGACGGATACAAGGTGAGCAGGCTGCTCTGCAGGCACTCACCTGTGCTCACAGCAACTTTCTGCTGGCTGGCTTAGTCCAGTTCCCTTCTGCACTCCAGATCCTGTCTACTTTATGCTGAGACTGATCAGAGTGTTACACTCCTGATTGCCACTCTTCAGTAATACTGTCACAGAATTTTCCCCTACAGAAGAACAGGCTCTTACAGTGCTGTGCAAGCTGCCCATTTAAAACCATCATTGCTGGCACCTATGCCCTAGTGACAGTTTGACCAACATGTGAGCAGGCACACTGCCATCCTGACAGATGGGTGTGAGTACAGGCAGCCAAGAAACATGTATCTGCATCTAGTGTATTTGTTAAGGGCAGGATTCCCAGTTGGGATGTTCAAATGTCTGTCCATCCTGAGCTTTCACGCCTGTGGATAAAGGGATGTCATCATTAATACCAGCTCTGACTGAGATTGCATGAGTCTGTAAGAGCTCCTTGGCTCTTCACAGAAGTAGGCGGTTGGGACAGTCAAGATAACTGTTGTCTCCCTCATCACAGGAACACTTGAAATAATCCTTTCCTCTTTCTCCTAGCCGAGAGTTTGTACCAAGGGTAAACCTGTTGAGAAATTGTTCTGATACTTCTGGGATGAAAGTGGCTTTGTTTTCGAGATCATGAAAGCTTCTAGAGTAATGTGTTCATACTCTGTGCAGTGATGTGTGTGTGTACACACCCACGTCTTTGTAATTGGAGTCAGATCTGAGATCAGGTATGCTCAACTGTGACATTAGGACAACCTACTCCAATATCATATCAAGGTAAAATAGTTCCTAGCTTAACACTGGGCGTGAGAATTATCTGTGAAGTGTGCATATGAGTCTGACTGTTATCATTTGAGTATACCAGAAGTGTTTGTTTTTTGCCAAAGTTATAGAAAACTATCTTTTTTTCAACTCAGTTCTTTGCATCCTTGGACTTTATCTAGACATTTTCTGTTGTACATGGTGGGGAACTCCAGTGACAGCAAACTTGCTACATCCAGTGCAGCACTTTTCAGTTCTGGGTTTGACCATTTAGATGGTTCATTCTTTGGTTGGGGGCTCCTGCATTGCAGGATATGCAGTAGCTGGGGACAAAGTCATCCTCATTTGAGAACCCCTGCTCTAGAGACAGCCTACACTTCTTTACACTGTAACTGTAAGGAAATTCTTATTGTATGTGGACACCCACAGTCTTCTGGTTTTTGGAGCCGTGTAGAACCAGCAAAATCCCTCTTCATGTGCATCCTTTCAGTCAGGGGCATGCATTCTCAGTTGTCCTCAGTTGAAACACTTGTACTACTTGTAAGCTCTTCGTTACATGACCCGGCTCCATGTCTGTTCACCACTGGCTTTCCTTTCTCAAGATTCTATTTTTAAGCTGTAGTGTATAAAATGTAGTCAGTGCTCCATGCATGGCTTGATGCAAAAGACCTGGAGTTGCATGTCTTGTAGATGCAGTCCTACTCTTGTGTCCACATAGCACATTGTGTTACTATTTGCTGCCTTCTTACCACAGTGTGCATACAGCCTAGAGCTGAGTAAGCCTCCTTTGTACCCAACTGGCTCTTTGCTGTGGTTCTGAATTAGTTTTGGGCTATAAGTGTTGGAGCTTATGTTTTATCCTGTTAAATTTATTTTTATTGAACTGTCTAGCTTCAACATTTTTAGATATTTTAGAATCCCAATTCTTGGTCAGATTGGATATTTCATGCTTAAATATGTGATGATGCCTAAGTATGTGGTAATGCTGTCAGCTGAGACTGGAAATATAAGAAAAAAAGCATTTGCACACACATGTCTGCTGATTGAGAGGAGGACTGAAGTGAGAAGCTGGGGGAGTCCTAATATTAATAGGCAGTTGGCCAGAAAGGTAGCCCAGGAGCCTGAGAAGGAGAGTGAGGGAAGTAGGATCAGATTAAATGCTTTGTAAGCTGCCAGACTGCTCAGTGCTGTGCAGAGGGCATGGCGGCTGTGTTGTGCTCCTGTTTCTGCCTGCTGTTCTGCTTTAACTGTGACATTGGAGTATGGAATGCATGGTTGGGGTAAAGTGGCTTTGTAATAGTTTCTCTACAGATACAGGCAAATCACTAAGGCCTAATGAACAAGAGAAGTACAGACTTCTCCAGGATTGTAAGTTCTGGAAATAGATGGAGGTATCTAGTTATTCAAGGAGAAAGCCCTGTTAAGACAGGTGCTCTTTCTTGGCTGGGTATCGAGAGACAGTAGAGGAGCAAGAAGCTGCAGCTGTTAAGAAGTGTGGTACCGGAACATAGACCTTGTTTCCTGTCAGTGAGACACTTTGCCCTAGTGGTGCTGCCTTGTAGGCCCCCAGTGTATGAGGAGGCTCTTGGCCCTCATATGACTGCTGAAATGGGGTGGGGGACTGATATGTAGGGACACTCCACTCCAGAGGAGTGGGATGGAAGGGTTAGGGAGTAGAGGGTGGGAGGGTGGAACTGGGAGGGGAAGAGGCCACTGTGATGGAGATGTAACCTGAGGTAATAAATAAATTAAAAAAAAAAAAGTGTGGTACCTGGTTTTCTCAGACCTCTACGGAGGATTTGCCTGCTGACCTGTAACCATCTTTAACACAAAGGGGTTTAGTGTGATCACAATTGTTGTAAAATGACAAGGTGCTAGAGCATTGGTCTTTTCCCCCCGTGGTGCTGGGGATCTAGCATAGAGCCTCGTTCTTGGTAGGCAAATGCAACACAATTAAGCTACATTCCCAGTCCCAGTGTGTTAACCACATGTACTTTGGACCAGAAGTATTTCTTTAGAATCAAAGGAGGAGTCTGTGAAAGAAACTGTTAGTTCTAAGTCAGATTTTCTTAAAAGATCCATGGAAAATAGATGTGAGCAAGAAGCCTCAGCTACGTATAGCTTTACTTTACAGAGTATTTCTTGCATGAATGATAATCTTGTCTCATAAAACAAATCTTAATTAAACCCACATTCCAAACTAGCTGAGCTTCCCAACAACAAAAGCAAAGCCATTAAATCTATATACATCATTCTTAGCCCAGTGATTGTCTTTACACTGTAATAACAAATATGTGTGTTTGGCACACATTTTATATATCTAGAATAATTGATTATAATGTGTGATACCTTTAGTACTGCCAGTTTTCCAAAGTGGTTGTACCAGCTAAAATTCCTACTAGCATATGAGAGTTGTACTTACAGTCACTCCTGACTCCACATGTTACAGTTAGCTAAATATTTTATTCTCTCTTTCTCCTTTTCCTTTTCCTAGCTGTCCTGGAACTCACTCTGTAGACTAGACTGGCCTCAAACTCAGAACTCAAAGATCCTCCTGCCTCTGTCTCCCAAGTGCTGAGATTAAAGGTGTGTAGGTGTGTACCTCCACTGCTAGGTGTTAAATACTTTCTTGATTGTTTGAGACAAGGACCTCACCTTTTTTTTTGCTTTCTTGAGACAGGGTTTCTCTGTGTAGCTCTGGCTGTCCTGGACTCGCTTTGTAGACATGGCCTAGACCTCACAGAGACCCGCCTGCCTCTGCCTCCCTAGTGCTGGGATTAAAGGTGTGCCCCACCACAGCCGACTTGGACCTCACCTTGTAGTGAAAGCTGACATGAAACTTACAGCAACTCTCCTGCCTTAGCCACTGAGCCCAAGCAGCTAAACACTAAACAAATGAGTAAATAAGTGGTCTTTCTTCCATTGTTGGTGAGGAGTTCTCCTCTGTGTCTCACGGAAATGCTGGAGTTTTATACATTCTGAGTGTGACTTGCCTCTTCAGTCTGTAGCAGTTTTGGGTGAACTGAAACTAATCAAAGCCAGTCAGTGCTTTGTGTGCCCTCTTTCCTTGGTTTTTGCTACCTGGTGGTCCTGAAGGTACTCTGGAAGCAGGTCTCCTGTCGTCTAGATTGGAAGCTTAACTGATTCCTTTCCCATGTAGACCTGGGTATCTCGGAAGTGTTTTGTGTGTTGTGCAGTAGGAATACAGTAGACAAACCCATGCTGACGCAAAACCACGAGAGCTGCTTTGCTGATCATAGCTCAGTCTGGAGCAGTCAGCCCTGGGGTTTGCGATACCTCTGGAGGGCTGCAGCCTGGTGAGAGTGAAGTGGGTTGTCATCTTTGTTTTTGTCCCCTGATGATCTGTATGATCTTTTGTTGGGCTTCTTAGGCCACCTGCATGTCTGTGATCGAGAAATGTCTGTTCAAATCCTTTGCCCACTTTACATTTTTAAATTGAATTCATTAATGCTTCATCGTTTACATTGATTGATTTTTCAATCCAAAACATTTTCCCTCTTTGTTTTCCTTTCTTTCTGTTCAGGGAGTAGTCATTTTGTAGTTGCAGACGGTTAAGAAAGTTCTTAGGCTGTGTGCATGCTTTTGACGATCTCTATTGGCAGCATACAGCTGTGGGTCCCTCACATTAGATCAGCAGTCCACTGGGACCAACCTTGGGTATCTCAGACTAGAAATGCACACTTGCTAGTCATTTGGAGACCAGGCTGGCCTTGAATTCACAGAGAGCCTCTTGCCTCTATCTCTGGAGTGCTGAGTGGTGAGTTTTGAAGAATCTGACTTTGGGATACAGTCTTAGGACACCATGTTGATTGATGCAGTTATCTTTTTGTTTATTTTATTTTTATTATTCATTTTATAATCTGATTGTGGTCCCCTTCCTCTTCTTCTCCCACTGACATCCTCCACCCTTCCCCCTCCCCCCATGCATTGTTATCTTTACAACTTGTAGTAGTTTTGTTTCACCAACAAAATCTCTGTCAGTATATATACAGAGACTCCCACACACATGAACGTGGACACATGGGCACACTGACAACATACTTTTCTTGTTGAAATGGGAGTTTCATTGTGTTGCCCAGGCTGACCTCAAATTCTCTGGCCAATATGATCCCTCTATTTTAGCTTTCCAAGTAGCTGGAACCACAGGCACAAGTTCTGTGCCTGGTCAATAGTGTGGTTTAAAAGTATCTTTCTGAAGCCCCAGCACTGATTCTGCTGAATGCTTTTGTTCTTTTTTCCTCTGGATCACCCTTTGCAGAAGTGTGGTGCATGCTCTCGTCTGCCCACATAGTTTTGTGGCATTTATGTGTGTGGGCATATTCTTAGTCATTAAAGGGATTATTTATCAACTTTAGGCTGTCCCCCCCACCCCAGGGCTTGTTCTGCATTATGTACTCTTTAAGGGGCAGAAAGGTAGTTTTTGCAGAAATGAACACTTTGTATAGATGGTTTGCTTTGCTTTTTAGTTGTGAGGCCATGGGCAAGTTATTTAATTTCACTTAAGCAATTTCCCTGTATGTACACTCAGTGTAGTATTTATATTTTGTGGCCGTTAATAAAAATCAGAGCCGGGCGTTGGTGGCGCACGCCTTTAATCCCAGCACTTGGGAGGCAGAGGTAGGCGGATCTCTGTGAGTTCGAGGCCAGCCTGGTCTAGGACAGCCAGAGCTGTTATACAGGGAAACCCTGTCTCGAAAAACCAAAAAAAAAAAATAAATAAAATAAAAAATAAATAAAAATCAGAGATGATGTGTTTACGTCACCCAAAATAGAGCCTGCTATATGGTCAGTTAACAGTGATGGTTTGAGTTATATTCATTTGTATGTAAGAGCTGTGTGTTGTAATTAATGGTTAATTGATTCTTCCCAGTGTAGATTCATTTGTTCATATTTTTACTCATTTAGAATTAATTGAACAAAAATAACTGATACTAATGTAGGAACATTATGTCAGATTTCAATTTCAGTTGCTAGTCTTTAAGAGATATTACTATTTTCAAGCTAGCGTCAATATTCTATAAAGAGTAACTTAGGCTGTAGTTTATGGGTGGCTTGTGGTGTGACTTGAGGCTGTGGAGGGCTGATCCATGCAGTCCTGATGTACAGAAGCATTGGCAAGTTCTAGATTAAGAATACTGAAAAGCTGCAATTGACATTAATAAACTTTACTGTTCACAAAAAAATCTTTAAAATTAGCTTCCTTTAAAAATTAATACATGCACACAATAAAGTCAGTTATAAATGATTAAAGAATGAAGACGAAACCGCTCACCTCTAAGGCATTCTGTTATTAATTCATTATATGTGCAGACATGGACACAGTGCTTCAAAGCTCTTGGAGGTGCCAGTCGCACACATCCCACTGTCTGCAGCATGTGCAGGTTGGCTGTCCGCTTTATGGGAATAGGATGCTCAGGGACACACTGGCACTTTTCACCTGCAGTGTTTCTCTAGGCCACTCTACGTCTGTGTAAGCAGAGCCACCTCATTTCCAGAACTGTTTTCTGCCTAGGAATGGTGGTGCTTGCCTTTAATCCCAGCACTGTGGAAGCAGAGGCAGGTTCCAAAAAAAGAAAAAGTGTGTTGCATTGCTACATTCCCTGTGATGTGAGCTGAGGGTGCTGCAGTGTACCGCTAGGGTGATTGCTACAAGTATATTTGAGGTACCAAAGGTGCTATCATTTACAGATTTGGTAGATACTGCCAGATTGATGTACCCTTTTCTCATACTCTTAGCAACCAAGTGCATTTTCTGGCTTTGAGAAATCTGTAGCTGAAACCATCACAGTAATTTTAATTAGTGGTTGTATTGAGTCTGTTTGCTGCAAGCATTCAGGATGTATTGGTAATGAAAGAAATCATGTGGAGCGGCAGATAGGTAATGCACTCTACCTGTTACCTAGCAGTGATGCTGCAAAGTGTCTCTGTTACTTAAAAAGAAAATGCAGAGCTGGGCGTGGTGGCACACGCCTGTGATCCCAGCACCTGCGAAGCAGAGGCAGGTGGATCTTTGTGAGTTCAAGGCCAGCTTGTACTACAAAGTGAGTTCCAGGATAGCCAAGGGTGTTACACAGAGAAACCTGTCTTGAAAAACAAAAACAAAAAAAGAAAGCATGGAGATTAATTCAGAATCCGAGGGAAGCGGCTATTTTGTGAGGAGAGAAAAACGAGAGGCAGAGGGTAATGTCCCTAAACCCACTTTACCTTGCTTGGCCTATGCACTTGGCCTGGTAAACATTGTGTAGAGTTTTGAAAATTCAAAGGAAAGAACATACTCATTATAGTTAGGTTAAAATAGTTGGAAAACAAGATCTTAAGGAAGAGAAAAGTGAGGCAGGCACATGTGCAGCCTGAGGGGTTGGCAACACCACAATCTTATGCGTGAACTGGAAATTCCAGTGTGAGCTTGTGTTGTGTTGTGCTTTTAAATTCAATCTTTAGCTCTCTGCTCAAAAGACCTGGAAGTGATCGAATCATACAGTGTTATGACAGTAGCGTGGCATTATTGTGATGACATGTTTAACATGTAGGACAGTGAGTCTTGGGGCCCAGGTTTGGACCTCCAAAACAACAACAGCAACAACAAAAAACAAGGTTCCTTATAGGAATGTGGCTGAAGTTTGGAACAGGAATGTATAAGGAGACCTGGAACATCTTTCTCCAAGTCTCAGAAGGGCTTGGTGGCCAATTTATAGGTTGTTGAATAGTTTGGCAGATAAGTCACAGTGTTGTCATCCACAGAGTTCATGCTGGAGAAGTACTCAGTTGAGTAACAGAAGAAGATGCAAAGAATCTCATGTTTTAAGGAGGCTTTGGGCCACATTCATAGCTGCCCTAGGTGCATGTGGGTCGCAGGCCACTGGGCGAATGTGGTCAGAAGGAAAGAACGTCCCTGAACTTCTGTAGCTGGCCTACACTATAGGGAGGCTGTGGGAGTGAGTCACAGCAGAGGCAAAACCAGGCTGCTGCTGCCTAAATAGTCTGGAGCCAAGGGCGTGGCTGCTGTTCTGCACATACTGCAGATAGAGAGCGGTGGAGCTGACCACTGTGACAGCAGCCACTACAGAGAGGCTTCTGTCCCCAGGTTACCAAACCAGTGCCAAGTCCTGAGATTCTAGTAACTTCTGTCAGTGTCTCGTGGTATGTGTGCCTCACCCCTGCAAGGAGCAATAAACTCTCTTTAACTGCAGTGTGTTCCTGGCAGCCTGTGGCAATGAATGGCAGCACCAGAGGAAGCACAATTAAACCCAGATCCAAAACAAAGACTACAGGAACATTATGGGCCTCTCCAGCAAATTGAAATTCATGATTTTTTTTTTTACAGGACAGATTAGTAGAGGGGGAGGGAAGACATAGGGAGGGGGCCCTCAGATCAAGATAACTTTTGGGTCCTGTATAGCACAGTCACCATGTGAAAAGTTAGCTTTGGAGACAGTGGGGAGATTGGAACCCTTTCTAGATGGCATTGAGAAATGATTAACTTTGTTAGCATTGGTAGGTGGTGGCTGCTTCCATATGAAGTGCTCAATGTTTGGAGCTTGTTTTAAGATGGTGTTAGGAGGGGCTGGTGAAGTGGTCCCTGTGTTGACAGCTGTTGGAGGAAGGTGAGTATGGTGTGGCTGCCCACTGTGTCACCACTGCTCGCTCGTCAGCTCTGAAATTCCTGGAGGAAGCTGCTGTTAGAGCCAGGTGTGCTGCCTCTGTGAGTCTGCCTGCCTGTCCTTGTCACTTTTCTTTCTTTGCTGGCTTTTGTCTAGTTTTCCTTATAGTTTAAAGGGCTCTTTCAATAAATGTGAAACAAACCTTTTTGTCATGTTTTTGCAGATAGTTTTCATTTGTCTTTTGAGTTCATGGTGCTTTTCTTTTTGCTTTTTTTTAATAACCTGCGGTTGAATTTCCATTTTTATTTTGTCAATTTACCACTTTTCTTTATGGCTTAAGTGTTTTTGTGTGTTTCTTATAAAAAGCTTTTTTTCCAGAGACTCTGAAAAGTTCTTTCATGTTTTCATGAATTTTTAAAATGACTATAGCACACTACTGATGCATTTTCATTATATAGTCGTTACCATTTTCCTAGCGTATTTGGGAATATCCTCTTTGGAGATGTGCCTCAAGAATTTGTCAGGGGGATTCTCAGGAGCTGTTTTTGGAGATACTGATAGCTTTAACCAGAGTTCCCCAGAAGAATAACTGTGGACAGAGTTTACAGGAGGGTTCAGGAAAGGTGTAGTATGTCTAAGTTTTTTTTAAATTAAATACTGTATAAAATATTAGTAATATATTTGAGTTGCTAATTGCCGAGAAGGTGTTAGCATTTACTTTTCCCAAACATTTCTTTTTAGTACTTTCCCCTGGGTTAAAGTCAGGAACCCGCTCCTTCCTTCAGGCCACATTTCAGGCTTGCCCTCTTACAGCCCTGAGACTGGGAAGAACAGCAGGGAACACAACTGTGCTTCTGCAGTGGTACCTTCACTGGGAGCCATTTCTGGGAGAACTTAGGAGTCTCTGGGTAGTTATCTTTTGTACACACTGGATTAGAAGGGTCTCCTTCTAATGCATGTGGAGGCCCTAGAGAACCATTCCTCTGAGGGAGAATGGTTAGAAGGAGGTAGCTTGAATTTGTGTTTGGAAATGAATGTACTCTGTGTTTCCAGTTACACATGAGTTCTGGTAGTGCATCCCTTTTAGAAATAAGTTAAGGAGATACGAGTTGAAGAAGTACATAGAATGTATTTTAAATATTTACCCTACAAAGTTTTTGTAGTCTAATGTTCATTTTCTTTCCTTTTTCCCCAAGAGAGGATTTCTCTGTAGCCCTGGCTATCCTGGAACTCACTATGTAGACCCAGCTGGCGTGGAACCTACAGATCCACCTGCTTTGCCTTCTGAGCACTGGAATTAAAGGCGTGCACCACCACTTCCCTGCTTGATAATTTTCTAATACAAGTGAAAATGGGACCAGAAAACATTTTGTCTTCTAATATCCACTTCCCTTCACCAGAATTTGCAGTGTGAGTCATCACCGAGTTCTTTCTAGCTTAGGTGTGAAGCACAGTAGGTGTGACAGTCGTTGAAAGCCGTGACAGTTTGCTCAGCTCAGTGCTTTTCGGAGACTCTATGAAGCTCTTTCTGGGTTGTCAGCTGCAGGGTTTGCTTCTGTCTTAGCAGTCTGATGCTTACTTGGTTTATGCCACAGAAGGTGCCATCTAGCCGTGGGTATTTACTGTGGTTTGATTGGTGTCGGCGATTTTCCCCTGAAACTACACCACTGTCTGGCTGCCCTAAGGGAACCCAGGGTTTTCCTGTCCTATGAGTTTTTATGTCATAGAGTATTGGTAATCATATACATACATACACATACACACACACAAACATGATTTTATATATACATATGTATGTGCATGTGTATATATATATATATATATACATATATATGTATACACTTATATATATCCTTACATTGTCTTTTTTTGGAGGAGAGTGGGTTTTCAAGGCAGGGATCCTCTGTGTAGACCTGGCTATCCTGGAACTCTTTATATTGATCAGGCTGGCCTCAAACTCAGACATCCGTCTGCCTCTGCCTCCCACCATGCCCGGCTTTACTGACTATTACAGGTTTGTCTCAGTTATACGTCTGTGGGAGTGAATAGAAGTGGTAGAACCCCTGTTGATGGGTGTGTCTCTGTGGACTTGGTCTCTGCGTGTGACTTTTCACACGCTTCCTGAGCTCTGCTCAGACCTGCCGTCAGCTATTAGCTTATTTGTGAGAGAACTGTTTCTAGATAAAAAGAAGTGATGTGGTCTGTGCTGACCAGTTGTCTGTTGCCTGATTTTACTTTCTGACTTAATTGTAGTTTGACAGAAAGCCATTTCTACCGAAACATGCAATTACTTAATCCTTAGTAAGTTTGAAGTACAGAGGAGCCAGTTGAGCCTGCGGATATGAGTGGGGTCACATACATACCCACATCCAAACACACACACACACACACACACACACACACACACACACGCACGCACGCACGCACGCACGGACGGACGGACGGACGGACGGACAGCAGCTTGGGGGGGGGGGCTTGGTTGTTTGGTGACTAAATGAACTAAATCATTCATTTAGTAATTTATATTTAAAGCCCAGTTTCTAAGATGCCGTAGAGGGTGCTTTTATTTTTTAAATTTAATTTAATTTTTAAAATTATTTAAAAATGATTTGTTCATTTTATTTTATGTGCATTGGTGTTTTGCCCATGTGAAGGTGTCAGATCTCCTGGAGCTGGAGTTCAGACAGTGGTGAGCTGCTGTGTGAGTGCTGGGAATTGAACCCTGGTACTCTGTAAGAGCAGGTTAACCACTGAGCCATCTCTCCAGCCACGAAGGGGCTTTTATTGATGCCGTCTGGTACAGTCACTTGTGGGTACCAGAGCAGTGCACTAACTAAAAACGAATGGCTGTGTGAACAAGGTAAGGTGCAGTGGACGGTCTCACAGCTGCAGCCTCTGGAGAATTGGCATCATTGGAAGATGCATCACTGCCTCTGTGACCTGGGTAAGATTTGATCTCCTAGCTGTCTGCAGCTGCCAATTATCCTTAGTAAACAGTTCTGTTAAAAGTTTAGAAATGTTCCCTACCTGGAAGACCCTTGGCCCTTTCCTGAAGCTGGTAGAATGGCACCAAATCCTAACTGATGTTGTCTGTATGAAGCCAGCTGTATGTAGCTCATTGAGACTAGAGATTGCGTTCTATTTAGTTTTGGCTTTCCGGCCTCTCAGTTTCCCATTATTTGGAATCGGTGGGCTTGCTGGTTGTTTTTTGGTGAACTGATTTGCTTTCTCATAGAGCTTAGACACCCAGAGTAAGAGGTGGTAGATGTGCCCTAGCCTCATGTCATATCTCTGCTGCCCCTCACTCATATCAACTGCTCCTGCTTGTTTATAAGGGGAGGGTAGCTTTTATAGAGTTAAAAAATAAAACAAGTTATTATGTACTCATGATTAGCTGCTAAAAGTTGGTGCAATTATTTTTTAAATCAACATTCTTTTTCAGTAAAGATGAATGTGCTCATTGATTATTCCATTAGCAATGCCCTTGTATCAACTGATAATTGTTCCTGCCTTGACCCCTCACAGGCTGCTTTTGAATGCTGCAGCTGAAGTGATCCTGTTGACATGCAGGCTAGCAAGTCATGCTCTCTAAAGACCTTCCAGTTGCATGTCACTCGCAGCTAAAGTCCTTACCGTGACCCAAACGTGGGACTTGTTCTCTACCATCCCCTCAGCCATTCTCCTGGCCAGTTCTTTTCCAGCTGTGGTCTCACTGTTTGCAGGCACAAGCTGGGCATCTCGTGCTTTGCACCTTGGCATGTACTTGGGCCTCAGGGTGGGGCGTTTTCTTGACAGTGTCTGTGTGGCTTATATCCCTCATTTTATTTTCCTGGCTTAAATGTCACTTTCGCCGGGCGGTGGTGGCGCACGCCTTTAATCCCAGCACTTGGGAGGCAGAGGCAGGTGGATCTTTGTGAGTTCGAGGCCAGCCTGGTCTATAAAGTGAGTTCAGGACAGCCAGGGCTACACAGAGAAACCTTGTCTCGAAAAACCAAAAAAAAAAAAAAAAAAAAATGTCACTTTCTTGTGCAGTCAGTGGATCGTGTTTTAAATTTCACCCCCCCCAACTCTCCTAACTCGATGTCGTTGGTTCCTACCTTTGCTGTTACCACCCTTGGATAGATGACATTGTAATTTAAACACTTAAAACTTATTTTAAATTTAATGGTGTTTGTGTGTTATGCATGATATATGTATGTTGGTACACATGCCTTAGCGTGCATACTGAAGTCAGAGGATAGCTTTGGGGAGCCAGTTCTCTCTACCTTTTCATGGATGCCAGAGATTGAACTGGTGGACTTGTGTGGCAAGGGCTTTTGCCCACTGAGCCATCTCTCCATCCCAGGAGAAGGCATCTAAGTTTTCTCTTGTGGTTTTGAGGCAGGGTTTAATGGGCCTGGAGCTGGTTGAGGCCAAGGATGAACTTTGAAGTCTTGACCCTCTGTTTCTCATCTCTGAGGTGGCTGGGATTATATTATAGATTTATGTGTTTCAACCATCTCATTTTAGGTTGTGCTGGGGATCAGATCCAGGGCTTCTGGTTTACTGAGCTGGTACCCTACCCACTAAGCTTCATCCCTAGCAATGTATTCTGATCAGTTTCCCCTCCCTCGATTTCTCTCATATCCTCCGTATCTCCTCACCCATCCAAATCCTTTCATTCTCCCTGCTTACCCAGTAGAAAACAGACAACTAAAACAAATACATTAGAATAAGAATAGGACAAGCCAGGGCTACACAGAGAAACCCTGTCTCTAAAAACCAAAAAAAAAAAAAAAGAATAGGACAAAATAAAACAAAAAAAGACCAAAACTAAAAGCACAAGAAACACATACAGAGATAAACACTTCCTTGCACACACAGAAGTTCCATTAAAAACACAAGATTAGAAGCCATAATATATACGCAAAAGAAATGTGAGGTAAATAAATGCCCAGACAGGGCTGGAGAGATGGCTCAGCGGTTAAGAGCACTGGCTGCTCTTCCAGAGGTCATGAGTTCAATTCCCAGCAACCACATGGTGGCTCACAACCATCTACAATGAAATCTGGTGCCCTCTTCTGGCCTGCCGATATACCTGCAGACAGAACACTGTATACATAATAAATAAATCTTAAAAAAAAATAAATAAATAAAAATAAATGCCCAGACAAAGCATGAGGTACAAAACTCTCAAAAATACCATTGAGTTTGTTTTGTGTTGGCCATCTACTGCTGGGTGTGAGGCCTGCCCCAAAATGTGGTTTGTATCCCAGTGAGATTGTTGGAGAAAACTAACTTTTCCTTTTCGAGTAGTTGTCAGTTGGAAATAGCTTCTGGGTTAGGGATCGGGTCCCATGTCTACTCCCCCATCAGCACTGGGACCTCATTTGGCTTAGACCTGTGCGTGCTGCCTCAGTCTCTGCATTCATATGTGTGTCAGTGCTGTTGTGTCTGGAAGTCTTTGTTTTCTGGTGTCCTCCGTCTCTGCTCTTACAATCTTTCTGCCTCATCCTCCATAAAGTAGTGTGAACCCTGAGGGAGGGATTTTACGGAGACACTTAGGGTTGAGTGTTCCAAGGCTCTCGTTCTCTGCACACTTTATCCAGTTGTGAGCCTTTGCACTTGTTCCTGTCTGCCACAGGTGGAAACTTTTCTGATGGCTGATCAAGGCACTGAATTGGGTGTATAAAAGAATGTTGTTAAGTGTAATTTTATTGCTATGTTCCTTTAATACAACAGTAGTATTTGGTTTTCCTCTAGGTCCCTGGCTTATCTAGTCTTAGCATGGGTTCCTTCTTGGGGAATGGGCCTAAAATCTAATCAGATAATGGTTGGTTACCCCCACAACAAATCTAATCAGATAATGGTTGGTTACCCCCACAACTTTGTGCCACTCTCACACCAGCCTATTACCCAGGTAGGTAACCATTGTAGATTGAAAGGATTTGTAGCTGGGTTGGTATTTTATCTTTCTCTTCTGATATCTTGTAGAGTACCTTCCAGTAGGAGTAAAGACTCTAGGTAGGTAGGTGGAAACTTTTCTAGTAGACTTTATTCCCATAGCTCCATCCAGCTTGACTTCTTATGTTCGATGAATTATGTATGTATTGTCTTCAACCACAGGGTCTTACCATTAGTTTGTGGAGAGCAACCAGTTGCCTTGGTAGTAGCTTGGGTTTCCATGGGACCCCTTTGGCCAACATCTCAATTAAATATAACCAATTCTTGGTACTAAAGGTTTCACTTGCTGGTGGTTGTGGTTGTCTCCCTTGTTATTTGGTGATTCCATTTAGATTTCTTTCATATATGTGTATATACTTTAAGAAGCTTCTACTGTGGTTGGTTTCCCTATGACCCCTCAAATGGCCCTTAGTTTTAGCTGTCCCTCCCGATATTCCCTCCCTTTCCTTTTTCTCTCCTCTTTTCCATTTAATCCTCCTGTTCTAGTCTCTCCCCCCATTCATCTATCTACAACTATATATACTATTTCTCCTTCCTTTGGAGATCTTCCTACACACACCCCACATCCCCCATATCTGACCTCTATGGTTACTTGCTTATCAAAGACTTAAAGCTGAGCTTCACACATAAACTAATACATACCATATTTGTCTTTTTGGGTTTGGGTTACCTAACAGGATATCTTTTTTTTCTCCCTAGCTCCATCCATTTACCTGGAATTTTGTGTGTGTGTGTGTGTGTGTGTGTGTGTGTGTGTGTGTGTGTGTGTGTTTAACAGCTTAGTGAGATTCCATTGTGTAAATGTACCAGATTGTCTTTATCCATTCATCTACTGACACATCTAGGCAGTTTCCAATTTCTGGCTTTTATGAATAACAGCAATGAACATGGATGAACAAGTCTAGCACTTAATTTTTTAAAATTATGGTTCATTTCTTGGCACAGTGTGCTCTCAGTGCTGCCGCAAGGACAGTGCTGACCTAAGACCACACAGACACAGGGCAGTGGCAGTCTCCATTTCAACTTCAGATGGTGCACGGTAAAAAGTTCATCCTTGTAGTAATGCTGCCCAATTACAACCAGTGACTCTGTTAAAGAGAGACAAGATCTAGTCCTGCCCCTGCTTTTTATGAATGGGATTTGATCCTTATAAACTTATTCCTACCTTGGTATGACTTGTGACAATGGCACTACAGAGCGTGTATAACTTTGGGTTCAAGACTGTTTCTGTTCACTTTATAGATGGAATGGATGTTGAAAATGAATTTATGCATATATGCAAAAGACCATAAAACTTTGAAAGCTTGGGAGGAACGAGGCCGATGAGAAGGCTCTCTCTGACTCAGGGATTCAGAGAACTGTTCCACTCTTGCTAAGTTCATCAGTAACCTCCTCATGCTAAATCCCAACTGTGCCTTCCATCACCTCTCATGACATGTTCCAAAGTGTACAAGAGAGTGCCAGTGGTGCCCTTTGACCACAGCCAGCTTTCTCCCCACTGCCTCTCAACGTCTCTGGTCATCTTACTACACTGTCGCGGTAAAAGCACACGTGGAAGGTTCTTCTGTAAAATGCACGTTGATAATGTTACAGGGTGGAAGGTGAGCTGAGAGGAATGGAAGGGTATTACCCATTGTGTCAGGAGAAGACACTAAGTTGGACGGGAAGTGAGTGGGAATGCTTTGTACACTTGTGCCTTGGAAAGATATGGGAGACTTGTTCAGTTCCTGTAGTGGACAGGGTGTTGTAGAGGAGACAGTTCTTGCACCCAAGGAGCTTATAAACGTAAGGGTCCATTTACCATGGGCCACATAGGCACAATTTCTACATCAGAAGTACATCTGACTGAGCTGGTCTTCAGGAGTGGGAACAGTTTCAGTAAATGTGTACAGGATGTGTGTGGGAGAAAGACTAGTATAGAGATGTTGATACCATGGTGATGGGAAGGCTTTCAGCTTTCCTGGACCAAATGTGTTTCTGTACAGCGTGGAACATATCAGAGAAGTTTATGGGTTTAAAGAAAATTCCATGAAAATATTTAACCCCCTAAAGGGGCTTATGCATATCTGTTCTACGGGAAATTTATGAGTAGTCAACCAGTGTGTAGTGAACATTACACTACTGCATTGTGAATGTCAGTGTGGCTGTGAATTTGTAGAGCTTAGTGTGACTGTCATTGTTGTGATTCATTCAAGCTTTTTTATACCCTCTCTAACTTGTTTTCAAGTCCTCACCAAATTTGAATCCAAGACTTGAAAAAGTGCCAGTTGTCTAAATACAGTATCGTATTGTGATAAATATAGCCATTGGTATTTTAGATCTATTCAGAGAACTTTATTTTAATATTCATAGGGAACTTTTTTGGACTGTTATCTGAAAAACTGAGGACCATTTTATCATCAGAACTGACTATTAATTAGGATATTGTTTCAGAAATAAAAGTTGATCTGCTGCTGAAACTATTTGAATATGTATGGTTCCAAGCTTGCTTTGTGTATTTAATAACTTTAGTACTATAATCACTCTGTTTACAATTAAATTTTGGTGAATATGCTAATATAGAATGTAACAGTGGATGATTTCAGCAAAGGGCAGTGTGGATTTGCATCTTGATGTGCTTTTCAGTTACATCTGCATTTCATTTAGAATAAAAGGGAAAAGAAATGGTCAGATTATGTAATGGTCATGTGGCGATGAACCATCTTTCTTCCCTCTGCACAGGCCGTTATTACAGTAGGTTTGAGCTCAGTGTACTGAAATTACGCAGAGATCGAACTTTCTTACAGGTTGACTTTTCTGTGTAATCCTTGGTAGAAACCTCAGGGCTAGAATTGGTTTCATTATTAGAAGATACCTCTAATATATCTAAGTAGTTGTTTAACTGAAATTAGTGTCTGCAGTTCTTTGGAGCACTCACTAATCTACTAAGGCAATACTTGTGCTATCTTATGTTTGCGAGCTTGGATTCCTGGGTTTAAGAAACTGTCCTTTTCAGAAATTCTGCAAAGCAACAGCAGAGTGAGACACCCAATGTTTCTGTTCTCAGAAACGAGGAGACTTATTGTTCCTTTTTACTAGGAAATAAGAGGAGTTTCCAATGCACTGGGTCAAACAGGGACACGGAAGAGTGGTGAAGGGTCTAGACTTGAAACAAAGCTGGCACAATAGTGCTCTCAAGGTAGTTTTAGTTGTGCCTCCTGAAACGCATACCAGGAAAAAGCCTGTTGGGGCAGGGATGGAACCAGCAGAAAAGGCTTTAGGGGCGTGGGTCCATCTTGGGCATTAGTCCTCAGAAACCATGTACCTTGTTCTCTGAGATGAGATTTCTCTGGGTTTAGGCTGACTGGGTAGTGAGGCTCAGGACCCACCTGTCTTTGACTCCCCAGTACTGGGATCGCCAGTGCATGCTGCTGGGGCAGCTTTTCACATATGCTCTAGGAGTTAAACTTGGGTCATTGTGCTTTTGTGGCAAGTTTGCTGTGGGTGAGCTCCTCTCAGCCTGAGACTGAGAGGTTTCTTTGAATGTAAATAATATTTCAAGAATACAGTTTTTAAAAAAGGAATATAGTTCATATGCTAGCAGATGCATGTATTAAGTTACTGGGTTCATTATTGTTTCTAAGCAATTTTGTGAGTGGGGTTGCTAAATATGAAGGGTTGTGTATGTATATGTATGCTTTTCATAAAAGGTAATTTCAAGTATAGTTTTGATTTTTGTAGACAGTATCTCTCTTTATAGCCTAGTCAGGCTCTGAAATCTTGATCCTTTTGCTCTTGACTCTCTAGTGCTGGACTCCAGTCATACACCTGTGTCTAGTTTAAGTACATCATTTTAAACTGTACCTCTCATTTCTGTCTCCCACATTTGTGACTTTTAAGGAACAAAGGAATACTAGATTAAAGGATGTCACTTAATTACTGCAGTCCTCTGTTTTCCCAGGGGGGTCATTCCAAGATCCTAATGGATCCTGGAAACCATGGCTGGTAATGGAACCTCTGCACACTACTGACCAATGTGTGTAATATGGATCCTACTTTATAAGGTGATTGAAAGAAGAGTATTGATATTAACCAAGAACAAAACAGTCAGAAGTCGATCTGATTTGTGAGGTGCCTGTGGTTTCCACGTCTCAGACATACATCTCCTTGTATTCACTCTTCCTATGAGTTGGGAATGTGCTTTGGTAACGTGATAAGGTGAGGTGATTGACCATTGTGAGGTGGTGGAGAGCTGTAGACTTGCCACTTAAACCCAAGCCCTGTGATAATCACCATCACTTTGGTAACTGAGATGGCTCCAAGAAGTGATTGAAGGTAGCATACTTAAGTGTGGATGAGTCACAGAGGGGTGAGTCACACCGGTGGCTGGGCAGAGGGTTCACTCTGGATGTATCCAGTACTCACAATGGCACACAATATTAAATTTTATGAATTGTTTATTTCTGGAATTTTGTGTTCAGAATTTTTGACCTTGTTTGACTGTGATAGCTGGAAGGGTTAGTGAGAGATTATTGTTCTCCTGGGTGCCATTCCACACTTATACACAGTATTCTTGGAGAACTGAACCACCACACCTAGCTGCCATTTTATTTTGTTTTCAAATAGCCATAGCCTTTTCTGGGGATGGGGAGCAGGGGATGTTTCTCTGAAGGGATGCTCCCCACAGTGGTCACTTGTGTGGGAGGGATGTAGCTTCCCAATTTGCAAATCATTGCCTGCTGTTCTCCTTTGTGTTCAGTTCTGTGCCAGGTTCAAAGTTTGGAAGTTAACTTACAGACCCAGTCTTACTTGTGATGTTCCTGTGAAGCTCACTGCAGTTGTAGCCCCAGTGTCTTCTCTTAACGGGGTGAGGGGGTAGGGGATATATGTTTCCCTGTGTGTACACTGCTCTGAAGTTTGGAGAATTGTATTACAGCCTTGTCTATATCCACTTACATTGTGTTATAGAGACAGGAAACCATTTCCCTGTTTTGCCACGGATGTTACCCTAGGATTCTGAGTTTTGCTCTAGTGCTTCCTGTATGGTTTGGAAGTATGTAGGGGAGGGATTCAGGGATTCACCATGCTCAGTGTCTCTTGAGAGTTCACCAGACATGTGATTCTGCTTCTTAGAACAACTAGTGGCATTCCTGACCTTAATTACTACAGTAAGCTCCAAATAGCTGGCTCCAAGAGTAAAACTAAAAATAAAAACTAATAGTTTTATTTGGAGGGGGGAAAACCCCCACTTTATTTACCACAAATCTATATAAAGTAAATGCTGAGGCAGATTTTTAAATTTATGATGTGGTATTTTTATTGCATGGGAAAAGAATTCTAGGGGAAAAAAATTGTCCAGACATTTCAGTTACAGACGATTTTTAAAGCCATTTAAAACTGTTTTCACAACTATAAGGAAACAGTCAAATAGGAAATTTCTGTGATTTGATAACGGTGGATGAAATTGAGAAGAAATCACGTTAGTACTTGGGATTGCTGTGTGTTCAAGTTTGTTCTTCTAGTTGAGTTGCCACCGAGATGCAGAAGTTGAAGTTAACCCTCTCTCCTTTGTTTTGAGTCCTGGTTACCATGGCTCTCACTGAGATTCTGGTAAGCAAGATTTCAGCACTGATTTGAAGCACCTTGAAAGAACTGATCTGAGGAGGTGCCTGCACCGAGCTCCTTTGCTTTGAAGATGCTTTTCACCTCACAGAAGCTTGAAGTCGGGAAAACACACACAGATTTTTTTTTTAGAGAAAAGTAAGATTTAAAGATTTCCCCATCAGTTAATAAAGTATCTGCATTAGGGTTCCCTAAAAGAATTGGAGTGAAAGAAGGAATGTATATATTAAAAGGAGTTTTATTAGCATGGCTATGGGCTGTGGTTCTAGTAGTCCATTGGTGGCTGTCCCTTGATGGAAGGAGAAGGGAGACCGGATGGCTCAACAGTCCCAGACTGTTGCTAGGGTCCCAGGGAACTCCTAAAGGGCTGCAGACTTTAGTCTGCGTTGGAACCTGAAGGAATAGGTTCTAATACCAGTGAAGGAATGTCTCAGGTTCATCTATATATGTTGATAGATGAACCTGACAGTGGTAGTGATAGCAAGCAGACAAAGAGCAAAAACTTCCATCTTCCCCGTCCTTTTATATGGGCTGCCTGCCACCCCAACTCATAAGAAAAGCCCTTCATAGTGTGCTGTCCTACTTGAAGTTTAGTTGATTCCAGATGTGGTTGGATTAACAACCAAGATTAGCTATCACGTATCTTTATTTGTATATATGGAATTCATGTATATGTAATGATAATTGGTGGGTATTTGCTGAATTTGCAAGCTAATACTGTGTGTGCGGTGGCGGGTGGGATAAAGTTAGCGAGATAGTCTAGCAGTTAAGAGCACATACTGTTTTTGCAAAGGACCTGAGGTCAGTTTCCAGCACCCATGACTCACAGCTACCTGTAACTCCAGCTCCAGAAGATCTTGTACCATTGGCCTCCTCAGGCCCCCACATAGGCAGACACTCATACACATTCTTTTAAAAAATAATAAAATAATCATTAGTTTTTTAATGCTTATTTTATTATATATATATGGGTGTTTTGCCCACATGCATGTGTGTACCACATACATGCCTGGTACTTGAGGCCAGATGCAGGCATGGGATCCCCTGGAACTGGAGTTATGATGCCACCATGCTGGGAATTAAACTTCAGACCTCAGAAGAGCAGCCACTGCTCTTAACTATTGAGCCACCTCTCCAGGTTCCAAGAAAATAAGTGTTTTAATATAGTGTGTTTATTTAGTATATCTGAGTTCACAATGTCACATCTTGATAGACTCCCATTTGAAATAGCATTCTAAGTGTTGCAGGCCAGTTCATTCCAGTCACTCGCCTCTCTCCACTTTATCTCTTAATGTAGTTTTTAGGGAACTGTAGAATCTGAAGGAAATCTTTTGAGTTAGTATTTATAAAAAGAAGAATTTGGAATCATGCAGCACACGTTTGTGTGTACATAGGATTGTACATGATGTGGTTATACCTAAGTGCACTTGAAGCTTTAAGAGATTTGCTTTGATCAAGATTTCCCAATTAGCCAGTTACATACTTGTGATTCAAAGCTTTTGATTCCTGCTGTGCTCTCTCCCAGTAAAACAGTTTTCCCAGAACATTGTTACACCTGTGCTGGTAAGAAAAGCGAATGAGCTGCTTCTCTAGGATACCCAGGGAGAAGGGACGCATTGGGTGGCCAAGACTTTGTGGACCTAGCTGGTAGTGTGAAGCTTCTCTTCTGAGCCTGTGTCCTCCTTTGTAAGTAGTGCTGGTGCAGCCTTCCTCCTCAGCGCCTGCTCTTGTGCCCCAGATGTCCTTGTCTACGCCTTGTGCGTACTTCCTGGGGATTGTAGTCTCTGTGCTGGTACTTAGCACATCCATAGAGACAGGATTTCTTGGGTGCATCACCAGCTGGTGTGCGTTCTAATTGCATATCTTCCCTCGTTTAGTTGTTTTGTTGTTACTAAACAGTATTTTAGTCATAGATGATATGCTACTGGGACTCAAAGTGCTTTCCATAACTGTATAGATCATTTTATTTATGGTCTCCTCTTCAAAACTTACTGACAACCAGATAGGATCTGTTTGTAAACTAGCTGTTACAGACCAGAATGAGTAGATGTCCTTCTCTTTCGTCCTGAGCAGCCCTTGTTGAGTAGAAGACTTCTGTGGGGAATGTTTTGAACACTTCTAAGGTTATAATTGTGAGCAAAGTTGCTTTTTTTTTGCATTACAGTGATGCAAATGCCGCGTGTAAAAGCAGCTCAGGCTGGAAGACAGGGACCTCCGAAGAGGCACCTTGCAGAACAGTTCGCTGCTGGGGAGATCATAACCGACATGTCTAAAAAGGAATGGAAACTAGGATTGCCTATTGGCCAGGGTGGGTTTGGCTGCATATATCTTGGTAAGTACATGGTGATCTCTAGTTATCAGTGTAGAGATTCTAATGTTTTTTTATGGAACTTTTAATGAAAAGTTTCTCATATCAGCTACTGCAAGTGCTGTTGATAATCTGTGTTAATTTAAGATTGTGTGGCTGATTGTAAGTTCCCCTTTGGCATATTGGTAGAAGATGGCTCATTATAGGAAAAGAATAAAATGCTGTAATGCTGTCACTCGTAAGCATGGTATCCTTGACGTTTCAAGATTTCTACATAGTCTAGGCAAGCTCACTTGGAACTGAAAAGAGAGCTGTGCACATCCTTTTCCTCCACCTCAGCCAGGCACAAGTTACTCCAACTCTTTGTTTAGCTCATTTTCCATACACATCTTTACGGCTGTGGGTTTAAAAAGTCTGTACTTCATGGTAGGCTTGACCCATGTTACTTATATTAGCTAGCATGCTTCTCTTGAGATAGTTGGAGACCAAGTTAGAACCCTGGTCTTTGAGTTTACTGAATTATCAGCATTAAAAATGGTTTCCCTGCGGGTGGTGGTGGCACAAGCCTTTAATCCCAGCATCCAAGAGGCAGAGGCTGGAGGATCTCTGATTTCCAGGCCAGCTAGGGCTACATAGTGAGACCCTGTACCAAAAGAACAGAACAAAATGAAAAACAAAAACCTTGATTGCATGTATAGCTGTCTCTTTCCCTAAGAATACTAGTGAGAATATATGCAGATTCTATTTGCTTTGGGCATTTTTCTCTGTCTTTGCATTCTGTAGTTTTTACCTTGCTGTAATTTTGTTTTGTTTTGTTTTTGTTTTTGGAAGAACACCCAGTCCTTTTAACAGCTGAGCCATCTCTCCAGCTTCTTTATTTAATTTATTAATGAATGCTTACCTTTTTCTTTTCTGAGACATGGTCCTACTATGTACCTGGGAGGCTCAGACTGGCCTTGGACTCACAGAGATTGTCCTGCCTCTGTGTCCCAAGTGTTGAAATAAAAGTGTGTGCCATTATGCCTGGCACAACCTAAAAAATTATTTATTTTTGGCACTGGTCAGAAGAAGGAGTTGGATCCCTGGGATTGGAGTTAGAGATGGTTATGACCCACCATGTGGACAGTAGGAATTGTGTCCTAGTCTTGTGGAGGAGCAGCTAGTCCCCTAACCATTGAGCCATCACTCTAGCCCTGAAAGTTTCAAATTTTATGTTTAACAGTAGTTTAGGTAAAATGAGTTGTATAGACATTCTAAAAAACCCACAGATGTAAAGATCTGTAAAATTAAACTATTAAATTTTTTTTCTTTCATGTAGTTACTATAAAATGAAAACTTTCTTTCAAGCAACACTTGACTTGGGATGGTACTATTACAGTGAAGATTGACATCATCTGGAAGCTTGTTAGAACTGCCTTCTTGTTCCCCACCCTACCCATGATTCTGAGACCCTGGGGAAGCCTGCAGTGCTGTTTAAGCACGCTGTGTATGGGATCAGGTGCACACTGGGACTGGAGCGCCACCATAGGACAGCAGCTGCTCTCACTTGATTGCCCTCTTCACTTGTGTGATGGGGAACTCTGCTTTTCACTCGTGTTCGTGAAACAGCCTCCAAACAGCACTTTGTACCATATCTTGCACACAAGTCTCCTGATGGAGATTGTACTTGCCTTTGGGGGAATACATGCTGCTTCTCTGGTTTTGTTTAGAGACAGAGACGTCATAGTGAAGTGGGCTGTACTTATGTAGAGTGAAAGTCTTTATAAACCATGAAAGAGTAGCTGTTCATGAAATGTTCACATTGTTAGATAAAACACCCCAGGTGGGATGTGGCGACAGACATGGTTATCGTGGTTCCTGATTTCAGAGGGTTCAGCCCATGCTGTTTGGAAAGGGTGTCATGATGACAGGCACATGTGACAGGAGAGTCTCCTCTCTGGTGCACAGGAATCAGAGGAAGGCTCCAGGACAAGGTGGCTTCTACCATCCAGTAATCTTCTCTAGCTATGTCCTTCAGCCTTTTTTGGGGGCACTTCGCCTCCATCCTGTTATGTTAGTTCTGTCAGCCAGATGCATATTTCAAGCTTGTGATTTAGAGGAGGTGCTGTGCTCACTGCAGGACATTGGAGTTCATTAGCAGGAACTTGTTGCTAAGTGGGTTGTCCCTTTTATCTCTTTAAAAATCTGTGCTTTAGCCACCAAACTACCGTGTTCTCTTTTATTTCAGTGTTCTTGCTTTTGTGACCTTTTGCAAATTTGGAACTTGCTGTGTGCATGTGTTGGATATTTTATTTCTGTCATTAGCAGGTGCTGTGGACTAGTAAGCATTTTTAAATAGCTAATGAACAGTCCATGAGTTAGGGCTTTGCACTCTGTCTGGAGAGGAGAATTTGCTTGAAGACAGACACCTTCATTGCTGTGTACACTGATACACTGAGGCTGCCCAGTGTGAGGTCAGCAGCAGCAATTGTGCGTAATGTCTGAACACGGAAGTGCAGATGTCTCTCCATTTTGATTTTTCATTGTGCTGCTTTTCTTTTCCAAAGCTGAGTGTAGGGCAGGGCGTGTACATGTTTATTCCTTTCATTCTCTTTCATGATGCTTTCCACACTCAAATACTTTTGTCAGTTTCAGGATAAACATGTACTTGCTGACAAGGCTTAGCTCTTGTCTTCTTTGTGTCTGGCACAGATAGCATGTGCATGTATTGTGGATAAATCATGTCTTTCCTCCTCTTCTCATTTGAGTGTACAATATTACTGGGATGCTATGTTCATTTTCATGTTTTGTTAAAGATTCTGAACCTGCCTTTTTACTAATTCAGTAGCTAAGTGCTGCTCCCTGGGGCTGTTCCTAGGGAGCTCAGAGCTCTTCCTTTGCCGAGTGAGCATTTCTAGAAGTGGGTGCTTCTCAGAAGTCGGAAGTGCGTCGGCTGCAACTCTTCCTTGGTTTCCATTGCTTGTTCTCTCTGTACACCTGTCCTCTCTTTTGAAGTGAGAATGCCTTTGGGATAAGTCCTAGCATTTCTTTTCTCTCTCTGTTCATTCCCAAGGAGATTTCTTCCAGTGAGAGGCTCTAAATAAATGGCCTTTTCATCTAAACAGTGCTGGAGACGACCTAGACCTCACCTGTGCAGAACATCCGTGTGCTGTCCCCCTGAACCAGATCCTCAACCTGCTAGCCAGTGTTTCTCTGCTAATCATTTATGAGTGGGAGTCTTGTGTCTGTAATATGGCAGAAACACCCTAAGGGGGAGGACTTACCTTTGCTTCACAGTTAGACATTGGAAACATGTTAGTGGCAGGAATGTGTGGTGTAGGATGACTGTCCACAGTGCAGCAGACCAGGATGCAGGGAGTGTAGGTCAGAACTAGGGGCTGGCAAAGGCCCTCAGCCAATAACCTACTTCCTTGAATTAAGCTCTTCCTGTTCAAGATCCACAGCCTCCCAAAATAGTCCCACAGATGAGAGTAAGTGTTTAAAACACAAGTCTGGGGGACATTTTAGATTTAAGCCGTAACAACATCTGAACTTGGATTTGGATGTTCAGCAAGCATCTCCAACAAGACGCCCAGAGCGCTCTCTCCTGCATCTCTTCATTTGCAACTTTTATGCAGTTTTCTGCCCAAACCCTCGAAGCGCCTCACCTTCTGCATCCAGTGAATCAAGGTTCTATTAGCTGCCCTTTGAGCCTGTGACCACAGTCTGCTAGCACCACCTTGGGCCATGCTGCTGTCAGGCTACGACACTGCCCGCTGCTCTGCCTGCTTCTGCTTCTGGCCTGCACACAGGTCTCCCAAGCAGCCCAATCAAAGTTGGACCATGGTAATCCTTTTGGCCCAACCTTGGAGGCTCCCTGGTTCAGTTACAGCAGCAACTCCAACCTTGATGCTGTCTATTCTATTAAGCCCTTCTTGTTTATTCCCTGCTACTTTTCTAATGGGTCTTCTGTACTTTCTGCATCACGTTGTCTTTGTATATGTTGGTCTCCTGGCTGTACAAATTCATGTAACACACTCCCATATTGGGGCCTTGGTGCTAGTCCATGTGGAATGCTGTTCCTGCAAATTCCTGTGGCTTACCCTGCTTCATGGTTTCAGAGATACCCCAGGCTCCGTTAGCACACTGCAGCCCTGCCTGCCCCCTCACTCTTTACATTTTTCTGCCATTTTCTGCTTTCACATCAAACATACTTTGTATTTTACTTGATGTCTGCATTGTACTGTTCAGATGATAGCCAGAAGTGGAAGGATTGTTTTTTATTTTTCCTGTACACTTGCAAATTCCCATTTCTTAGGAAAATGACACAGTGTAGGTGCTTGTTGATGAGTCTGGAAAGACTTCTCGTTTGCATGGCAATGCCTCAAGTATTGCTCTGTACTAACCAGTATCTGGGGTCAGCTCCTCTGCCTCCAGATGTTCTTTCTTGAAGGGTTTTATAGCTGGTTAGACCTAGGGATTCCACCAGTCCCCAACCTTCAGGAATCATGTATATTTTATACCAAAGACCAGAGGACTTTGAATGAAAGAAATAGTTTTAACTTTGTGTAACAACTTTCTGTAACAAGTGATTAAGTTGAAGAAATCTAAAATTGCTAGATACAATCTACACATGAAGGAAACCTTAGACGAGGTGCAGTGTTGTAATGATGCTCTGAAATGCCATTTGAGAACTGGGGTTCACCCCTCAGAGTCACAGGGCTGTAGCCTAAGTGTCTGCCATATGCTGTCTGTGGTATCACTGCTTCTTCTGATGTGAATGTCTCACTCTTTAAACAGCGGACACAAATTCTTCCAAACCCGTTGGCAGTGATGCGCCCTGTGTTGTGAAAGTGGTAAGAAAAATATTCCACATTTTTTTCTTTTCTCAGTATAATTGGTATTTTGTAAAACATCTTTTGTGATGACTGGAATTAGTTAAATAAGGCATTACAATTGTTAATGTTTTTTTCATAAAATATAATGAGATGCATAAGTAACTTTCTAGTTGTAAGTAACTTCAGTTCAGAGTCTGTACAATTGGAGGGTGTCTGAGAGACCATAGAGCTCTGTGGGACTGGGAGTACCTGTTTCAACTGCTTGCATCAGGCTGGTGCCTTTATGTTTACATCCTGTAACATGGGGCTAGGCTGACTTTATTTTGCATTTTGTTCTGGACATTTATTTGTTTATTTGTTTTTTTTCTTCTGTCAGTTTTATTCCCTTCCCTGTTCATCTTAAGAAGTTGTGACCCCCCCACCCCCAGCAGTGGTAGAGCTTTCTTTGCTGCACTTCTGCTTCAGTTAGTTCCCGATGGTCAGGGATTGGCAGCGAGCACCCACCGGACAGAAGCATATCGAGCAGCTAGGCCAGTTTCAGGCTGGAGAACTAAGAGGCATGCTTATATTTAATCACCCACTTTGTCTCCTCATCACTGTGTGTCTTTTTGCTCAACATTGTTTGTAACTCTGCCTGCCCCATGTTTGGTACCCGTGAAGACCCTTGTTAAATAGCAGAGCCAGCAGAGTGGTTGCTGGAGAGCTTACGGCCCATTCCCTGTCCCCTTACTTCTGAAGATTGTAGAACTTGGGAGTTAGGAGCACCTCAGAATTTGTCGGTTCACTTTATTATTTTCAAATAGAAGTATCTTTGACTCCTTAGGAGCCAAGTATCTTAGACCAGAGTTGTTTGAGTTTTTTATTTCTAATTTGTTTATTTTATGGGTGTTTTGCCTGCGTCTATGTCTTACACCATGTGCATGCATGATACCATTGAGGCCGAAGAGGGCGTTGGGTCCCTGAAGCTGGAGTTACAGATGGCCGTGAGCTACCGTGTGGTGCCAGGAAGCCATCCAGGTTGTCTGGAAGAGCAGCCAATGCTCTTAACCACCGAACCATCACTAGCCCTTGTTTTAGTGAAACATTAAAAGACATTAACTAAGAAGTGTAGTTTTTCAGTAAAATATATAGCTAATAAAATCAGTATTTGAACACTTGTGACAGGCATATGCAATTGCATTATTCATGCCCTCTGTGGACCATTCTGCGGCCTCTAAGAGAGTTCCCATGTCCTGTATTTGAACCCTGCCCCCCATCCTTCTCAGTTATTTCCTCTGTCTAGAGCATTACCTAAGGGTGCTATGAGATAGATGCTGTGTGTTTAGCATGATATTTTAAAGGCATCACCTGTATTTTTAGACTATCAGTCATTTACTTGTTTTTGTTTTTTTTTTCTGAGACAGGGTTTCTCTGTGTAGTCCTGACTCTCTCTGTAGACCAGGGTGACCTCAAACTCACAGAGATCCACCTGCCTCTGCCTCCAGAGTGCTGGGATTAAAGGCGTGTGCCACCACTTTCCGGCTCATTTACTGTTTTTTATCCATGTTGGGCTGCTTACAGTTTGGCTACTTTGAACAAACCTTCCGTATAGATTTTTGGGGTGACGTTTTGATGGGTGTATGCTTTTGTTTCTCTTGGAAGCTGAATTGCTTGTCTATGGGGAGGATATATGTTTAGATTTTTAAGAGTTCTGAACATATTTCTGAAGTAGCTCTGCTGGCTTTTACATTGCAGTGAGTGGTTGCTGACAGCTCTGCCTGCCCCAGTGCCTGGCCACAGTGGGAGTGCTGGGCTCTGTGCGCATTTTCTTCCCAGTCCTTCCAGGAGGCAGGCGGTGGCAGCTAGCTGCTGTGTAGTTTGCATTTACTGCATAAACGCTATTGAGCCCTTTTTCCTTGTGTGTGGTTCTGTGTGATAAGTGCTTCTTCAGTCTCTTGCTTCTTTTCTCCTTAAGAAAGTTATTTTTAATAACTGGGTTGTGTTGCTTTTTATAGTTGAGTAGGAAGAGTTATTCTAGGTAAATCTTATTTTCAGATATATGTGTTGTAACTATTTTCTTCTAGTTTATAGTTTACCTGTTCATTTTAAAATACGGATATATCTTTTAAGCTGACTTGTAAGGTCTTTCTCTTTTATGTAGTTAATGTGGCTTCTGATATGAACTAACCCTGTAGCACACACCCCACTTAGACAAACTGAGGTAGACTTCTTATGTCCTTCTGGAGCCGCTTTGCTCATGTTTTGCTGATGGCTTTTGTGTTTTTGTTCATAATTCATCATGGTCTTTAATTGTTCCAGATGTATTTCTCTATTGGACTCTTTCAGTCTGACTTACTTTTGTGTCAGCCTCGCTGGCTGCTTGGTCCCCAGTGTGCTCCACTGACCCAAGGACCTCTGGGTGTTCACTTCACGTCTGTGTCCTCAGACACTGTGTCTGTGTCCTCGAGCGCAGCAGTCACGGTTTGAGCTCCTGTTGTGGAGTTTGTGAGACTAGAGCTTCTGCAGCCTGTGTTTGTTGTGGCAAGCCTTCGTCAGCTTCTTCCCTTCCTTCTGAGTTAGTGTCTGTCTCCTGCTGCTACTTCCCTTGTCTCCAGTGCTTCCAGTTTGGGGCTCTCTTTGTCATTGTGGGCTGACATTCCTTCTGAACCACTGGAGTTGCTGCCAGGTCAGAGAAACTAGAGTTCTTCCTGTGACATTGGTAATGTGCATGGGATTGTGGAGTGTTCTCTCTGCCTGTCTTCTGTGCTCATGAAAATATGACACCTGTGGGGTGAGATTAGTCCTGAGTGTCTTCAGAGGGTTCCATTGAGAAGAAAGCAAGCCTCCCATGACTGCTGACCATGTGAGTCAAACTGCTCCAGGCTCTCAGACCCCTCTGCAGCTGCCTAATTTGCATATTTATTTCACTGTCTTGGAAAGACAGTGCTAGATGCCCACGTTTATTTTGTTCTGTATAACCTGGACTTCTGGCAGATAATGCTGTATCTTAGAATTCTGAGCTTCCTCGCAAGGAGAGTGCTTCACTTTTCTGTCCTTTTTATTTACCTAGCTGAGGGAACGGCCACACAGGTATTTGCAGTTATTTTATCACAGCACGTAGAGTTTCTCTGTTTTAAGCCTTAGTCTAGTATTTCCTGTCTCCTGTTGTCCTATGCTCTTTGTAGTAGAGATGGTGATGAGTCCTGTTTCCCGTGGGTCATATTTTAGTAGCTCTTCCAGAGTTGTGGTTTGTGGTCCTGGCAGAATAGCTGCCCAGCCCTCAGAGGGGACCTCAGCCGCAGCTGGCTACTGCTCCGTTGATGACTGATGTCTTCGAGTCCTTTAAACCCCTGTGCCAGTCGCTGTGCTGTGATTGTTGCACAGTTTCACTTCTGATGTCCTCCTCACGATGTCAGTTAAAAGTGTTGATCTTCATTTTCTCTAAGTAGATTTTAAGTTACTTGATAGTGACATTGCTTTAAATGTCCTGCACTTATAGTGTATTACTTACATGCCTATTTTGTTTTTAAAATACTTCTTAAGGGCTGGTTGTGGTGGTGCACACCTTTAATCCCAGCACTCAGGAGGTAGAGGCAGGTGGAGCTCTGTGAGTTCAAGACCAGCCTGGTCTACAAAGTGAGTCCAGGACAGCCAGGGCTACACAGAGAAACCCTATCTCAAAAAACCAAAAAAAAAAAAAAAAAAAAAAAAAAACTTGTTAGGTACAGTTTTCTAACCCCTCTTTCCTATTTTTCCATTCATTTACTTTTATAATTTTGGTGCCATTCACTTTATTGGGCTGTTATTTTCCTTTTTATAGCTTTTTAGTCTTCAAAGTTTAAGTAGTCATCAAATACAAACATGTAGGACAATTATCACGCCTTTTCCACATTAAAATCAGAACAGGTGCCATTCAGACACACACACAAGGGTTGTTAAAGGTGCTTGTGTGTGTGTGTGTGTGTGTGTGTGGTGCTAGAGATGGCTGCAAAGCCTCCTGGCTGATGGCAGGTTTCTGTGGGTGCTGCAACTCTAGCCAAGGTTTTCAAAACCATGAGCTACCGACTGGACATGAGTAACAGAACAGCAAGATGTGAAGCTTAGTGCATGTGAGAGTTCTCTTTAAGATGGCTCTGTGAAGAAATACACCACGATACTCCTGCATTGTGAAAATGAGCATATCTTTTATTTTTAGAGCAAAAATAGGCAACTTATTTAAGACATACCACTAAATTGGTTGCTGTTGTAAAGTTACATAATCATATACCAAGCAACACTTTCCAGTCCTTGTATATCGTTATGAGACTGCACAGGACCTGGCCATGGTGTCTTTGATGAGTCTGCTAGGTGTTCCTTTGTGTCCAGACTGAGGACTAGAGTAGAAGCTGGAGAATTGCACACCTTCACCATGCTGTCTCTGCGGAGCTGTAGCTGCCTTCTGATGTCCTTTCCCATGCTTCTGCTCAGAGTTCCTGCCTCAAAACTAAATTACTTTTGACATGCCTGCTTTGTGAGTGAACTCTCCACAGTCTGTCCATTTGGCATTGACGTGAATAACACATACATGTATCTCCCACACAGTCCTCCACCCACGAGTTCTCTCTGTTTCTGTTTGTGGTCTCCATCCTTGACTGATGCAAGCCACTGTAGGCTAGCGCTGCTGGGTCACCAGGTCAGTTAGCTCACATTTGCTTGCAGAGACTGTTCAGGTGCTTGTGAGCAATGGATGTGCATGTACACATCTGTATGAAGTTAGGTGGCCAGGAAGAAGTAGAAAATACTACTAATAACTAGTAGGCTAACACAAGTAGAAAATTTTCTGGTTCCTCCTCCAACAAACCTAAGACTTAGTAAGAAATTAGTTCTTTGGGTCATTCTCACCTTTGTGGGAGAAGAATTGGAGGCCTGAAGATAGTCTTCCAGTTCATCAGGTAAGAGCTGGTGCATGGTGGTCCTTTTATTGGAGAATTGATGGGGCCTGTATTTCACAGCCTTCTGGGAAGGACTTGTCTGATGTTGTGATGAGTGTTCTGAATTTTCAATTCAGATATCTTTTTTTTTTTTTTTTTTTGTAAGAAGGAGAAACTTTGTACAGCTTCATTTTTAAATGGCAGCCAGTTGCTTTTGGATGGTGCTATTGAAATATATCACATTTTAATTTTTTTCCCTGTTGTCATCGTCATTTTGACACTTAGAAGTCTTAAGGAAACGTTTAGTGATATTCTAGTTAAAATGTCAGTCCCAATTTCTTTTCTAAATCTTGGCTATTATAGAGTTGGCAAAGTATTTTAGATTTGAAATATGTTAATACAATTTTAGTTCTGAGTTAAGGTATTTTCTCCACAGATAGCTCGCTTCAGCTAGAGCACAGCACCAAGAAGTACCTCCTTTACTTTGTCATAATGGAAGCCTAGTGGATAGAAAATGCATGGAAGTGCTCAGAAAGCCATCATTAGAGTGTCGTGATTTATATGGTCAATTCGCATTATAAGTTTAATAAATTATTGCTTGAAGGGAGCTTGAAAATTAAGGTTGATATGATGTAGGTTGAAACTGAATAAATCAGAAATCTTATACTGTTGGTAATAAGCCAGGAGTGGTCTTGGGAAAGCATCTTTTAAGCCAGAGTTTTATTAATGAGTCATTCTGAAAGTTAACCAAGATTCCTTTTCTTTAATTTCACTTTCTTCGTTTTTCACACTGATTTTATGACTTGCTTGGTCCTTGGCTTGAAACTCGTGTTTCTGGCTCCTGTTGCTGCCAGGAAGGGAGCTACAGGTGTGGGAGAGGGTCTTGCTTAGTACATCCACCATGGGTTTGGCATTATACTTCCTGATCCTGTGGAGCTTGGTGACATCCTAAGCCCTTGAACACCACACTCTGTAACAAGTATGGCAAACTGTTCAGGTTCTTTCTGATCTGAATGTTGCTCATTTGTGGCTTAAATGCTTTTTTGTGGCTAGGTGCTGCTTGATTGCAGAAGAGCAGAGTCCTGTAAACCTGTTTCTTGGAGGAACCTGTTGTTTGAATTCCCAGACATCTGTAGAACTGTCGATGTAATAAAGGCTTTTATTGACACCTCAAGGACCAAAATTAACTTCTGGAGTAGTTGAGTTGTCCTCAGTGAAGAAAGAGTGGATGGATGTATTTCCAGCATTTGGAGCAGACATTTCTGTAGTGGAGAATGCACACTGCCATGCCACAGTGTGGCTCAGGACTTCCCAGTTCTAATGAGCTCTGAACCCTCTCCTCTCTCCAGCTGTGCAGATTTTTTTTTTTCCCCAAATACTTGGCTCACATTAGTTTAGAAATGTTTGCTCTCGTGTTTGAAGTTGTCACTGGTTTTAAAGCAGTATAAAATATCAAACATTAAGTAAATGCTATTTTATATCAATCGGTAAGACAAAATTCACTATTTAAAAAGCCAACAAAATTATAAGCTATTTCTTATCCATATTTGTTAAGCAACATGAAGCCCATTATAGGCTGTTATCTCTTGTGTAAAATCTTTTTGTAAGTGTTTGCCTCTTTACAAATAAGTCCAATGGTAATACCCCTTGAAATAGGAAAATAGTTATTGTCTAGTAAAGTTCGTGACAGTTATTTAGCTCCAGTTTCTTTTTGACTTTAAAAGTTGTAGGGTTGTTTGGGTCAAGAACGAGGAGTCCACGTCAGAAAGAAAAGGAAGGGCACAGTGGTGTCCTGCTCTGGAGGTGCACACACACCGGCACTGTTCCGATAGCTAGGGAGAACCATGCACGCTAGGCAAGGGAAAAGAGTGGGGTCCTGCCGTTAATTGGTTAAGCCAGGTGTTGGAATTTTATTAAATCTCAAGAAATATCTTGTAGCCTCTGGTGGTGATACACTTAGCATGGTCGCTGATCTTTGCTTAATAAAGTTGAAAATTAGTTTAAACATTTGCCTTAAACTTCTGCAAAGACTGAACTTATTTCTGATTTTGTATAATTTATCACTTATGAAAGTTAAGCTTAAGAAAAAGATTATTGTGAGAACATGTAAAATACTTCTGAGGAGTTGAATTTAATCTTTTAATAGTTTATAAATTAAGTATCCAAATTGCATTGTGTTTGTAGGAAAAATTAGATTTACTTCGTTTTGAAGGCTCTGTGAAAATAATTCAATAATTTTAATTGAATCTTGTATTCTAAGGAACCCAGTGACAATGGACCGCTTTTCACTGAATTAAAGTTCTACCAGCGAGCTGCTAAGCCAGAGCAAAGTAAGAAACAATAAACACATGGACAATTGTTTTGTTAAAGGTGTAGATGTTTTTTTTTTTTTAAGATTTATTTTTATTTATTTTATGCATATGTGTGCTCTATCTGCATGTACACCTGCATTCCAGAAGAGGGTACCAGATCACATTGTGGATGGTTGTGAGCCACCATGTGGTTGCTGGGAATTGAACTCAGGACCTTTGGAAGAGCACTAGGCAGTGCTCTTAACCGCTGAGCCATCTCTCCAGCCCCAGGTGTAGACGTTTTAAGAGAAGTAGTTTACCTGGTTTTATTTCACATAAGCTGAGGTTAAAGTCTCAGCCTGTGTCTGATTTCATTTGCTTTATACGTGAATACCATGAAAATGCTATTTGCCTGACACCATTCTGACATATTGATGTATTTGCTCTATGGTTTTCTGGCATGTGGACTAATCTGTGGTATACGGCCTAGGAAATATGTGAGTCAGCCTTGTTCACCAGTGTGAGCATAAGGTCTCTAACTCATGAGCATTTGCTAAACCTTGAGCGCATGAGCTGGGCGGGCACTGGGCTTGCTGACATGCATGAGCTGGCCTCCTGGCTGCTGTCATCTGTGTCTCATCTGAGGCCGCAGCTCCTGACGGTAGGGAACAGGGGCAGCACCTCCACATCCCCTCCTTGATTTATTTGCAAGGCGGGGAAGAGATGGAAACACTGAAGGAGACAACTCTACATGTAGAGAGTGGGGTGAAATCCTCCTGTGGGAGCAAGTAAACTGCGGGATTGGGAGGTGACTGACTGCAGAGGCGGTGTTGTTGCTCTGGGTTTTTAAAATGGTTTCACAGGTGGGCAGTTTCAGGGTAGCAATGGCTGGGCACTAGTTTTGCAGGCTGGTGAACTTTTTATTATAGGTCTGTAAAGGGTCATACTCTGCCCTTTACATCCTGTTTTATGAGTAGATATATACTCATATATATGTCGCACATACACATATGCTGTGCTCTTGGTAATTTGTTCTGAAATGACCATTTACATACAGCAGTTGAAGTCACAGGCCTCTCTTTTAACTTCTAGTTCAGAAATGGATTCGTACACATAAATTGAAGTACCTTGGTGTTCCTAAGTATTGGGGATCTGGTCTACATGATAAAAATGGAAAAAGGTAAAAGTCCCCATTTTGAGCATTTCCTGTTGATTTAGTCAGGAGTTACTTGCAGAGCACCCACAATATCTGTAGGTGTGTCTGTGGGCCGCAGGGCAGCAGAGGGGAGGAGTAAGACCTTACCTCTGCTTTTCTCTGTATATCAGTGTGGGGGGTGCTGTCACGTGGGGGTGCCGGGCTAACCTGTGGACTTCTGTGGAGCAGTTTCAGGTGACTAGAACCCCATGAACAGGAACAAAGAGTGCACCCTAACTCTCTTGTTCTTTATGCAAAAGAGCCCTTGGGATCCCTTGTGCTATCTCATATTGCATGCCTACTAAGCTTGTATGGAAACTATAGAGTTTTGTTCCTTATGAGGGCTTTAGTCTAGCTAATTAGAGGTAACAGTCATTTAGAGACAACATTTCTGAAACATGAGAGAAAAGCTAGGTGCTTACTTGTGTAACCTTTTCCTCTTAGATGCCCTCTTAGGAGGTGGAGTTGGAGAAAACCCTAACACTTTTGTGCAGTCTGCTCTTTTGAGGTGTATGAATGGACAAGCTACACTTCATGGAGCAAAGCTTGTGGGAGACTGTGAAGGCCAGGCTGAGGTAGAAATGGGAGGCTAGTCTACTAGTTAGAATGGTGTTTGCAGTGTGTGAAGGGGCACTGTGATTCATCTGTCTCAAGTAGTCATCCAAGGCCTTATAGCATGCTGTGCACTTTTTTGAATTAGGGTCTTACTTTCTTCTAAACTTAGCCTCAAGTCACTGTAGAGGCTGGGCTAGCAGTGACTTTTCAGTCCTCTGGCCTGTTCCTCCTGAGTGCTGGGACTCTGGGTACATTTCTGCCTCTCTTGCACAGTTACCCTCTGGTAGTGTTGCTCTGTGAGTGTTCCTCTTAATGTTATTGGGAAGACCTCACATGCAGACAGTGCCCAGTGTCATTGGTGTCAGTGTCTTGGGCATTTCCCTTCCTGCCAAGGAACCTTTGTGGAGTCCCGTGAGACTCCCTCGTACATTTTCTTGGTCACAGTTTTACAATTCTTATGCTTAAACCTGCTGCTGGCAAGAACCAAGCGGTCACACAGATCACACAGGTGTTGTGGTGAAAGACACTGTTAAATGGAAGAGGACAGGATGCCCAAGCCAAGTTAGTTGGTGCTGTGTTAGCAAAGACTTGAGAACGGGGCAGTCCTTGTGTAGGCCTACCAGCTTTATTTACTAGGGAAGCATGCATCTTTCAGGGAGTCTGGGGCTCCATTTTGTTATGGGTGGCTTTACTGGAACAGTGCTGTGAGGTCCTGAAAACCGGACAGAGGCAGTGGGGAGGAGGCTGCCTGTGGTCAAAGGACGATACTGCACGAGTGGAGTGGGAGTGGGTGACTACAGTTGAGCAGCATGCAGCTTGTGTCTCGGTTTACTGTTTAGTGATGGCCGTTCCTTCTCAAACGGGAGGTTGCTAGACCTTCCTTAGTAGAGCTCAAGACTCAGACTGGTCCGAGATGAAGTGTTGAGTGTCAGGTTGAAGCACTAAAAATAACCACATATGGCTTTCAGAAGGAAAGAAATAGAAGCTAGCTAGGAGCCTTCTCCCAGCCTCCTCCCTGCGAGATGTCCTTCCTTTAACTTGCGTGGGAGTTAACTTGATAGGGAGGGATAGGTAGTGTAGAGCAGTATGAGGAATGTGAAAATACTGTGTTACCATTTTGGAATTGTTGGTAGTGATTGATATTTTCCCATTACTTGAAGCATTTAACCAGGTCCCTGGAGAAGAAAGCATCAAAGGCCTTACTTACCTGACAGCCATTTTCAGAAGCAGCCTTTTATCACTATTCAGTCCTAGAGCTCTCTCCGGAGAATGTGCTAGCAGTTTGTGGGTGTCATTTGTTTATCACTTAGGAGTGGTGAGGAGATTTTAGGGGCCATTCAGAGTTAGTGGCAGAGTGATCTGTGCATAAAAACAAAGACCTGCTTACCCTGCTTTAGTAGTAGTGCCTGTATTGAATCAAAGAGTGTTTATCCTCTCCAGACTGTGCTCAGTCTGCACAAGCTAGAGTTATCTGAAAGGAGGGAACCTCAGTTGAGAAAACACCTCTATAAGATCTGGCTGTAGGTTATTTTCTCAATTAGTGATCAATGGGGGAGGGCCCAGCCCATCGTGGGTGGAGCCATCCCTGGGCTGCTGGTCCTGGGTTCTTAATGAAAGCAGGCTGAGCAAGCCATGGGGAGCAAGCCAGTGAACAGCACCCCTCCATGGCCTCTGCATCAGCTCCTGCCTCCAGGTTCTTGCCCTGCTTGAGTTCCTGTCCTGACTTACTTTGATGATGAAAAGTGATTGATTTATGGAAGTGTAAGCCAAGTAAACCATTTCTTCCACAACTTGATTTTTAGTCATGGTGTTTCATCATGGCAACAGTAACCCCAGATACAGACTGTAGGCAAAGGTCATACTTTGTTGTTCAAAGTATTGTTGTGATTACACAGGTTAACTTGCTTATAAAGAGTGCGTCCTACTCTTCTCTCTCAGCTTTGCAAAACCTGTCACACCCAGGGTATTGCGAAGTCACATGACTGTAGAGGTTAGGGTAGCAGGGATCTTAACACAAATGAATAAATTTGCCCCTGCTTGATAGTTTGACTTTGACATAAACTTTATCTCCTAAAACATCACTATCTTATTTATTAAAAGATAATAGCCAGGGTCTCTAATCCTCTTCTGATTCAGAAATGGGTAGTATCCTATATTTTATATTATTACACTGTCCTTTATTTAATATTAGCTGCCTAGTTCCTTGCCAACTCAGTATATTTTATTGTCATAAGCCTACAATATGTAAGCATGACTTCTTTGTACAGTGTTTATCATTTCAGTGTGTGGGGGACAGTGGCTCACACTTTAGGCCCTCCTCATTTGAGGGCAGTTATTAAGAGTTTTCCTCTGTAGAATAGGGCGTGATGGAGCACCTGCCATGGGTGAGGTGCCCCAGCTGAGGGCTGTGACATGGCCTCATCCCGTGGGAGGGGTTTTGTCTTGTTTGTCTGTTTTAATGATTTAATTGCACATTAGAATTTGGACCACAGTTGAAGGTGAGAGTGCTGTTCAGAGAGAGGAGTTGGGTAGTGTCCTTGCCGGTCTCCAGTGCGTCTCTCTGCACTCATAGAGTTTGAATCTGTAAGAAGGATGAGACCCGGCTCCTCATTTCACTTCTCCAGAAATTATGGCCTAAGGAAGTAAGAGCACCTGATCAAGGTGACATAGCAGGGTGATGGCAAAACCAAAAATCTTCATTTCTTCAGGACATTCCTTTTCTAAATCTTGACCACTGTTTAATACATAATCGCTTTATGCCGTTTAAGGAGTTTTACTGAATATAGTTTATAAGCCATCTCCTGACAGCCCAGATTTAGCAGAACATTTATTGTTGAAATGTGCCTTAAAAATGGAGACACAGTTAGGTGAGGGAAGCTCCTGTCTAGAAGCAGCAGTTGACTCTGAGAAGAACCCGTGTCCTCACTCAGAGCAGGGTGATGTGCGTCATGTAGATGAGTGTTGAATTCTGGGTGGGCACTGCCTTAAGTTGAACGTTGTCTCCTGTAAAACTAGCTGAGTCTAAGAAGAGTCCCTGGACACAGGACAGTACTCCTGTCTGTCTAGATGGGAGCGATCCCTCCTCGTGTGTGTTCACATCCTCTCCTCCTCGTTGATAATGCTGTCTTATTAAGGGTTAACTTGGCCATGATCTGAGGGGAGAGTTTCATTGCAAGTACACGTTCCTCCATATTCCCTCGCTGACTTTTCTTGTTTGTCTTCAGTTACAGGTTTATGATAATGGACCGCTTTGGGAGTGACCTTCAGAAAATATATGAAGCAAATGCCAAAAGGTTTTCTCGGAAAACTGTCTTGCAGCTAAGCTTAAGAATTGTATGTGAGCTAGGCTCCTTGTTGTGAATGCTGTGAGGGCTGGTTTCTGCTGCAGCTCAGTCCTCTGCTGACCATGTTAGGTACTGCATTAACTCACTGTGTGTGTTCTCCATAGCTGGATATCCTGGAATACATCCACGAGCATGAGTATGTGCACGGGGACATCAAGGCCTCCAACCTTCTTCTGAGCTACCAGAACCCTGACCAGGTCCTTAAAACTTCAGTTTTTACTGTTATAAAACATGCTGCTTGAGAGCAAGTGGGGTGCTCTGGACTAAACCCCCACAAGCTCTGCTTTTTTAAGGAGATACGCTAAACAGCACTGTTTCTTCAGCACTTGTATATAGTTGCCATTCTGCATTTTGTGTCAGTTTGCTGGCACTTTATCAAGTTGGCTGTTTTACCCTAAATTATATTCAGAAGAAGTACTTGATACAAAATGCATTTCAAATAGCTATTTGGGGGTGGAAGCTTAAAGTTATATAGCGCACCAATGAATTAGATTTGCCTGTCCACTTTGTCACCTTTATTATTTCCTTTGTTCAAGAAATCCATCGGTTGTAAGTGCTTCTGTTACTTGGAGAGTTTGATGTTTATCGTGGATTATTCAGGTCATTTGGTGCATAATGTGCAGAGCTGCCTGCATCTATCCATCCTCAGTGCTTGCGGTGCAGATGTGCATTTTCAGTCTGTTTCAGCCCTTTGTAGTTTTGTGCTTAAGAAGAGAATGCTCATGGTACATATCTGTATTGGGGTCAGCTCAGTTGTCAGTGACAATAAAGGCTTCTTGTAACTATTCCCATGATTTGTGCAAAGAAGGTGTAGTTGACACTGTTAATGTTGCTTCTTGATCTTGTGTAAGAAGGAAGTTTTGAGAGCTTGCCTTGGTGCACTGTTCTGTCAACATTCTGGGCACTTGGGTCTATAATAACCTCCTGCTTACATTTTTCTTCTTTTGATCACCTTCTACCACAGTGTTTGCTTCCCCTCTATAAGCTATGGGGAGCACAAGCGATCTGTGTAGTGCACCAAGATAAAGCTGCTGGGTGGGAGTGCTCTGTGGGGCATCCCCAGTCATCTCATTTGAGCTGTTTGCTTGAACACAGCCAGGAGCCTGAGCAGTAAAGATCCTTTAGCTGGACTGGGAAGGACCTACATAGTACTGTTAAAGAACTGACCCCTGTTGTTTGCACTTGACAGATGAGAGCTGCTTTTGTTCATAAAGCAGCCATATGCAGTTCTCCTACCATTCAGACATGTTCTGTGGATGGGATTGATCTCTCAGTACTATATCCATCTTTGTGTCCACATGCATATGTGTACATGCAGTTGTTGCAGAGAATCAGGTATAATGTGTGGCTATCAGATGGAAGCCACATATGCTAGTCAGAGCAATAGGCTATGCCCACAGGATTCCTCTGTTTTTTTAAATTAGCTTTAATCTGGAAGACTTGACTCTAACCTAATATTTAAGATGTAGGTAAAGACCTCATCTAAGAGTTTTGACACTATGATAGCCCTGGATAGCCCTTGAATCACTTTTATGAAGTAAATAGACATTTGACTATTCTACAAGAATCAGGAGTAGAGGACAGCTGTTGTGCTGTGGGCTGACAGTATCCACCTCACTTTTCTTTGTGGAAAGAGTCTTGAAAGTTTACGTTGTGTGATAGTTTTGCAAACTTAACATTATAAGCCTTGCCCACGGAGACAGGATTAGTTAGAAGTTTAGCACATACTTTTAAAGAAAGTATGAAAAGTGAAATAATATTCAAACACTGTAGCTTCATGGTCATTTAATATTTATTAAAAATAAAAACTTTTTGGTGGGAAGGTGTGACTAGCTCAGTGGTAGAGGAATGTCCTGAGGTAGACTCATACTGCAGACAAAATTAGATTTTTACAAGTTAGAATTATTCAGAGATCTAGCCCAGTGGCAGAACTGTCGTTTGGTGTGTGTGAAGCTTTAGGTGCAGTCCCCAGCATTGCAGAGGAGTGGGGGGTGTGCTCAGGACTTTCTAAGTGCTTAGTTTAGATTGGACTTGTTTGGAGAGCTGCTGTTTGTCCTTGTAGGCGAATCTACCCCTAAGTTATTGTATTTTATTTCAGTATTTTCTAGTAATACATATGCATTGATTTTTGTCTTTAATTTGGCACTTGGAAATTTACAGGTGTACTTGGTAGACTATGGACTTGCTTATCGGTACTGCCCAGATGGAGTTCATAAAGAGTACAAAGAAGATCCCAGAAGGTGCCACAATGGCACACTGGAGTTCACCAGCATCGACGCTCACAATGGCGTGGGTATGTCCACATGGCCCACTGTGTCCACAATATATGCTGATTGATGTTCTGTCTGAATTTCTACAGACTTAATTATGCTTAGTGAATAAGTACACTAATGAAGAGTACTGCAGGAAGCAGAATGGTATAGAGAAAGGGGGCAGAGCTTTGGCTCCTACACTTGAGTGGGAGCCCTTAGGCACGCTCCTGCCCTTCAGGGATAACTGCACTGTGTTTTGGATTTACACAGCTCACCTCTGTGCTGCTTCATTTTCTAGTGTCTGGTTTCTTGTGTAGCTTATGTTTTGTATATGCTAGCTGAGCCCCTTTGCTGTGAAAGACCTGACAATCCAGTGTTGATAGTGTCTAGCATTTCAGTGTCTTCAAGTCTCCCAAAGAAAACAGTGGATGTGAGGTGTCTTCAGACTTTATTTTCTAGACCAGGAGTAGCAGTTGGAAACCCTAAGGCTCATCAGATTGGGTTTTAAGCAAGTTATTAGTTGGAGATAAAGATTTGTTTTATATGGCCCAATATTCAGTGTTCTCATTACATGCAGGTGAGTGTTTCTGCTGCAAGATAGACCTGAGTGGACTCTGTGTCTTGGTGCTTTTCTGGAAAGCTTAATCTTCTGTTGTGTTTTGTAGCCCCATCACGTCGTGGCGATTTGGAGATACTTGGTTATTGCATGATCCAGTGGCTCAGCGGCTGTCTTCCTTGGGACGATAACTTGAAAGATCCTAACTACGTTAGAGATTCCAAAATTAGGTAAGGACAGCGATGTTATTTTGGGTTGAGTGGTGATGGGGCAGAGGATTTGAGTCAGAGTTTCCTGACAGCACCTTTGGGGCTTTGTTCTCTGGATTATTCCTTTTTTTTTTTTATAGGCAGGGCTTTGTCAATCAGTCCTCCTGCCTCAGCCTCCTGAGTGTTGCTCTTACAGGCATGCCTGAGTGAGTCAGCACACCTGGCTCAGTGATAGAAGTTAGAAGGTGCAGGATAGACAGCAGGGTGATGCGCTGCCCGCTGGGGTGTGTCCTGTTAGAGAAGGAAGTCAGGAAGCATACTTGTAACTAAGGACTTCTTCCTTTCTTCACAGATACAGAGACAATGTCACAGCTTTGATGGAGGAGTGCTTTCCTGAGAAAAACAAGCCAGGTAGGGAAGGCAGCTGTAGACCTTCATAGAGCTGGTGTCTTTCGAGAGGGAAAAACCCTCAGCCTGTGAGCTTAGGTGTTTTGGGACTTGGCCGTGGTTGGAGATGTACCGTCACAAAAGAGCTTGCACATGTGCTGGCCAGTGACCTTGGGAGCCTCATGCAGTTGCCCTTTGCTTACAGGAAGGGAAGCAAGCTTTGTTCACTTAGGCAGTGTTTATGGAGCTGGTATTACCTGCCAGAGTCTGCATCAGACCCCTGGCCTCAGGGTGCTAGCATTTTCCTTGGGAGCCACAGATAACTGTGTAACAGTGATTTTTGTTAGTATATTGTATTGTTAGTCCTGTGGAGAAAAGAAAACAGGAAATGGAAGTGGGAATGTGGAGATGGCACAGAGAGTAGGAAGGAGAATTTAAATTTTGATCAGAGTGGCCAAGGACAGCCTTGCGGAGGAGACACTGCAGCAATTGTGGGCAGGAGGTGGGGCAGTGAGCCGTGTGGAGGTTGGGAAGAGTGTCTTGGCGGGTGAGGACTGTGTCCTTTTTGCTCATCCTGCAGTTGTTGGCTTTTACTTTGGCCTAGAGTCTTGAGCTTGAAATGGGAGAGGGATGTCAATGGTCTTACCTGCTAGAGAAAAGTCTGTTCTTGGCCCGTATTGTCTCAGATACTGCAATTTTGTGTTCCTTCTTGATGGCTGGCAATATCTGGTGGTTTAAGCTGTTTTTTTATTTTTTAAACCTGACTTTGTTTCTTTGTTTACTAAAGAATTTTTAAAAATTTAAAATTTATAGGCTAGATGTGGTGGCACATGCCTTTAATCCCAGCACTTGGGAGGCAGAGGCAGGAGGATCTCTCTGAGTTCAAGGCCAGCCTGCTCTACAAAGTGAGTCCAGGACAGCCAGGGCTCTGTTGTACAGAGAAACCCTGTCTCCAAAAAAAAAGACCAAAACAACAAAATTAAACTTTATGTGTACCGGTGTTTTTCCCGCATGTGTGTATGTCCCACATGCTTACCTAGTGCCTACAGAGGGTAGTAGAGGACAGGGCGTTGGATCTCCTGGAACTGGAGTTTCAGGTGGATGGGAGTCATCATGTGGATGCTGGGGATGGAATCCACATCCTTGGGGGAGCAGCCAGTGCTCTTAACTGCTGTGCCTCTATCCAGCCTTCCGACTTTGTTCTTGATGGCATTTCTGTTGAAATTTTAACATCATTGTGTCAGTTTTTTGTACACAGCCCTACTTGTGTTTGCTGGGAGGGCAGCATTTTCATAACAGTTCAGGGAGACTCACAGGAGCGAGTTAGGTCAGGAGTTGGGGTCTGTGTATCAAGGAACTGATGATGAAGAAGCAGTGGCTGCTGTACCAAGGGAAATTCTCTGAGAGTGAGGCCCGCTCCTGTAGGCTGAGGTTTCTTCCCATACCCCGAGGCACCTTGCCTCTGTGGACCTGTCTTGCTGCTTCTTGAATCTGCTCTCTGGGTTCTGTTGCTCACCTCATAGCGTGCAGCTTTCTCTTGAAAGATCACTAACTTCTAGGGTACCTGCACATCAGGACATACTACTTTCTGAATTCCTTTTTATATTTGCATTTTATGTGTGTTTGAAATTTAAGTTCTCTCTTTTTTGGCGGGGGCGGGGGTGGCTTTTGAGACAGGGTTTCTCTGTGTAATAGCCCTGGCTGTCCTGGAACTCACTCTGTAGACCAGGCTGGCCTTGAACTCAGAGAAATCCATCTGGCTCTGCCTCCCGAGTGCTGGGATTAAAGGTGTGTGCCACCACACCCAGCCATTACAGACAGCTGTGAACTGCCTGCCATGTGGGTGCTGGGATTTGAACCTGGGTCCTTTGGAAGAACAGCCAGTGCTCTTAACCTCTGAGCCATCTCTCCAGCCCCAATTTTGTTCTCTCATTGTCTCTTAGAATTGCAGGAATCTTTTGCATTGTAACTCAAAATGCATTATTTTACTTACCTGATAATCCCTGGACTTAAAAGCATACTTTGCACTGAGCTCTGATTGAAAACAGGGTTGTTTTCTTTTGGCATGTTGTACACTTGTCATTTTACATTGGCAATGGACTGTCTTCTTAGAAATGAGGTAGACATACCAGGTTTGTGACTAAAAGTAATAAAATGATTGTGCTATTATTTTAGGTGAAATTGCTAAGTACATGGAAACTGTGAAATTATTGGACTACACTGAAAAACCTCTTTATCAAAATTTGCGTGACATTCTTTCGCAAGGACTAAAAGCTATAGGAAGTAAGGATGACGGCAAACTGGATTTTAGTGCCATGGAGAACGGAAGTGTGAAGATAAAGCCAGCCTCAAAGGTGGGTCTGGGTTGTGGATGACCCTTTGGGCTTCCTTTGGTTCCACTTTAAAAGATGTTACAGGCAGGTGAGGCCTTAGCTCAGCAAGAAAGCAAGCATTGGTGGGTTGGTGGCTAAGGGTTTATTATATTAAGTGGAGGGGCAGACTGAGCATATAGAGACAAGGGACAGGAAGTATTTGGCATTCTTATATCCAGGAGCTGGGTATGAAGTGCCTGAGATCAGGTGTTGATGAGGCAGTGGTTCTTCTGCCATTGGGGCTCACCCTTGGTGGGCCACTGTAGAGGGGGTGTCTCTTTTTCAAAGGTGTTTTAAATGTACAGCCCGCAACTCTCATTACCTGACCAGCACATTCTCTTTTCTTTCTGGTTTTTTGAGACAAAATTTCTCTGTATAGTCCTGGAACTCACTATGTAGACCAGGCTGGCCTTGAACTCAGAGATCCTTCTGCCTCTGCCTCCTAAGTGCTGAGACTAAAGACGTGCGCCACCACTCCCTGCCAGCACTTTCTGATTTGGGATTCCTGGTGAAGGTTTTTAGAAAGGTGTTCCCTAGTTTGCCTCAGAGGTGACTAGGAGCCTGCCTCACTTCCTGAATATGCTTCCGCTCTTCCTGGTCACTTACTGAATGTGCCTCCGCTCTTCCTGGTCACTGATTTCTGCGGCTGTCTGTGAAAGGGTGCACGCTGCCACTTGTGGTTGTTGCAGGATGTTCTTAAATGGTTATTTTGGGCTCATTCCCTCAGGTTTTAGACAGAAGGAAGCTGTGAATTTTTATTTCTTAAATGTCCCCCCCAGAGGAATGTCTCCCTCTCATGGCCCATCTCTCACGCTGTCAACAGTGCATGTGTCCTGTTGTTTGCAGAGTGCTGTGTCCTTAGTGGTATAGAGTTCCCTAGTCTTGTATTTCTGTTACTATTTTTTATTGTTACTCTGTCCTTTCTCTTGGATTAATCTTTTAGAGTATGTGCTGAAGTGTTTTTTTTTTTTTTAAAGAGAGCCATAAGTGGTAAACTTTATGAATCCACAATCTCCAAAAATGGTTATTTGCTCCACTGAAAGAGTAATTTGGTCAAAGACACTGCTGTGTTGTCCCTCAGCTTCTAGTTTGCTTGATTTTTGTTTGTTACTAGATTTCTGTTTCTTTCCTACATTTGAGGTCTCTTGCTTTTCATTCTGTCCCAGCATCCTTCTTTTCACCACAGAATGGGAAAGTGTGTGTGTGTTATTAGTTTAAACCTCAAATATGCTTGGAACTTGGTGGACTCTTGTCTAAAGATGTAACACTCATGTTGGAACTTGAGAAATTAGTCTTTGTAAGCATGCAGGTGCTTCCTTTTTCATCATCCCCCCTCCCCGTCCCCAGATCTTTGCTGATATCTGGGAGAGCTGGTGTCTGGCTTTTCTTTTCACGTCTAACTCTTGTACATTTTCTTCTATTCATGAAACTGATCTGTGTGCTTTGAGCTCATTTATCTCATTTGTTCTACTTTTCAGTCACATTTAGGGGGATTGGTGATTTCCGTTCTGTCATTTTATCCTTTTTCATTAATTAAATTTGTTTCTGACACCTTAACATGTACATGCTGCATGCACACCGCCCACCCCACCCTGTCCTGTCTTTGCCTACCCCGTCCTGTCTGCTTCATTTTTTCCATTTGAATCTCTCTCACACTTGTACCATGTGTTTTGTGACCCACTGAGTTTATCAGGGCAGTCTGTGACCATAGATTTTGGAGCCATTTGTTGGGGCCCGACGGAGTCACCAGTTATTGCACAACTGAGAACAGTGACTGCCTTTCTTCCAGAATTCGCTGGCAGACAATAGATCAGCAGGGTAAGGCCCCCAGAGCCTCTCTCCCATCGATGACTGACTGAAATCAGGAGTTCATTCTTGTTTTACTGGTGATAGCCTCTTACATCTCCTTGTGGATAGGAATTGCTACTTTATAATGACTGAGCATGGGAACTCTGTATGCTGTTTGAGTTTACTGTCTTTCTTTTTCTTTTCTTTCCTTCTTTTTTTTTTTTTTTTTTTTTGGTTTTTCGAGACAGAGTTTCTCTGTATCTCTGGCTGTCCTGGACTCACTTTGTACACCAGGCTAGCCTTGAACTCACAGAGATCCAACTGCCTCTGCCTCCCGAGTGCTGGAATTAAAGGTGTGCACCACCACACCCAACATGTCTTTCTTTTTTAGTTCTGTAATTTTCCTTAGATTTTGCTCCTCACCTCAGTGAAATGCCCTTGTACCTGTTTAATGTTTTCCTTATAGTGCCTACTACCAATGATGTGAGAAAATAAGAGAGATTGGTAGCCACATGGGGATTTCAGGCTTCTCCCCTTCTGTCTAGTTTGGAGGTCCCTTTAATATGAATACATCAGGCCATATAATGCAGGTTTTGTAAGACTGTCCTGGTTTGCATGTTAGATCACCTGGAAGCTTGAAGCTTTCACTCCTGGACTGTACTACTCACACCAGTTAAACCAATATTAAACTATGGGGGTAGGACCCAGGCCTCAGGGATGCATAAAAGTAAGATTCTTCATCATGCAAATGCAGTTCAGAACCACTGTGAATCAAAAGCTAAGTGTCTAAACTTTAGATCTATGTAGACAATAGCCTCTTTGCAAGCAAGCATATCTAACATTGGGCATTTGGGGCTTTAAGTAGATTTTTCAGCTTTGCAACCAGTTTTTGCATGTGGCAATGAGGCATACGTGCCCTGTTTTGATCTTTGTGTACATGTGCATCTGGCTGTAAGATACAGGAGACCATTTGGTACAGTATCAGTGCCTTGAGCTCTTGAAAGAATTGATGTGTTGAAGCAACAAAGAGGGTGTCTTATCAGATGTCCTCAAAATTAGGTGGTTGAATTTTCTCTACTCATGGCCAAGTTTTAGGGAATGCTGTACATGCATGCCTTTGCATTTTTAATAAGGGTTGAATTTAAAAACAGACTTTCTGTGGAAATAATAATACATTCTTCTCTTGCGTATAAGCTGTCACAGGGGTGAAAATGAAGCATGGATGCTCAGCTGTGGCCAACACATGCAAGCATCAGTGATAAGAGCTGCATGGATGCTGTGTTCTCTGCTGCTTTCTTGATTCAAGAAAAGAATGGATTCGTGTGAATCTCTTGTCCCCGTCTTTAGAACTGAGGTATAGGCTTGAAGTTCAGTTCAGTTTTAGGATATTAGACAGATAAGGATGAGAGCCTGGTTTAGATTTTACTTGATGAAACTATGTGTGATAGATTTTAAATGGTCCCGTCTTGCTAAAAGTTGATTTGCAGTAAAAGACAAGATGATAATTGGTATGAAATAAAGATTCCAATGTGTGGCCCCATAACATGTACTACAAACATACATTGCAGTAGTGAGTTTGTGGTGTATTTTCCTTTGAAGCTGTTGATATGGGTAAGAGGTTAACATAAAGCAGAGGACTCCTGGCTTCCGCGTCTGCTCTGGGTGTTTAATGAGTAGGGGTTTTGTGGTTCAAGGAAGTACCAGTCAGGCTTGTTTTCAGTAGTAATTCTAAAGTGGCATTTGTGTTTTGTAAGGAACTTGTCCTTCCTCATAAGTCCTTAGATGGTTCTTACCACCATATGGAAGGGTAGAAGGGAAGGATTAGTTTTTACTAATGTTCTTGGAGATAGATAGCTATAGTGTGACTGTGTATCACATCTGTATTTGGGTACCTTGGGGTTTTCTTTTTGAGAACTCAGAAGACATGATGCTGGTAGTAAGTAACCCAGGCTTCAGGCTATCACTGCTACTTCAGAACCACCTTCCATCTATTGTCATATGGACATTGTAGCATCACATGAGACACTCTGTTACAGCTTAAAGAGAGGGGATTGCCAGCTGTTGAGGTGAAGGTCCCTTCTCCCTGGCCCTGTAAGTCCAGTGACCTGAGCTTGAGCTTCAGCATCGTGGAGCTGTGGAGGGAGTGTACCAGCTCTACAGAGTTGTTCTCTGGCCGCACATGCACACACATATCCACCCAACCAACCTCGCCACTGAGTTGCCTAGGGTCATGCAACTACCATTACATAGCTGTAGTGTAGCTTTCCTCAGAGAAGCTCAGGGCACTTAAAACATCTCCTAGTAATTTTAGTCATAGACTGTTATAGAGCATAACTAGCTGCCTGTTTTTTTACCTTTTCCTGTGAATTGTCCATAGAACATCTTAAGTTTTTGATATTAAAGGTATAAGTGATAGTGTCCTTAGAGGAAACCATCACATTAATTCCACCATGGCAGAGAATACAGAGGCTTTAGTTTCTAGAGCTAAGTTCATGGACTGTCTAGAAATAGCTCTATTTTAAGTGACTGTCAAAGTTGTCCATGCTGAAGAGTCCTGGAGGCCCTTGCTGCAGAGGTTGCATGTGTTGTCCTCAGATGTGTGGCTGGAGCCTTCCAGGTCTAAGTTGCTGCTTTACTTACTAGGAGACTCCTGCAGCTAGTGTTCCTGTAGGCCCTGGCTAGGTGTTTCTGCTCTCCTATTCATTAACTACTCCCTGAGATCAGGAGAGCTTCTAAACAGCTCTTCGTCTGGGTCTTCAAGAGGCTGAGAAAGAAGGGACACAAATATGCTCCAGAACAAACAGGCCGGTGGTGAAGATGAGACCTGCCTTGTGACGTCCAGCACAGGCAAAAGTGTCTGTGGTTTGCACAGTTAGTGAATTGGTGGTGATTTCTGTTGCACCCCTTTCAGGTGCTGAGGGTAAACAAGTACACTTGGATAGTATTTGAACTAGGAAAGGACACTATATTTAAATATTTTCTTTTTTCTAAAGTCTCCTTCCTTCCCAGATTTGAGTTGTATTGCTTCTTCCTGTCCCCAGAGCAGATTAAAACTGTTATTAGGAGAAAGACTTAAATTTAGACAAATAACTAGAAAATCAGGAGTTGACCGTGAAGGTTTGTTTGTGTTATACCTGCTTAAGAATGGGTGCTTCTCCCACATCAGCAGGAAACCATTTTAAGAGAGTGTTGCTCCATTCCCAGAAGTTGGGTGGGTGGTTTTGTTTTGGTCACTTGATGGAGTATAGATGTTTCTTGTTATTTAGGGGGGATTGGTGACAAGTTGTTAAACGGTCTTGTTAAATAAGGTTTAGGAGGTTGGACCCAGGGATTTCTCTCTTTTTCTTTTCTCTATACTTCTTTCTCTCATATGTAGAAGGAGAAAACTTGAAAAGAAAACAAGGGGATAGAGATATGATATAGGAATGATAAAGAAAAAGGGGTAGGTTGTTGAATCTACTCTTATATTTTTGTATATTGATACAAAATTAAGGTCAATTTTTTTAAAGGTATTGTACCTTTATAATTCTTAAAAATACATCATGAAGTTCTAGGCCTTTTGGTAGCAACTGTCACAAACTGTGTAGGATAATTAAGAAATGCAAACTAATAGTCATTCAAACTTGTCTTTTTGTTAGGTACTAGTTGAGTGTATCACAGATGCTTTCCAAGTTAATCAGATATTAAGTTGCTAAGAGACAAGCAACATTTGCTTATTCAAATATACTGTCCTGGACTCACTTTGTAGACCAGGCTGGCCTTGAACTCAGAGATCCACCTGCCTCTGCTGGGATTAAGGCATGCGCCACCACACCCGGCTCCATAAAGATGCTTTTTTTAACTTAGGATTTTTTGATATTGAGACATGTCAGCCCCTGACAGCACCCCCGATTCTACTTCAAGTAGATGATGATCATCGAAGATTCTGTTTGGAGATGGCTGCATTAGTGGCAAGGTAACTGGACAAGAAAAAGCCCTTGCTCCAACTGTAGACAGAATGCTGTCCGAAAAGACAGAATGTGGAAGTAGGCAAGTCGACAGCCTAGCTCTGCCAAGACAGGGTAGGCAAGTCCTTCATAATTCCTGCTTTACAGTTAATGTCTGTCAGAGAAACAGGGCCAAAAGGCTGAGGATAGATGCTCCAGTGTATTGAGAGAAATTGGGAACTGTCCAGGCAGCCAGTTGTCTGTCATTTCTTAGTTTTGGAAGCAGCTGCCTCTGCCCTTCCTGTTTATTCAGGTATATTTATCCTTCTCAGGTCTCTGATGTGGTTGAAGACTAGATAGTTATAGTGTCACAGTTAAATTTTAAGTTGTTTAGGAATTAAAAGGATGTTCTAGGTCTAAGATGTTTTTAAGTTGGTAATACAAGTTAGGATGGAAACTAAGTTAGGAATACAACTTTAAACTCACAGAGATAGATAGATAATAGAATATTCTTATTAGTTGCCAAATACGTATGTACTAGACATTGGGAATGTATGTATGTAATACCTTATAATTTTCATAATTGTTGCCTAATTGTTCTTATTGTTTTGTATTATATTTATCGTTATAAGGAAAAGCCTTAGCCGGGCGGTGGTGGCGCATGCCTTTAATCCCAGCACTTGGGAGGCAGAGGCAGGTGGATCTCTGTAAGTTCGAGGCCAGCCTGGTCTACAAAGTGAGTCCAGGACAGCCAGGGCTACACAGAGAAACCCTGTCTTGAAAAAACAAAAAAAAGAAAGAAAAAGCCTTTTATTGGACTAAAAGGGAGAAATGTTGGGGGAAAAAGATATACCTTAAATAAAAAATGAAACAAAACAAAACTGGTTACTCAGTGAGAAGGCAGCTGAGGAAAAGGAAGTCTTTTGCATAAATTAAAGTAAAACTGGTTTTTCGGACAAAAAATATATGCTTCATAGAATGAAATCCCAGGTAAGTAGGATTACATGGGGCATTTATGGGGCATGGAAAGGATTTCATACACAGTACATGGAAAAGCAGACAGATGCAGACTGAGCATGCGTGTGTTTAATGGTCTGCATAAAGGCTACAGTGCTTTTCTGATTTAATCTTTCTCCTCCCTTTTTTTATGAGAGACAGAGTCTCACTGTGTGTACAGCCCCCACTGGCCTGGAACTCATTATGTAGATGAGGCTGGCCTCTAACTCGGAGATCTGCCTGCTTCACCCTCCTGAGGCTGGCGTTGAAGGTGTGGGCCACCACACCAGGCTGTTTTAGTCTATCACACTTGTCTTATAATGTCCAGAAGAAGCTAGTCACTGAGCCAGCCGTACAATAGACGCTGCCTTCATTTGGGCAAAGGCCGGTCCTCTGGGAAAAGATTTCCCAGTGCTCCTTGCTCTTGCCACAGTCTTATCACTGCTTCACCACCAACAATAGCATTTTAATGCATTCCAACAGTGCTGGGTGAGTTTTCAAATCATCCGTCCCTTCTAAAAAGTCATTTGTTCACTTCTTAGTCCAATTCTCATGTTTTAATTTCTCCTAATTATGGATGATCCTTTCTGATGTTTTCTTCAAACTAAATAATTATTTAGTTTCCACTCAAATAGTGCGGAGCTTGGCAGACCTGGGTAAGTTGAAATAGTTAAATATATACAGACCCGTAGAGACTGGAGCGCTCAGTGCTGTGCTAAGGCTCAGCTAGGGCTAGGGAAGAGCCTGGGGGAGAGGGAGCTGGAGATGTGAGAGCACACAGGTGCACCCTTCTGCCAGTCACTGAAGTGGGACTGACGAGCTCTGCCTTTGATCTCCTTGTCGCCCTGAGCCGAGAAACATGGAGCACATTCTCTTTGACTTTCTTGTGTCCTCTCTTCATTTTTTTCATGTAGTACATCTTAACTGAATCTTCCAGTCTGCAGGTTCTATGGCACACCATACTTGCTGTCCTTATGTCATTCTCCCCCAGTTACTTTTAGTAGTCTGTGGATTGTGTGCATGTGTTTAGCGACTACTGGGTTCCAACGACTAAGATGAAGTGCCAAGTGGATGTTTTGCTGGGAATCTTTCTCTTGTTCAATATCAAGCCTGGGAATTTTAGGCTTTTTGTTTTTATAAATAACATGTTTGATGCCTATAGTGATGGGAAGGGCACCCTGAGAGCATTGTTGGCGATGGCCACGGGTCTTAGAGGCTCCTAGATGCTCCTGGACATGATCTCTTGGACTTGACTTGAGCGGGGACTTGGGCTCTAGTTTTACCTCTGAAGATTTTTGGTTGTCTTTTCTGTTGAAGCAGCTTTATTGGTCTCCAGTCAGTGTTTAGACTATTAGTAAATTATCAGTCCAAATGCATGCAGCTGATTTCTCTTCCTGTTTCTAAATTGGAAGTGAGAAGCAGCCAATTAACTAAATTTTAACCTAGCGTATCTGAACACATTAAAAATATAATATATTGTATGCATACTAATGTCCTTTGAAATAAGCCCATTTTCAAGACTTTTTTTCTATGTTGAGTTAAAAGCAACTCTATCCCATTTGTATTTTGTAAGTTGCCCTTGTGTGTCATACAGTATCTTGGTTTCATTTATAATGCAAATAAAGGTACCTGTGAAACATGGCGTAGACTGTCACAAAATCAGAGATTGGCCCAACCACTTGGGAAGCTTTTCATTTTGAAAGGAAGCCACACTCAGACACCCGAAGCCTCAGGATTCTGACAGAAAGATGCTCAGAAGAAAGCAGCTTGCTGTTTGGGATTTTGTGTGTTGTGTGTTGCTGTATAAACTACGTGTTATCCTTACACACTGACACTATACAGGCTTCGTCTTATTTTGCTAACTGGCGATCTTTAGACCATGGACCCTTTCTACCCAAACTGCATGTGCTGTCAGAAATGTCAGGTGGGTTCCACCTGCCAGCCTGGTGTGTAGATGAATGTGACCTACCACTTGTTCCTTCCTTGGCTGAATGCGGTCTGATTTTCATTCCTTGTAATTTACCTGTATGGGGTTAAGAAAGCTCATTTTTATTAAATGAGCTTCAAAACAAAATGAATGTGCTAGACTGATAGGAAATGCTGGCTAGCTGGTCCCTTTATAATGAACAGTTAAAAACTACCCTCTAAAATCTGGAAACTGCTTTCTGTTCTGTATGGAACACAGTAGAGTGCTGAAATATTCCTCCTTAATTTTGGTCTGAATGAACAAAAGTGTCTGTGTTTATCCCTGCCTAATGCATCACAAGTCTGCTGACATGCTAACCTTGGAGTCTTGGCTGCCGTTAATCAGGCCTGTGAACCGGCAGGAAAGACGTACCTAAGGCACTCCATCAGTGCACTTGCATATGGAAGCTCTCACAGGGGAGCTGGCCGTGCCAGCTGAGGGTTACCTGCCCACTGCAGTTATTGTATGTAATTATCGAGCCAATCTGTTCAGCCCAGCAGGGTTTAGATGGTAATCATGAAGCAACACTTTGGAAAAGAAAGATGTAAGGCATTCTCCCCTTCCCTCATCAGCTATGGGAAGTTAGAGCCATTCTCATGGGCTGTGCTTGAGAAGCAGTACCTTCCTATACAAATCTCCTAAGTGAATGCCATTAAAGTTCCGTAAGGTTTAATTGGGTGGTTTCTGTGTGTTTGAGCCTTTCCACCAGGTACATGGTAGGTTTCTCTGAGTTCCAACCTTTCTGCAGCCACCTTACCCAAGCCTTGAAACAGTGGGATTGAGCACCATGCACTGATAGTGGTCCTTGGCACTAGGTATGAAACATGGTAGCTTTCACAGGTAGGCTTCGTTATCTAGGGCGGAACCCGTGGTTGCCATTAGGGAGAGAATGCTGTGCTGTCAGTAAATATTATCTTCTGCAGCTGTACACAGAATGGCCTGCAGCAAGGAACACTCTCAGATGAAGTCAAACTTAATATTAATTGCTAGACAGTGTAAGCGGGATGTCCTGTTGCATTTTGTGGAGTCTGGGACATGTCAAATGCCTTCCTAAATGATCCAGAATACTTCAGGGAAATTAAGAGAGGCTTTGAATTGGAATTCGGACCTCTGTACATTTAAATTTGGCCCTACATAGGATGAGGCTACATGAAAAATAAAAATGTTTTATATTCATAGCTAACATATCTCTTTCAATACACCAACAGAGATATTAACTAATTAAATGGCTCAGCACTGAATTGGATTAGTTCAGACTTGTAGTGTGCTTATGAAGAGAACATGGAAGATGGAAGGACCAGTGTGAGTAATGCAGGTGGCTTCGAGATATCAGGAGAATTTTATACTTGTAAGGTTGCTCACAGCGAGTTTACTGCACTCTGATAAGCATTAGAAAGAAACACTGCTTCATGAACAGAGTTTGCCAACAGATTTAGATTCCAGGTGTGAGGTGATGTGTGTCTCTCTGTTCTCAGGCTCACAGCCTCTGCATTTCCCTCCACTTTCGTTAAGGAAGAATGGGTGTCACTGACCTGTGAAGGTGACATTTCATTTCCTGAAAGAGTTCCTTCTCAATCAGTCCTTCTGGGTCAGTGTAGCTCAGTGGTAGACTAAAGCGTGAGAAGTCAGAGGGGGACAGACAGAAGAGGAGGCTCCATGCAGACTCACTGTAGCTGCAGGCCTAGTGTTCCTGGTCCTTCCCTTAGATTCATGCATATGCTAATTTATGTACCTTTGCTTATGTGGGCATCAGACTACATCTTTCTCTCTCTTCTTTTTCTTTCCTATGTAAGAAGCGGAAGAAAGAAGTAGAAGAAGGCACGGGGTGTAGTGTGGAAGACATGGAGTGCTCGGATATGAGGGTAGAAGAGACCATATCGACTCGTAAGTGAGGACATTTGCTTATTCCTTCCATATATAGCTCCAAGGTGTATTTACTCGTGCTGGATGACGGGCCAATCACATCATCATGTGAACCACAGTATTTCGAGTTGATTATAGGATATCCTGTAGATAGAGTCTGTGTTGCATGTGTTAGTGTGTATAGAACTGCCTTCCATACATACTTTATGTCACTTACTCTTCACAGCAGTCATGACTGGGACTTGAAGTTGGAGACCAGAGCTGTTTGTCAGGCCCACAGCTTTCCAGTCCCTCAAATAGGCCAAGAGGGTAGGGGGAGGCTTGTGCCACAGAACATTTCTCTGCAGCTTGTCCCAGCCAGTTAGGAGGTGAGAGATTCCAGCTTTGAAACTTAACTGTTTAAAGCAGTTGGTGCGGAAGCGAAGACTTGAAGTCGCTTCTAATTAGGGGCTAGCGCTGAAGGCAAAGCCTATAAAGCCACAGTTAGAAATGGCGTCAGCAAAGGTAGCATCTGCACAGGCAAACTAAGGCTGGGTGTGGGTGTGCTATGGTGGTGTCCCCATCAGCGCTTTCCTGGGCTGAGTGCTTTCTGAAAGACTTTTGCATCTTTCTCAGTTTTGTTTATTATTTTGCTGGTCTTTGGACATTTCATAATTTCTGATGAATATAGCCTTGTTTTGGGCAAAAATGTCACAGTAGCATACATACCCTGTTGGCCTAGACCAGCACTGTATTTTCCCTTCCCTCTGGCAGTGGCCCTGGTACATCTTGGAAAGCAAAAGTTTTGAAAGACAGCCACATTTATCCTGATCTTACTAGCATTTTCTCCATATATATTATGGCTCCAGCATGGTTAAATTTATCTGCATTTACCCAGAGAGCCTCTGGGCTGCCAGGAGTGTCAGTTCACTCCGGAAGCCAACACTTTGTAGTAGTTCATTTCCTTCTAATGCTGCCGTCTCCTATTTGCTGCTGTTTGTTTTTTTACTGCCTCCTTCCTGTCTTGTTCATTTTGTTATTAGGAAGTCAGGAGTCCCAAGGAGCAATACATGGAAGCATGTCTCAGCCAGAGGCGAGCTGCAGCAGCTCTGACAGTGAGTGGGAACGAGCTAAGCAGCACTCATGAAGACAGCTCTATTCTCACCTTTGAACACACCTTAAGCTTTAAAGCAGCCTTGTCATCGCAGTTCATGCAAGTACTGCATTGCAGTAGGCCAAGCCACCAGTCAGTCCAGGCAGGCCCCAGATGTGCTGGAGTCAGGTGGGCTTTCTTAGCTGCCTGTGGGTCATTGGCAGCCTGCGTGCTGCTGGATGAGCACAGAGGTCTTCGTTGTGAGAATGTGTGACTTGAAACTCCACTTTTAACTGTGAAGACCATCTCAGTGCTGGCAGTTTTGAGATAAGATTACAGTCATTGTAAATGACAGTGCTGCTAAGACAGTGTCACTGAGCCGCCAGTCCTGACGACGTAGGGCCACTCAGACTGCTGTGCCAAAACTTTATTTTTACTTTTAGTTTTTTGAGACAGGGTTTCTCTGTGAGCTTTAGCAGTCCTGGAACTCGCCCTGTAGTTCAGGCTGGGCCCAAACTTAGAGATCTGCCTGCTTCTGCCTCCCAAGTGTGGAGCTAAAGGCAGAGGGTGCATCACCGCTGGGCTCCTATAACTTCTTAAGATGATGAGGAATAATCAGATTCTTCTACATTCTTGTGAACTCAGAATTACTTTGCTCCCCCCCCCCCCCCCGAAATGGTCTTACTTTGTATCACTGGCAGACTTGTAACTCTATGTAGACCAGGCTGGCCTCAAACTCAGTGATCCACTTCCCTCTGCCCCAAGAGCTGGGATTAAAGGCGTGCAAACACTAATGCCCAGCATTTGCTTAAATGGTTTTTCTTTTTTCTTGTTGTAGGCCAGTTTCCCCCAAAAGTATTAGGGTACTTATTTTACTATCAGAATATTCATCAGAGAGTAGTATTGCCTGAGGTGGTTGATAAATGTTACTGCTTCTAGGGAAACAAAACAAAACAAACAAAAACACAGGCCAAGAGTCATGTGAATGTATACATTTATATTCATCAGTTTAAATCACTTGATGGAGAGGACACATTGCTGTGTTTGAGGGTTTTTTTAATATTTTGAGAAATAGGATAAATTCCATGAATTTGTGGTTTGGGGCTTTAGGATTTTGTGTCATAAATGTATTTCAAGAATGGTTGCCTTAAAGGCAGCTTTAGAAATGTCAGTTACTTCATTAAGAATTTTATTTTCAAACACAATCTATGGTTTACAATGTGGTAAGAGACTGTTCTCACCGTGTGATCTCTTAGAATGCTGTGCCTCGCAAAATGGGAGCAACTTTCCTTTAATATCTATTTAGACCATTTTAAAACCATGTGTAATTTTCTTGATACACCTAAACTCATTTTGAATAGTTGGGGGTCTATTGTGTGGGAACACACTCTGAAAGCTTTCTGTGTGTTATTGTGCAGACTGTAAAAGAAAGAGAGGGTGACGGGTGGTGCCCAGGAAGAACAGAGGCCTCTAATCCTTTTATTTTTATGCAAGGCATAATTTTTACCAATTGAAGAAATTTGGTTATTTGCTGCAAGTAATTTTTCCCCCTTACAAAATAATAAGCCTTAAAAATCATGTATATTCTGGCATTTCAAAACTGTGCCAATATATCAGAATTGTCCTAAAAATTAGTTGATGTGGCCATGATACTTAGGCTCGTGTACTTGTGCCTGTTGGACAGTGGACACTGCTCTTCTGGAGCTTAGTTAGTTGTGAAGCACTGAAGGCTGGGCCTGTCCTGAGAATTTTCTTTGGCAGAATACCAACTAGTCAGGGACCAGATCTTTTTAAGAAAACCCTGCTGAGACACTCCCCACTTTCAGCTTTTCTTTATAAAATGTTAAAAGTTTCCCCAAACTCAAAAAGGTTAATTTTTAGGTATCAGATTTTACACGTTAGTTATATGATTAGCTCTGTTACCAACAGTATTGTGTTATGAACATGGTTGTGTTATTAGAGACATGACTTTAGCAGAATTGATCACTAGGGCAAACACTATACTTTCCTGTGCAGCAGACTCCTGGATGATGGTTGGTTCTGATTCTGTTTAGATTATAGGAGGCAGCAGCATTTGGAATTGCAGCAAGAAATGCTAAGTCTAGACCACAGGGGTAAGAAATGCTAAGTCTAGACCACAGGGACAAGAAGTGCTAAGTCTAGACCACAGGGACAAGAAGTGCTAAGTCTAGACCACAGGG
>CAJQZJ010001511.1:11945938-11959537 GCA_907164525.1 Lophiomys imhausi
TCTCTCTCTCTCTCTCTCTCTCTCTCTCTCTCTCTCTCTCTCTCTCTGTCTATCACATGGCCATAATAATGGCCAGTGAATACTGCCATGGCATCCTGAAATGTTGTTTAGTGATGCAACAGAAAGGGAAAATTAATATCATTCATTGACAAGCTTGCCAATTTACTCATATTGATATTTTGATGCTGTGCCACTGAAGGCCAAGTTCGGAGGCTGTGAAGAACATCGTCATTAATGTTGTCTTGAGCCATTGTGAGTTTTTGGGCACAGAGAGATAGGAACCTGCTTCTTCAAATCAGATAATTCCTAAGGAGTATAGTCATGTGTGTGTATATTTATCTTTTATATTAAAAACAGCCAAAGACATCTTGAGTAAGACATCTCTGGCTTGCCCTTGTTCCCTCCCTCAATCCAATCATGTTATGTTCTGCCAGTTCTGTTCCATCAAGTCTGTCCCTCACTTCCACCCTCCTCTTCCTGTCCCTGCTGCCTTTGCTATGGTTTGGGACATTGCTACTCTGTGCCGGGACTATTGTGGTAGCTTATTGGATGCTTCTGACCTCCTCCTCTGACCTTCTCTCCTCCCCATGTTCGCATTTCTCCCACACCCACAGCATTGCATCTCAAATGTTGTGTGGCACCCTCTGAGAAAAGTCGTATCTTGCAAAGGCCAATATGATCTTTCCTCATCCCATCACCCCCAAACCCTTTAATAGCCTTGTGGATCCATATGCTTCTGCATCCATATTGAGATCCCTGAGCTCCTTGATATTTATTGGTCCTGGGTGAGCCCGAGAGACTGAGCTGAAGAGCCAGTAAGTCCTGGCTGTGGCAGTCTGGCCAAACCCAAACACTCTTTACTGTTCATTCTTTCCTTCCTAGGCCACAGCTTTCTGTCTGTCTTACCATATCCAGGCTGTGAGGTGCCCCATCCTCTGTGAAATCCCCAACCCCAGCTGCAAACACCCTTTCTCTTCCAGTGCCCATAGTCCTCCACAACTTGGGATGATGAGATTCTGTTTTCCCTTGCTGAAGCCAGAGTAAAGCCTCCGACTTTAGCTTGGCTCTTCCGGCGCTGCACCTCGGAAAGGCAGCATGGGGACTCAGTGGCAATGAATTTGCTGACAGCAGTCTACATTTGTGCAGCAGCTTCTGGTTGTTCTGAAACAGTTTCAGTGCTCAAATTTGTTTCCCTAATGAAGCTCCTGTCCTATTACATGTTAGCCATCTGGCTGTGCCATGGAGTCAGAACATGGAGAGCCACTTACTGCATGGGTTGGAAGGGTCTCCAGTTATACAGGATGGCTGACCATGTGGGGTGCCTGTGCCCAGCGCGTGACAGTGCTCTGACTGATATGGTAGTGGTGAGGACAGTAGTAGCTGTATACCACAAGTTAATAGAAACATACATCAAGGACATCTTGGGCTGCACCTAAGGGATGCCACTGAGCTGCCTTACCCAGAGAGACAGAGGGGATGGGGAGGAGCGGGCACAGTGTTGGTAAGTTTCCCCGTGTGCCTGACTACCCCGTGAGCCAAGCACTGTGCTCAAGAGAGCATAGTACACACACCATCAGGGTGACTGGGAGAGTGGCAGAGGGTCACAGGAGAGCAGTGCCCACACTGTAGGGACCTCTCCATGAGGCCATAGCCAGGAGACTGACTGTGTCCTTATAAGTCCCTCTTCCAAGCATTGTCCTCCTAACAATAGACTTTGGGGAAACTCCTGGCTGGTTTCTAAATCAATGACTTGAGCTCAGCTCCATTCACGGTAGGAGCTCAGGGTCCCCACATAACCTTTTTGCAGCAGTCTGAGGGAAAACTTTTAAGCCAGGTGTGGATTGGGTATTTTGTGTGTCCCCCGCAACCCCCACTACTTCGGGCCAATCCTAGGATCTTAAACTTCTGTTCTTCCATGGAGTTACCTGAGGTTCAGTCCCTGCTCAGGAGTTTCTCTGAAGCTACCCCAGTCTCCCTGTGGGGGATACAGCTCCCCAGGGCCCTAAAAGAGCCAGAGGCCACCAGTGCGAGGCCCTGTGGGCTTTTATCTTATAATGGGGGGATTATAGACAGCACCAATCTGGGACTCAGAAGACCCCAAGAGAGCCATGGGATCCTTGTCATCAATTAGATGTCTGCCATGCTTCTCCCCATGGCCCCACACTCACAATCCTGGTGGGCTCTGTCCTCCACCCCCACCACCCACAGAGGGTGTTGGGATACCCCTCCATCCAATTAGAGACTCGGCAATTAGGATAGCTTTTCCCAGTGTGGTCCTGTGAATGTGAATGGCTCCCAGCAAAACAGGTTTGCTAACAGGATAGAGAATGTTAGGGGTATGAAAGAGCGCTAAGGACCAGGGCAGTGCTCCTGTCTCTGTCCGTGGTGCTGACCACCCACTGCCCGAGGTTTCCGCTTCAGTTCTGTTCTTCTAGCAAGAGAATTCTGGGGATTTCTATCACACTGCACCAGTGGTTCTCAACCTTCCTAATGCTGTGACCCTTTAACACAGTTCCTACTGTTGTGGTGACCACCTATCCATAACATTGTTTTCATTGCTGTCTGTTCATAACTGTAATGTTGCTACTGTTATGAGTCATAATTTAAACATCTGTGTTTTCTGATGGTTTTAGGTGACTTCTGTGAAAGGGTCACTAGGCCTCCCTCCAACCGGTCATGACTCACAGGTTGAACCACTGCACTGGAACTTCCTGGCTGTCTTCTACTTTGATGGCATGAAAAAAAAAATCCCTGATCACAGCCTTCATCTGTCCAGTCCTACCACTTCCTCTTGGTTAACTTAAAAACATTTGAATCAGGGTTGGAGGGATGGCTCAGTGGCCAAGAGCACTGGCTACTCTTCCAAAGGACCCAGGTTCAATTCCCAGCACCCACATGACAACTCACAATGGTCTGTAACTCCAGTTCCAGGGGATCTGACACCACAACATGCACACATACAGAACACCAATGTACATAAAATAAAAATAGATGAATATTAAAAAAAAAACATTTGAATCCACTGTGGGTTCATGGCTTCCTCTTAGGGGACTGGTGACTCCATGCCCCAGTTTCCTAGGAGTTTTTTTTTTTTTTTTGGTTTTTCGAGATAGGGTTTCTCTGAATATCTCTGGCTGTCCTGGACTCGCTTTGTAGACCAGGCTGGCCTCGAACTCACAAAGATCTGCCTGCCTCTGCCTCCCAAGTGCTGGGATTAAAGGCGTGCGCCACCACTGCCGGCTTCCTAGGAGTTTTTAATCTGTTGGTGATGAAGAAGTGATAAACGATGTGGAAAAAGAGACAACTAGTTAGTGGCTGTCAGAGCCATGAAGGATTGGGAGACAGACAATCTTTTTTTCATAGTTTCCAGGAGAGTTATTACTTCCTCCCCCTATCTTCCTCCCCTTCCCCTTCTTCTCCCTCTTCTTCATCTTTTCCCCTCCTCCAACCACACAGAGTCATGCTTCAAGGGCCAGCCCTGATTCACCCCGAGTTGCACATTCTGCCCCCTGTCTGTTTCAGATGTCACATCAGTACTGTGGCAGCTCATGGCAGGGGCTGGATGCCAATTCTTTCTTTTTGGCCTCAAGCCCTGGGCTCTGAGAGAGCAATGACGCAGAAGACAAGCGTCTGATAGATAAGCTCCTCCCCAGCACTGTCCCCTGGTGCATACCCTAGGCTCATCATTTGACAACCTGCTCTGTCACCTGTCTTGAGGATAGCAGGGTCCTTGTGAGGGCAACCAGCAGCCACCAACCACACCACCTGCCCCCTGATCATTCCTCTCTTTTCTGGGTTCTGGTCACCAAGTCTGACTTCATGCATCTTGTTTCCTAAATGCTGTCAGGTGAGGAGAACAAGTGTATGTTTTGCCAGACACTAAAGGGAAACTGAGGCTCATGGAAGGAAGGCCATTTTTTTAGGGCTTATGACCTTGTAGTGACTGACTTTCTCTTCCATTCTGAGGGACTTTCTCAACAGCCACTATTGCTGGACCTTGAATTTCTCCTCTGATGATTGAAAAGGACTTTCTACTTGTTTTTGAGAAAAAGTCTCACTGTCTAGCCCTGGCTGGGCTAAGACTCACTATGGAGACCAGGCTGGCCTCGAACTCACAGAGATCCTGTCTCTGCCTCCCAAGTGCTGGGATTAAAGCCATGAGGCACTATGCCTGCACCCCTGTCCATTTCTTTCTTCCTTATTCTGGTTTGTCCATACCACCTTCTTGGCCTCCACCGTAGATTATTTCACATGTCCTCAGTGCCAGGAAATCCCAGCAGCCCCAGGAAGTAAAAACCACCATTCCCATTTTACAGCTAGACATCTGGGGTCCAGTGAAACAAGTGGCATGCTCCAGTCTGGAGTCCATAAAATGCAACAGAGACGATTTAAGCCCAGAGCGAGCTGGTTTCTCCGGTGCCTGAGATTCTTCATTATTGATGTCTAGGGAACATCTGGCTGGGTATCCAGAGCAACAGACCTGCGGGAAGGAGCCCACCCTGTGATTTATTTTCTCTGCAGTTCCCAGGATACTTTTCCCCCTCTTTTCAGAAGGCACTGTTGTCATATTCCCTCCTGAGGTCATTAGCCCCAGCATAGGTTAAAAACAAAGTGTTTGTGTCCATCCATCTAATTGCACAGAAGCCATCAAACCCTCATTACCAGCAGCCTAATTATTTTGAAATCCAACATATTATCCCTTTCAACAATTAGGCAGTGGATAAGCATTTGCCTCACCTGCCCAGGGAAGCCAGGAATCCTAGTAGGAGTGAGGTAGAGGGGAGGGGCTGGCTGCCCGGGCAAGAGCTGAGCTATAGACCCCTGCAGGCACCTTCTTCCTGTTTCTCATTGTTTTCTGACGCAATTCACAAAGCAAGGGGTTCACCTTAACAAGCAGGGAGTGTGGGACATGGCCCATTGGAGAGGACATCTTTATAGAGCTAGATCTTAATTGTTACCCTTTCTGGGCAAAAATCAAATATTTACCCGGACGTGATAGAAACAAAACAAAACAACAACAAAACAGACCAGCAGAGCCTTCTAGGAAGGGCTGAAAAATCTTTGCACAGATCACTCTGCCTGTCCGCTGAGAGCAGGGTCCTTGTCTTACCATGGCCTCCCTGGTTTCTTCATGCTGCTGTGTCTGTGATTAGGCACTGGAAATGGGTTGTGTGACTTTGCCTGCAGAGATATGCTCAAAGTCTTCTCTTCCCAGAGAGAGCATTTGTGACAGACCAAAGAAATAATTTCACCTGCATCTAGCTTAGCTTAGTGGGGTTACTTATAGGGACATGGGGGACTCCCGGCTGCTGCATGGCTGAAAAGCCTACCCTAGCATGGCCCCCACGCATGAAATGTACATCTGGGAACTTCCTGTAGGCCTTGCAGGCAGCTCAGCAGATGAGAGTCTCCTCTCCCCAGCAATTGTTATGGCTTATCTAACCTTTGGGGTGAGGTGGGAGACCTTTTGAATCTTGTAACATTCAGGAACATTCAAGGCCTTGTGAGATTCATTTACTTCCTGAGTCTTGTGTGTTTACTTCCTGGTCTTATGTGCCTCCTTCTCCATCTAGGTGGAAATGTTTCAATCTGGAGAAAATAACTATGGGACAAGGTGACTTGAGACAGTCCTGTGCTGGGGAAGAATCTTGAGTGGCACTCTGAAATGAACTATGGGATTGGGAGATGTAGAGTGGAAGAAAGACCCTGGGATTGTTTTACTTAAACCCCTTATTCTACAGTAAGCAGGCTTGCTTGCAGAGTAAAGTCATGTGCTGTCCACATGAAGGGACCAGCTTCACTGCCTAACCTTGTTTGGTCTTTGCATGAATTTCAATCATGTAACATTTTTAGAAGTCATTTTTATAGGTGAGGAAACTGAGGCAGAGAGTTTAAGCAGCATGTTCAAGATTCTTTATGGTTGTTAAATGGCAGAGCTAAGAGGATTCCCTCGATCTTATCTCAAGACCAAATAGGTAGAGACTGGGTTCAGGCCACCATGCAGGTGGATTTCTGCCCACCTGTGGGGCTGTCTCTCGACTCATATCTAACAAGCCAGTGCACAGAGGCCATTCTTGACACCCTCCTCTCAGCAGCTCAGAGTCTCACCAGCGAACAACACCAACCACTCGTGACATATATGCTCCAGGGATAAGTGAGCAGACGGTGCCTCGACAGGCTAGGCATGGTAGCAATGGCACCTGCTGGCTTTGGAAGGACAATGGCATCTGCGATAACTCATAACGGAGGGTTAGTTTTTGGCCAGGAGTAAGAAGTTTCTCCACCTATATAATAGGCCAATTCAAGTCAAATCAAGAGTTGTAAAGGCAGTTTTGTGGAGAGGCAGCTCTCGGGTGGGCTCACCGATCTCACAGGTGGAGGTCAATGAAGTCACATACCCGGGGTAGGGGGGGGAAAGCAAGGGGGTTTTATAGAGTTTAGGTGAGGGGTGATGACATGTCAGCTAGAGCAGGGAACATGCCTGTATATGGTCAAAAACTGAGCCCATGGGCGGGCACTCTTGGGTGGGTTGCCAGAGACAAGGGATGATGATATGCTAGCCCAGAGGTTTTTGTCCTGTGCGGGTGGAATCGAGGGGAGGGGAGAAAATGGGGTTTCCTGACTTGTGGAGGGGCAAGCAGGGGTTCCAGCCAAACAAGGACAAGAGGTTGGGGTGGGACAAGGCTTACAGAACCAACTCGAATGCTCCCATACTTGAGATCGGGCTTGGAGAGGCCCGTTGTGAGGTGGAAATAGTGTAAGTTGAAAATGCATGTAACATACCTACACTATGTGTGGGGATTAACTTTGATTGTCACCTTGATGGGATGTAGAATTTCCTTGATTAGATTAACTGACTTGGGAAAGACGCACCTTAACCGTGAGCAGCACCTTTCTGTTGACTGAGGGTCCCAGGCAGAGTCTCAGCACTTATTTCTACTTCTTCACTGTGGACACACCGTGACCAGCTGCCTCTAGCTCCTGCCTCAGGGACTCTCTGGCTGTGATGAACTCTCTCTCTTCCTCGAGTTGACCTCCAGGGTCAACTGACACACTACACAGCGCATGCCAGAGGCCAGGTGTTTTCCTCCTGACTGCAGGGCTAACGAGGTACTGCAGCGCCCAGCACCCACAGAGAGGACTACCCACAGGCCACTGTCTGTGAGGTCCAGTTTCTAATGATCATTGTTTTATCAGTGAACACAGAGGGACAGTCAGGGTGAGACTGTCTATAGGTGGTGGTGGAGGAAGAAAATGGCTCCCTGCCTTGTTCTGTCCTACCAAGGAGCTCCTTCCTTCTCAGGAGGCCAAGGTTCTCGTCTCCTGACTTATGACTTGACCTAACTGGGAGCTGCAGTGGGGAAGGAGGCAATTGACATATGGGTGTGTGTGGCAGTGCTGGCATATGAGGGAGAGGGGACACTGGGGTATTTGCCTGTCTCTCACAGTTAAGGTGGATGCATGCTGAGAAGAAGGGCAACCACCGTAAGGCCACGCAGGGACTGATGTCCAAAGAGGGCTGTGGCAGGTGCAGCAGGCCTCCCTGCCTCCCTGTCTCTTGGACTGAGGTCCATGATTCAACAAGGCCTGTGCGGCACACCGTGGGGTGAAGCATTTCCATAGGCACCTAGACACCCTTGGGTCACGCTAATCTGTTGTGTGACTGCAGGGCCTGGCTTGTAGGTGATCCGGGGAACTGTTCTGCAGAAGTGAGAACTCCTCTCCCCTGGGTTATGCTTTCCGTAGGAAATGTGACCGACATGAGGAAGCTGAAGACAGTCCACTGAGCACAGAGTGTTGGGAGGAGCATAACCATGAGGCGGGGGCTCGCACAGGATAATTACCAGCTAACTGCAAAGACTAGCAGCTCTCAGGCCTGGCTCTTCCCCACAGGACTCAGCTGCAGGGAATCTCTGGCACATGCTTGGGAGGTCCTCTGTGAAGTCCAGAAAACACACATACAGAAACACACACACACACACACACACACACACACACACATACACACACAAAGCATTCCCACCACCTAGGTTCTTGGGGCCTTAGTTCAGCCTGAGGGGAATTCAAGCTCACACCATGTCTTCCTGGTGTCCGATGAGACCCCAAGGAAATCCTTTCTTTCTGCCTCTGTTTACCTATCTGTAAAATGGAGACAAATAGTATCTCTTATTGTGTAAATGCTCTAGGATAACAAAGGTCCTGGGACAAATATGTGGCTTTGAGGGTCCCCAGGTCTCATGTCTGAGAGCCAGGTGTGCCTGGCCATGCTCGCTCTGAGGACTCTGAGGAGGGCCTATCCCGGATGCTCCCTGAACTTCCAGTTGCTTCTTGGCTTGGGCCCAAGTGCCCCAGTCTGTATATGGCATGACTTGACTTGCTTGTCTGACTTTGTCTCCAGGAGGGCAAGCCATGCCAACTGTGGATTTGCTCCATTTCCCTGTGTCCCTTAGCCTTAGCAGCTCTGAGGCAGGTGGAGAAACCCAGGGGGTCCCCTTGTCCCTGGAGAACTTGTCATATGAAGAGTGGTTCTACCTCCTACATGTGCTCCTACTGCTTGCTTCCTGGTGCTCTCTGTCCAACGCATGAAGAACTGGGGTCCACTTGCTTGCTGAGAACACGTTTCAAGGGACAAGGGCTTTAAAAAAAGAAAATGTCCTTAGAAAAGAACAGATATTTGTTTCTAAGTAACTTCCCTTAGTTGAATGTGGTTGGTACATGCCTGTAATCCTAGCGCTCAGGAGGCAGAGAGAGGAGGATCATTGCAAGTTCCAGGCCAGCCTGGGTTATATAAATGTGTTTCAGGTCAGCCTGGGCTACATAGTGAATTTCAGGCCAGCTTGGGCTACATAGCAAGATTGTGTGTTAAAAACAGAACAAAAACAAACAAATAAAATGTCCCCTCTGCTGAGGCTTATTACAGTGGCATTCCCATGGTGCCTTGCTGTGGCTATTATGAAGTTTGGAGTGTGCCATAACCTGGCTGCAAGCTTTAGAGGAAACTGGCCATTCTGTTTTCTGTTTTGTCTGTGCTCCCCTTCTCCTCTTCTCTCAGTACAGGAAGCAGCAGGTTCCTGTCCAAACTTGCAGGCCAGCCAGTCCAACTGAACTGGTGAAGATGAGGGTCAGTGAGAGACCCTGCCTCAAAAAACAAGTTGGAGAGTGACTTAGGAAGGCACCCCAAGTTGATCTCTGTAATCTGATCATAGAAGGCACCTTCTTTGTGTGTCCTCCTTGGTGGAAGGACTCTGGCTTGCTGGGGCTCATGACCTCATCTCACTCCTGAAAGCTCCACCCCCTATAACTGTCACCCTGCTTTCAGCATGTGATCTTGGAGGCACAAGTGTTCAGACTCAGCAGATCTGTATGGAAGTGGCACCCACTGTGTCCTCAGCTGAGACCTTCCGCGTGGGACAATCGTGTTCAGTCAGAGCTGCAGACACAGTTCAGGGGCCAGTGTGAGACAGTGGCCCTGGTGGCACTTAGCTGCAAGAGTTTTTTTTTTTTTTCTCATTTTTCTATGGAGGAGGTGTCTTCTAGGCACTGTACCAGGCCCTGAGAGAACAGAGAATGATACACCTATCTCTAATGGGACCTGTAGGTTATCAATTGAGAGGAGAGAGAGAGAGAGAGAGAGAGAGAGAGAGAGAGAGAGAGAGAGAGCAGGAAGCCACAGAGACCAAGTGGATTGTCATTCCATTTTGTAGATGGCAAGATAGAGTCTCTCTCCTGTAAACATTCCCTCTGTACATGGCCACTTACCTTTCCTGTCCTGACTGACAAATATCTTCCTAAGTCAACATGCTGTGGTTTTGTCCCCTGGACCTGCCTGTCTGCCTATATTCCCCTGAGCATGTCCTTGAGTAGGGAGAACAACAGACCCACCACTACCCTCCTGCACTTGCTCTTGTTGCTGCCCTCAGCCAGTCCCAGCACGGGCACTAGTTAGTGTGGGAAGGTGTACAGAAGCTGAACCCTGGGGCACACACACCAGATGCTCAAACTTTCAGCCCATTTCTACCAAGTGTGGGAAGAAGATGTCAGACCTTACCGGGTCTGACAATCATCAGATTCTACCATGACTGGGGAATCTCTCTTAAGCCTCTTGATGCCTCCCATAATGAAGGCTTGCCAGGTTGTGGGGTAGAGATTTGCTATTCTCTGTCCTGAGGTGCCCTGTGAGACTGTCCAAAAGGGGACAGAGGGAAGAGGGTTCCGGAGAATGTCCAGCTTGATAGGAGGCCTTCCCATCCCTGGCCTTGGCATGTTTGGCTGACACTGACCTCTTCCTTCCTGTCCTCCCTCCATCTCTACACCTAAAGTGTCTGGATTATTTTTTGAGCACCCCCCCCCCCCCCAAGTACCTATCAGTGAGTGAGGCAAACACATTTTTTGCTGTGTTGCAGCCGAGTGATAACACAACACCCCAGTGATGGGCTGGCCTATGTACAAATGGAGCAGAACGTTAAGATAGGAGCAGGATGAAGAAAGTGGGAGATGCTGATGAAGGAGGACACTTGAAGGATGGGGAGGTATGGTCTTGGGGGAAAGTGACGAAAGAGCACACTGTAGATAGAGGGAAGTGAACACAGGAACACCCAGGGAGGATCTCAGTGTTATGAGGAAATTGTTGGGAAGCTGGAGTGCAGAAAACAGAGACACAGCCTGGGGAAGCAACAGGGGCCAGGACATGGTGACCTACAAGGTCCCAGCCGAGGTCTGATATGGACAGTGCAGAAGGCCTGAGAACAGGGAAGCACATCTGGTAATTGAAAAGATGAAAAAATTGATAATAAAGCGCTCATTTGCAGGCAGCTGCCATGAGGGTAATGGACGGTGGCCAGGGAGGCCATATGTACTGGGCTAACAGAATTAATCGCGGGCGGTGTGGCACAAAGCAAGAGCGACAAACACAATAAAGCATTGAAAAACCGGGAGTGGGTTTTAATTTTAGGAGTAGTCTAAAACAATATGATTATGATGATAGCCAAGTTGGCCCTGAGAATGGAAAACCTAAATAGGACACAAATTAAAGTCATAAATAATATTTAATTTGCTATAGCCGTGCAGTCTCAAAAGTCATATTGATGAAAAAAGTTATTATAATGAATCAGACGAAGACTCACATATGTCTGGAATATTTAGTGGACTGGACAAATGCTAGCAGAGGGACAAAATCCATAATGTGATGTATGAGTTGAAAATTGAATGAGGACTCTCGTGATTTTCTGCTTGGGTTTATCGAGCAAACCGAGAGTTGTATTTCCAGGGCCATTTAGCTAGATTAGAGAAAATAAGAAAAGACCGATTTTTGAGGGCTCCTGATTAATGGCACACTATTCTTTCTAAAGGAGTTTTGTCAATCCACCAGGAAGACAGCACTCTCTCATCCGTTGCTGAACCTGGGGCTGCCAAGGTTGAAGGACCCTGTTCTCCATCTCTGGGTCTGGTGCGTTCTGAACGTGGATCTCAGACGCACTGAGCTCACCTCGTCCAATGAGAGCACAGAACTGGGAAGAGGCTGGAGCGAGAGAGACAGGAGTGTGTGCTGCAGTTGGTAATTGGCAGAGCCCTAGGCATGGCTGTGCAAGCTGTGAAAGGTCACTCTGTTACGTACAGAGAAGAGTGGAGGGATGCAGAGGGGACAGGGAAGCGCACGGGAAGAGCGATGTCTGGGATGGGTGGACCGCACACCTCAGTGAGAGTCCTGTTTCTGTGTGTGTGTGTGTGTGTGTGTGTGTGTGTGTGCAACGGTACAGGGGCACGTGTGGGTGTGAATGTGCAAAGGTGGAGGGCAGAGGTCATTGGGGAATGTCATTCCTTAGGACATCATCTATGCTGCTTTTTGTTTTTATTTTCTTTTAGATTTTTAAGATCTTTTAAATTTTGTCAAAATATTACACATATTTTTAAAACTTTGATCACATTTGTTCTTTGATGGTTTCATACATGTGTAAGGTGCATTTTGACTACTACAACCTCCCCCCCCAGCCGCTCCCCTTCAACCTCCTCCTATCCCAGCCCCCTCTCACCTCTCTAACCCCTCTGCCTTTAGTACCCTCTTACCCCTCTAACCTTCTCCCCTTCTAACCCTCCACTCCTCTCATCCCCTCTCGCCCCTCTGACCCCTCCTTCCTCCCTACAACCCCCCTCCTCACATTTGCTTCCTTTTGCTTCATTTCTGGATTTGAGACCCACTGAGTTTAGCTAGGATGGTCTGAGTGACCATGGCTTTGGAGCTTTCTACTGGTGCCTGCTGGGCTCCTCAGTGGGTGTACATCTAAGATAGTGGTTTCCCTTCTTCCCAAATTCATCAGTAGTCAATAGTTCAGCAGGGAGGGGTGAGGCCCCATGAGCTCCTCCTTGCTTCATGTTTGGGTGTGGATAGGCCTCGTGTAGGTAGCCACAGCTGCTCTGAGGTCGCGGCCTACTGGCCCTGCCATGTGCAGACATCAGCACGCCACAGGCTATCTCTCTGTCTTCCTTCTCTCTTTCATTCCTCCTGGCCCTTCTTCCTAGGTGATCCCCGAGCCTCACAGGGGGTGCTATAAACGTCTTGTTCAGGGACAAACACTCAGCCATCCCTTACTCCAGAGAGCACTCACGGGTCTCTGTGTTCATTGCCAAAAGATGCACTTCTGAGTAAAGTTGAGGGTAGCATTTGTCTATGGGTTTACATATAAATACTAATAAGCCATCTTGCTGTGATTTTTCATGGTAGCAATGTAGCAAGTCCATTCCTCAAGGCCTCTTCAGCTGTGTGTTCTGACTACATTCGGGAAGTCCATAGGAGGAGTCCCACTGTGTGGGCTGGGACATCACCTACCTAGGTGTTTGTGACCCAGCTGTACCCCTGACCCCTGACCACTTTAGGGAAGGGTGGTATGCAGTGCATAAGAGCAGTGTGCCCTGGGGACAGGGAGTCATGTGTGCCATCATTCACCTAGCAGTGGCACTAAAGCAAGCAGAAACAGAAGTAAATTTTAGCCACAGGTGCTATGCACTTCAGTTATCCAAAGCACAGTCTTTTTGATGCATAATTCATATGAAAAATATGTTCTGTATTCTTTTCTTCACACTACATCTCCTTAAGAAAACGGTATTTATGTTAAAGACTTATTTTTGGTTATGTGTGTCTGTGTGGGGGTATATGCATGTGAATGCAGTTGTCTGTAGAGTCCAGAAGAGGGCGTTGGATCCCTGGAGCTAAAGCTACAGGCATTGGTTAAATGGCTGTGAGCCACTTCACAGATGCTGAAGAGAGCACTTGAGTCCTCTGCAAGAGTAGTAAGTGCTCTTAACTGCCGAGCTATCTCTTCAAGCACCAAACCTGGTGAATATTTAAATACATTCATTTGCTCTGAAACCCATGTAAAGAGCCTAATGTGTTGGCATGCACCTATAATCCCAGCATCCCTTCAGGGAAATGGAAGGTAGAGATAGGAAGATCACTGGAAGCTGGCTAGGCTGGAGTAGGAGGCATGGCTTCATAAACAATGGAGGACCTTGGCTTGGCAAGATGGAAGGCAAGGACTCGCCCTTGAAAAGTTGACCTCTCATTACATACACACACACACACACACACACACACACACACACACA
>CAJQZJ010001511.1:11959547-11978483 GCA_907164525.1 Lophiomys imhausi
CACACACACACACACACACACACACACCAGACAAACAAACAAACAAGTCCATTAATTCAGGCAAGTCTTAGATGTGGTTCCTATGGGACACTGTAGATTTGGGCAGGTAATGACTAATGGGGTTGTGGGTGGGTGGGTGCCAGAAGTTCTGATAGATCTGGAACCTTTCTTCTGTCAGCTCCTTTTGGTCTTTGCTGCTTCCTGTGGCAGAGATATGGCAATTAAAAATTAGTTTTCGGAATTACTCCATCTTGCATACTCCTTAGGGGCCTAGAGCCCTGTGTGCAGAGAGATAGAGGGAGGAGGTCCCTCACTTCCTGTGCCCCTGGCAGACATTGATAATCGATCCCAGCTCTCTCTCTCCCAAGGATTCCTCTGTGACAGAATCTTTTCTGCGCTCCACCTACCACAGTACACCGTCCTGACAGGCTGGAGACATTTCCCATGCCTTCCTGTCTTATGTATGGACTTGACTTGTCATTGCCTTCAGCTCTCTGTGGACTTCACATCTCAGCAACGTCAAGTGACTTTTCCTTTCCTTGAACATTTGGGGTTGCTGCATATGGTGGGGCAGCTTGCATACTGTACAAGGGCTCCATCCCAGGGGTGAGTAAGGATCCCAGTCCTCCCAGTGCTCACTCTCCAGGCTGCGCACTGCACTGAGGTGCATTGCAAGCGTGGGAGCGATTTGTGAGCATGTGGTGTCCAGACTGTGTCTACACAGCCCCTCCTCCCCAGGATAGCCCCTCCCTACTGTTCTGTGCTCCTCTGAGATCCTGCTCCAATCTCTCAAGCACTTTCTATGTGTGTTGATTGGCATCGTGATGCTCTGGCATCTGGCATCTGTAGCTCAGCCCGTAGCTCTGCAGAAGACTGGAATGGGTTAGGTTTGTCCACATGAGCCCCTGAGCTTCTGGAGTTGCTTATAGTGCCATGGTTCCCTGTGCTTGGCTTGGGGATGGGTGCAGGCTCCACAACTGGAGGTTTGACACAAATCAACCCTTGTAATAAGCTGTGGAACCTGACAATAGGGGATATGAGCAGCCAGGAACATTGTATAAGACAATTTCCCTTGGGGTGATGGCTGTGAACACATTTTGTGTGTGTGTGTGTGTGTGTGTGTGTGTGTACATGTATGTGCATGTGTATGCCCATGTGTGTGTGCATGTGCATGCATGTGTCTATTGTATGTGTGTGTGCATGTATGCAAGTGTGTGTGTGTGCATGACAGAGTGTAGGTCAGGCAACCTCAGGAGTGACTCCTTAGGCACCCCCACCTTGTCTTTTGAGACAGTGTCCCTCATGGCACCAGCTCCTACTGACCAGACTGGGCTTGATGGTCAACAAACCTCAGGGATCCTCCTGTCTCTACCTCTCCTGCGCTGGATTTTGCAGGTGTGTGCCATCACACCTGGCTTTTTACACAGGCGCTGAGGCCGGTTCAGGTCCTCATGCTTGCTCAGCACTTTTATTGAATTGGCTGGTACTATCTCATTTAATGCTTGCAGCACTGTTGTGTGCGGAAGATGGAGTAATTCCGAAAACTAATTTTTAACTGGCATATCTCTTCCCAGCATCCCTTCAGGGAAATGGAAGGTAGAGATAGGAAGATCCCTGGAAGCTGGCTAGGCTGGAGTAGGAGGGAAGCAATCATTACTACTATTAGGGGTGAAAATATGGGAGGAGATGGCTTGCACAGAGGCAGTTCCTGGGTGTGAAAACAGGAACATCGATGCCAGTGGGGCCTCTCAATTCTCCCACCTTCCCACTGCTGAAGTTTCCACTTCCTAGAGATGGGAGTACGCATGTGAGAGTCTGTTTGATGACGACAGAGAGCTGATAGCTGCTGTAGTGGGTCACATTTTAGACTCACTCCTTAGTGGGCATGGCTCCAAGTGCCTTCCACAGTCCTTGTAATTGTTCATCCCTGAACCTCATGGCTGGCTTGCAGCTTCAGCCAGGTGTGGGCTCCACTTTTGCTTTAATGGATAAACTGAGGCCCGTGTTGCTCATGGCAGATGACAGCAAGAGTCTAGACTTGCCTGGGTGGGCTGGTTTCAGTGCTCGGCCTATGGCTCCTCAAAGGCTTCTCCCCAGGGAGGGCATCTAAGAGGTTCCAACTTCCATGATCTGAGCCAAAGGAAGATAGCTGGCATGGTTCACAGCCCAGTTGGGCTACTTGCTTTTGAGAGTCCTGGTGACTCACCTAATCTCTGTACCTCAGTTTCCTCAGCTTTCATGTGGGTGCAGCCACAGAACCGGCTCTGGGGAGGACCTGGCTTTGTGAGCCACCTTGGGGGCCTCTATGAATTGCAGCCCCCAAAGCCAGTCCAAAGTTCTGCTTCAGGTACACCCTACTTCCTCTGGCTCACCCCACAATGCTGCCTGTCTTCCTTACTGCAGCTACAGCAAGAGCTCAGGGTGGGGGGAGAAGAACATTCCTAAATAAATAATAAACATGAACAGAAGATAACCCCGAAAGCGCTTGCCTGGCTCAGGGCTTTTGACAGGCCTGCATGCCTATCTCTGGGCTCTCTCTGTCTCTTCCAATTACCACCCCAGCTTCCAAGAGTTGCCACTGGGACATGACGCCATCATTGCTGGAAACTTCTCAGCCCTCACCTTTGGGTCCTCTCAACTCTTTTGGCTGTCCTCTGTTCTGGAGTTCTCCCCAAGCTCCCAGACAAATAGCTGTGGGAAAGCCCCTACCCGGGGGTGAGTGCACAAGGGGAGGGCTTGAGTGTCAGGTTGCTGAGTCTGATTCTCAGACTGCTCCTCCCTCTAGCATGGGCAGATCATCTAAAACAACCCTCCTCAGGCCCCAGGCCTCTCCTGCCTCAGGGTTTTGAATAGAGGGGTCACCAGAGCTTGTTCCTAAGCCTGCCTCTGCAGACTGGATCAAAGCCACACATCTCGAACCTGTCAGATTTGATATGAAGTTGGGGGCTATCTCTCTGGTCTTCCTTGGTGTCCCTCCTGTGCCAGGCTCTTAACCACTCTGTTTCAGTTTGTTAGGGAAACTTCCTATGAAGGAAAGATGAACCTGTCACAGGTGTGCCTATCCTATCTTCTGGGGTCTTTTCCTTGCACCCGAGCAGGAGGGTGGCTGTTCTGGGACCCTCTGAGAGGCAGAATCAGAGACCTGGGGGCTGTGTCCTTGTTCTTCTCCCCACTTCTTGAAATCCTATCATGGGCCATGGTGGGAACTGATCAGAGGGAGGTGAGAGAGCTCAGCCAGGCTCTGAGTTCTGCATACAAAATAAAGTCTGGGGATGAGTGAGGTCCATCTCTGTCAGATGGGTCTTCCCTTTGTGTACATATGATAAGGGAGATAGATGGAGAAGGCTGGTCCTTGGGAGGAGGAGCCGGAGGAGCAAGGAAACAGGAGGGAGAGGCAGCTCTGAGTATTAAAATGACAAGCGCCCTGGTGTAAAAGGTGACAATTTGCCGACACAGTGCAACGGTTCTGTCAAGGTGTCAGGGTACTTGGGGACTTGAATTCAGAAAGCAGGAGCGTGGAAACAGCAGCAGCCGGGAGCGCCTTCGCTCACTTGGGTTCCAGTAGTGATGGTTTGTAATTTTGCCTTATGATCTGTGCAGGTTTATCATGGCGCTAATCGGCCTAATGACGATGGGCGCTCTGTCATTCCCGCTTAGATGCCAGGTTTTAAGTAATAACTCACGCTCAGCAGGACCTGGCGGGCATGCCCCTCGATGGAGCTGGTAAATGAGCCCAGCTCCCACCAGGCTGCGGCTCCTGGGGCTGTACAAACAGCCCCTTCTGGCTGCTGGGGACACTGCCTGAAGTCATGACCACTTCCCTGGTCCACGCATCGGGCTGGACACGTCATCAGAAACAGGGAAGGCTGCCTCAGCTTCTGGCCCTGGTTGTTTGGGGCCCTTCTTGCTCCTCGGAGTTGCCAGTCTTACTGGGAAAAATTAAAGGCGGTATTTGTGCTAATGTCGTCGTTCCCATGGACGCCAGTGAACCACACAACCAAGATTAACCGAGAACCGTGGAGACCGGTCCTAAAAGATGGTCCCTCTTGTGGATTATGGTCTGTCACGCGGCATCCATTAGCGCGGGAGCGCAGGGTCCTCGTAGCGTTGGTATCATCAGGACCAACGCGCCACTGCAAGATGGTATTTTCCACTGCACATCATCCCACCACTGCTCAAGGCCTCGTAAATTGGGCTTATAGCTCAGCTGCTGGCATAAATAAGTCCCTTTGATAGTTAGTGGAAGACGTTATGACACCCCAGGGTACAGGAGGGGACATTGGCACTGTCATTTTTTTCTCCAGCCCTGGCACCCTGGTGCCTGTGATCTTTCTGAAGATTCAGGGCACGTGCTCTTCATTACGGCTTGGGCACCAGGGACTTGTTTTTTTTGCAAGATTAATGAGCGCCACGGAAATTCTCCAGCGCATCTCGATAATTAAGTCTTTGTTTATCAAAAAACAAGTTATATTAGGAGCAGAAAATTCGCAGTAATTATTCATAATTCTAACAATTCAAGTATAGCTACCTCATTTGCCTGGGTAATTCTGCTTTTTAATTTCTTGCATACATTTGCATATTAATTTTGCCCGTCGGCTGCAGCAGGCTTGACAGTTTGCTACCATGTGATGGTTTTCACAGGGGTGCGACGCAGTTGGGTGGCATTTCGACTGGGTGCAATGATAAATTATGAATTTTCTAATTTGCTGCATAATGAAGTAACCCCTTCCAACCCAATTAAAAAGAATCACCAGGATGGTTGGATTGGGGGGGGTGCATGTAAATATATATATTTGCAGGTATTTCATGCTCTTTTCTTTGTTGTTTATAAACAAAATGTGTGTGTGTGTGTGTGTGTGTGTGTGTGTGTGTGTGTTTTCACTGGGAAAAAAATGCCTCTGTTTGCATCTCAGGGATGATGGTGCCTCTCCACACGTCAAAGATGATCAGGGACTCAGGCCCTGGTCTGGCCCTCTTCGGTCTGACTGGCCATCTAGAGGGCTCCATTTGCTGAACAAGTTTCTGAAGTTTGGGTGACAGTGATCTGTGTGGTGCTCACGGTGGCAGGAGTAGGGAGATTCAGGCTCACATGTCCTGGAACATGGTTTGAATCTATTTCTTCTACTGGTCAATTAATTATCCAATCTCTTCCTGTTTCTAATTCCACAACACATCGCAAGCATCATAAAAGCCCCATCCGCCCAAAACATACTCAGGCAGCCTTTCTCCTCCAGACACAGGAACTGTAAGCCCCAGAGGAGGACGAGTTGGCTGGTGGCCCAGGTCAAGGCGGAATCCAGCCCCAGCGGGTAGTGAGGAAGGTCCAGTGTGGCTGGGGAGGGCTGATGGTTCCTTCTTCAAGCCAGGCCTGCTGAGCCACTCGGAGCCAGGCAGCAGGCTGTGTGCCTTCCTGCCTTTCCAGATGGTTCTGCCATCACCACATAGTGTCTTATAATGGTGCAAAAAATAAGAATTGAAAGAAATATGAAAGCATCGGGCAGACTTGTTCTGACTCTGGCATAAGGTGATCTCCATGAGGGTGGGTCTGGGGCAGCCTCTTTGCTTCTTTAGGGGCCCAGGCAGCCCCAAATGGGGAGGAGAAAAACAGTCCCCCTCCATTTCCTAAAGAAGTTGTTCTTTCTCTGTTGTGGATTTTGGCTTCCTTGTCAAAACTTAGTTGACTACATGTGCCTGGGTTTGTCTTGTGGTCTCTTCCATTGGGTAAATGTGTCTGTTTTCATGCCTGCATCATGTGGTTTTTACAGGACTGAGGGTGGAGCCCAAAGCCACGTATGTGCCAGACATGGCCTTTGTCACAGAGTTGTGCACCTGGCCTTGTGATATGAGTTAAAGGAACAGGAGGATGGTGCCTCCAGCTTGCGTGCTTTCTCAGAATGGCTGTGGCCAGTGGGATATTTGTGGTCCTAGATTCTCAGATTATCTTTTCTATTTCTTCGAAGGGCGCTTTGCAACTTGGAATTTGCCTTGGGCAGGGTAGACATTTGAACAATGCTAATTCCTCCAGCATAGAGCACAGGGGATATCTCCATTCCTTTATGTCATCTTCAGATGCTTTTGTTAGAGTTTTGTAGTTTTTTTTTTTTGTTTTTTTTGTTTTTGTTTTTTTTTGGTTTTTTGAGACAGGGTTTCTCTGTATATCTCTGGCTGTCCTGGACTCTCTCTGTAGACCAGTCTGGCCTCGAACTCACAGAGATCCACCTGCCTCTGCCTCCCAAGTGCTGGGATTAAAGGCGTGCGCCACCAACGCCCGGAGTTTTGTAGTTTTAAACGCACATATCTCCCAACTCTTTGGTTAAATTCACTTTATATTTTTTTAATTTTTAAAATGAAGAATTTAACTTAGAATTTGTATTTTAATGTAGACACTAATATAATTAAAATTAAAATTTATATTTTAATTATTTCAAATTCTATTGGTGGGTGGTGGTGGTGTTTTGTGTGTGTGTGTATGTGTGTGTGTGCATGTGTTTGTGATGTGTGTGGGCTCACTTGCCTTGGTGTGCCTGTGGAGGTCAGAGGGCAAGAGACAACTGGCAGAAATCGGTTTTCTCTTTCCACCTTGTGAGTTCTGGGTATTGAACTCACAGGTAGTCAGGCTTGGCAGCGAGTACCTCTAGTCACTGAGCCCTTTCTTTGGCCCACACTTTATATTTTTAATGCCATTGTAAATGGGATTGTTTTTATAGATTTCTTGTTCAGGTAATCACCATTTGTATACAAAACACGGATGATTTAGGTATGTTCATTTGTGTCCCTCACCTTCCTGACTTTATGTGCTGATCCTAACAGTTGTATGTGCTCCTGTGTGCAAAGTCTTCTAGGTTTAGTACAAACAGGGTCTCAGCATCTTATTTTTCTTCTTATTTCCACACACAGAAATCAAGTTAAAAAAAAAAAAAAACAACAACAACAAATAAAAGGTCTCAGAGTAAGATCCTAAGCCAAAAAAGTTCTAGAAGGAAACGCGGGACCTTGCCATTGGCGCGGAGTGTGATTTTTTTTTTAAATTTAAATATTAAACTAAAAATTTGCCTGAGGAGCAAAATCAAGTGAGTGGAGTTGGAATAAGTGGGTGAAAGTGAAGAGGCCAATAGGCTGGAAAGGCTGCTGCAGACGGAGGACGCGTCGGTGAGCTAGGTACTTGAGGACACTTAGCAATGTCACAACAAGGGGTGCACACAGCCTACAGCGTGGGGGGGGGGGGGGGGGGGGGGGAGGAAACAACCTAGAGTGTAAACTGGGCGAACGGCCGAACTGGAGAAGGGTGTAAGGATGCCACCAGGCGCGTGAAGAACGCCATCAGCAGTCATTGGGAAGTGACTGTTACCACCCCCCTGCTAGTAGAGACAGCGGGTGCCGGTTTCATGATAGCTGTTTAGCAAATGGCCGAACAAGCTGTGAACAAGGCTTAACCTGGCACCTGAACGCACGGTAGGTGCACCATGAATTCTCCTGCCTCCCGCTTTTAAACTTACTGTTCTGTGATCTTTTATGTCAGTCACTAGTTTTCACCATGGCTGAGCACTGGCCTGTGCTTTTATTCAATATTTTCCCTTAATTTAAAACTTGAATATAATTTATTTTTAAAAGAAATCCAGTGTCACTATAATAAGTGGAAAATTGGGATCCCATGCCACAAATAGAAGGTCTAAGGATTTAAAATCTTTATTTTATGCTTGTATGTGTGCCTGCATGTAAGTGCACCATGCGCATGCAGTACCCATAGAAGCCAGAAGAGGGCATCAGATCTCCCAGAACTGGAGTGACAGGCTGCTATGTGGGTTCTGGGAACTGAACCTGGGTCTTCTACAACGGTACCCAGTGATCTTAATTTCTCAGCCATTGCTTCGGCCCCCAAATGGAAGGTCTAAAGTGCCTCCCAGAAATACATTGCAAACTTCTGCTCACAGAGAGACTGGGAATGGGAGGGGGATGGGGTCACACTCACAAGGACCAGAGACTTCCAGTTGGATATAACCAGGGCAAAGGGGATGTGTGAATCAGTTTTAATGTTGTGTTTGTGAGACACATAAAATGCCCTCTTGGAGGCCGGGCGGTGGTGGCGCACGCCTTTAATCCCAGCACCTGGGAGGCAGAGGCAGGCGGATCTTTGTGAGTTCGAGGCCAGCCTGGTCTATAAAGTGAGTCCAGGACAGCCAGGGCTACACAGAGAAACCTTGTCTCGAAAAACAAAACAAAACAAAACAAAAAAATGCCCTCTTGGTCCCTCTGGGGGTTAATGCCCTTGTGTGAAGGAAAACACTCAAGTCTGGGACCTTCTGATTGATAAAGCCCAGATCCACAGGCTTCTGGCCTTCATAGCTCACAGAGTGATCTGTGAGCTATGGGTGTGGCCACCATTGGCTACACTCTCCAGATTGACTATAGAACAGTCCACTGGGGACTTTGTGAGCTGAGGTCACTGAATGAGCGACCATGACTCACCTTTTGGCAACTGTGGCTCCCACTAGCTGGCCATGCAATGCTTTTGTTTATATGTGGCTAGGCTCAGCTCCAAACAACTCACCAGTACAGAGAGGGAAGCTGAGTTTGGGGTCAAGGAGTTTTCAAGTGTGCAGTTTGGTGGAGTGTGACTTAATTTCCTCTCCCCCAAAGCTGTAGTTAAGAGCTGTGCTAACACTCTCCGAGAGCACGTGCTTCTACCATCTGGAATAGAATTCCTTCACCTTTCCATGTCTTCCTTACCGCTCTCTGAGGGAGAAGCTCTGTCAACTAAAGGTCTCAGAAGATCTATGGAGCTTTGTGAACAAAAACAAGGGAACAACAGAATCAGAAGCTTCCGGGAAGGACCCTGGTGTGTGTGTGTGTGTGTGTGTGTGTGTGTGTGTGTCACCCAAAAGCTTTGGCTTCTTTCTCTGAGTTCCCCAATCCCACTCTCAGACATTTGTCCCAGGGGTGTCACAGAAATAGTCAGGACCATGGGGCCAGACTGGAGTAAGCAGTGAGGGGCTGTGAGTGTTCAGCCCGGTTTGTTCTGGGCATGGCTGGGGGGTAACCAAAACCAAAGGAGAGAACAGGGTGTAAGCCAGATGGCCAAGATGAAGAAGGGCGAGTTGGGGAAGAGTGATGGCGCACAGGAGGCTGGCCAGGGAGGCTGAAATGGATGTTTTGGACTAGTGATACCTGAGAAAGTGTGGGGTGGTGGGGTAGGTGGTAGCCTGAAATCTCTCAGTCCCATTGGGCAGCTGGGAGATCAGGAAGGTTGCTAATGGGAGCACAATCCCATAGCTTATTGTCCACTGAAGGAGCTTTCTGGTTGCATGGTGGAAACTTTGTTATAAGTGGGGAGGGGTGAGCTTGGGGACCAGGCTATCACTGTGGGTCATGGATGAGAGGATGCTGTTGAGACCACTCCTGGAGTGCACATGGCGTGAAGGGAATGCTGGGAGATGGGTTCTGAAGGGAGACTCAGATGCAAGATGTCATGGATTTGTGGCTTGGGCATCTTAGTGGACATGGTGCCACCCACTGAGGTCAGGGACAGGAGTTAAGGGAAGGAAGGGCTGCTTGTGAAAAACTGTATCGTCTGATGTGCTATCAGGTTGTAAGTGCAGTAAATTTTGTGCTGGATGGTGATCTGGAGTTTTCATCCCTTACCCTTGGGGAATTGCTCTATGATCCTCATGCCTGCCTGAGATGGAAGAAGTTACTGAACTCTGTACATAGTTCTATGTACACATAACTATGATTATAAATCAGTCACCATAGGAGTAACCACACCCAATAATAAAAGTAAGCAATTACTGTAACCAAAGTCATCACAACTAGTGTTGTTTGTTTCTGAAAGTTTCCATTTAATATTTTCAGACCACAGTTGACCATAGGTAAACAAAACCTTTGAAAGCAAAAGCACACATGATTTGGGGGGTGAGGGGGGGACTACTAACTAAACCTCGTGTACATACAGACTGTGAACCCAAGTTCCCATAAAGAAAGCATATCCATGTTTGAGGTTCTAGAAGTGCGACCTCTGTGATCGCAGAGAGTTAGAATGTTGCAGATCAAGACTCAGAGGATCTTGGACTTTCTTTAACCTCTGAAATGTATTTTCTTTTTTTTGGTTTTTCGAGACAGGGTTTCTCTGAATATCTCTGGCTGTCCTGGACTCGCTTTGTAGACCAGGCTGGCCTCGAACTCACAAAGATCCGCCTGCCTCTGCCTCCCAAGTGCTGGGATTAAAGGCGTGCGCCACCACCGCCCGGCTGAAATGTATTTTCTTAACAGACCTTAGCTTCCACTAAGAGCCAAGAATGTCATGAGATGGCGTATGAGACCGAGAGCTGTCCAGCTATGATGTAACTTGCTCACTGACGTCACTACCGGCATATTTGAAGAGTGCCTTGATTTATGATTTCTTCGTTCTGTTACCAAAAAAACTCCACGAGATGAGACCATTTCCAGTTGGAGCATTAGTATTTTAGCACAACCTGAGTCTTTTCCTGGACTGTGGTCATTTGTATCCAGCTCCAGAATAAGGTCTTTCTTATTCCATTTGAGTTGTGTTGTGCATTAATGATACATAACTAAAACACGTTCAGAAAAACACCGAAGGCTATGTGCCTTCTCACAAATAACCATGCCAGCAAATGCTTGTGCTGTATGACTTTTCATGACACTCAAACCAGAGGGGACACAAACCAAAGAAAAAAGTCCTTCCAAGTCCAGCTCGCTGAACCAATGGGTGTATTAGGGCCTCTTATAGGAGCGTGGATGACTCACAGGAGGCTAAATCACCAAAATGTTCAGGCTACCGCGGATGACGACTCATGAAAGCTACACCTTGGGAGCCCCATCCCAGTCAACCTTCTGCCTTTTTATATACCCTGTGCCCTCAAGACCACACACAGTTGGGGTAGAGGGAGTGGGGACTAGATCTTAGGTACCACCATCATTCTCATCGCCTTTATGGGATGGCAGATCTCAGGTTTGTGATGCTGCCTAATCCTCCCCATGGCTTTGCAAGCCAAGTAGTATGCTGTTACCCTCATTTTACAGTGAGGAAACTGAGCATAGAGAGGTTAGCTAACTTCTTAAGGTCACTCAGCTCCTAAGTGTCAGAGCCAGGATTTGAACCTATGAAGTTGTAGCCAGAGCTTTAAAAAAACATGCTTAAGATGTCATATGTGTGCAGAGGGCATAAAGTGAGAAGAAATGAGCAATACTCAATTTAGACAAAAGATAACTTTACGGTAGATGGGATGAGGGACATAGATGAGGACTCGTCCAAGTTATAATGCTAATAGTCTGGTGAGCTTGTGGCAAGATATCAGGATGGCTGTGGACTTGTGATCTGCCTGCCGGGGCTCCTGAGTGCTGGCACTGTAGGGTGTCCACAGGCACGGCTTGCTGTTGACCACTCTGCTATATGCTGATAGCTTTGAGGAAGTGCTGGAGATCTCAGGGCCCATTCACACTACACCCATGGGAGGCGGCCCCCCAATCAAGATCTTTAAACGCTAAACCTCTTCCCTGATGCGTGACTGAAGTGAGGTGAGTACCACACTGAGAGGCAGAGACGTGACCATCTCCGCCTTGTGGTTATCCTGGATTAGGTTTGTTAGGAAGCCCACTGTTCTGTACCGAGAAGCCGACCAGAAAACCAAGACTCTTGAGCCAATCAGGAATTCTTTTTTTTTCTTTTTCTTTTCATTATAAGGCACTGTAGAGGAAGTAGTTGCTAGCATTGGCTGAATAGCTAAAAGTAGCTGGATAACTGTGTCATGTAATTCCACCTTGTGGTGCCAAGGTGGCTGCTGTATCTGGCGCTGAGGTCTCTGTTATTAGCGACAAGGTTTAAAAAGCACACTATAGGTCTCCAGCTAAGTCAGTTTCCTTTAAAGAACTTTCCCCCAAAACTCCATTCAACATTTGTCACCGGCATTGTGGTGACCAACCAATCAGTGGGAAGTTGGAACTTTTTAAAAAACTGACAAATTGCCAGCCACAAAAAATTCAGAGATCTTTTGACTGAGGAGGAAAGGAAAGATGGTTTTGAAACTGGTTTTGAATATTTATTAGTCCCTTCCATGGGCCTTCTCTCTCTCTCTCTCTCTCTCTCTCTCTCTCTCTCTCTGACACAGAATAAAATAGCCATTTGAATCTCACTTTTGTCTCTTGCTGATTGTTCTTATCGAATGCCTTTTTCACTTAGAGCCCAAGGAGGCTCATTCTAGAATGCTCAGGAAAAGAAAGAAAAAATCTTGGGAAATCTCTGTCATCCAATACCTCTCATATCCCAATGGAAACAGAGGCTATTCTAAATTAATGGATGGGTGTAGGATAAATGAATGAATGAATGAATGAATGAATACATAGGGTCCTGTGTCCTCCCCACTTCCTGTGCCCTATTGTTAAAAGCTGCCTTTCAGCCTTGTCACTCTGGAAGGTTTTTTGTTCAGTGGTTATAAGAGAGATCACTCATGGGCTGTTCTCTGCTGTTTTGTTTTTTGTAAAGAACACACAACATGAACTTTGGTTTTTCCCTTTGTTCACTTACTTATTCTGGGGTTCCCTGTGACCACAGTCATTGTGTCAGGAGAACACCACTTATAAATTCCCTGAAGAGCTCTGATTGTTGGAACTGTTACTTTTTTTCCCCCCTAAATCAGACTTACTAAATTTTCAGCAAATTCTAGACAGAGAATGCAATAATGCCTTCTGCCTTGACTTATGCTGGAAAACAAAAGCGGAAATCTTTTTTTTCTCCATAAGAAATCATAGTTTTGAACTGAGCATGCTGGTGGTTGTCCCCAACCCTGCACTTGGGAGGTGGAGGGGGGGGATCGAGGAAGGAGAATCAAGAATTCGATGTCATCGACCTCTACATAGGGAGTTCAAGACTAGCCTAGGGTGCATGAGTCACTGTCTTAAAAAACAAATGAAAATCATATTTTGGAATCAAATGTGCTGTTGTTTTGTTAAAGTGATAGTTATTTTGTTTGTTTGACCTAAGGGGGAAAATATCAATTTCCTTACTTTTCAAGGTTCCAAAGTTTGCCCATATACCTTGACTTGTGGCAACTTTCTCCACGTCCAAACTGAATAGGACTGAGTTGTCCCACCCTTCTTGCACACCTTGCTCTGGCTGGGGAAGATGTGTGGATGCTAATGGCCCGTGTTGTTCTCCATGTCCCCTTTCCGTCTGAGCTGACATGACCACCATACTCTAGGGATTCAGTAGGCACTTTCTACTCTTGGGACTTTGACTGTGTGGCCTTACCTTAGCACCCCTGAGATTTCTGCAGTCCCTGATAACCCCCACTCATGGCCCAGGATTTCTTATCTGCTAAAAATGACTATCTCTCTGTCAAGTGGAAGGGAGTGCTTTAACAGAGAGTCTGATAGTTCCTTTGCTGTTAACTCCTTCAGGGCTGATGCTTCCTAGATGGTAAGCCTTCTGCCTCAACTGTCACCGCTCATCCACAGCAACCCTGTACTCAATCCCATTTGCCTAAACACCCCTATGAAGTACAGACAACTGACACATTTTACAGTTGGACAAACTGAGAACCAGACCAAGGCAGTGGGATTTTGACCATCAGGGGCTGCACTCTGCAGCCTGCCTGCATGTGAGCGAAGGCCCTGGGTCCCTCCACCTCCCTTCAGTGTTTCTGTAGGTTGTGGGGGCCACATACATCACAGCCCCCGAGTGCCCCTGGAGGACTGGACTCCTGCCTCACTCAGAAAGTTGGGTTTAGTGGGTTGGGAACTGATTCCTCGTGTTCCAGCATTAATCAGTTGCTGTGACAGTGGCCAGGGACGTGGGTGGCTGGGGAAAGATTTCAAATACAGTCCTGAGTGCTGTGCAATGAACTCAGAGGAAAAGCCACATGCTTTTCCATAGCCACACGTGTGTGTAGGTGTCCTGCCACTCTAGGTTCACTCTGACATCAGGCTTCTACAGCAACAGGAACCCAGGGATGAGGGCCACAGGACTAGAGAGGGATGAGGGCCTTTGACGCACTCAGCTCTGAAAGAGTGACGCTTTGTGAGTGGATGATCCTTTTATGTGTGGCAAGTGCCCTCAGGAGACTCCTGAAATCTTGAAGTCACTGAGGGATGCTGAGTGTAACTGAGTGGCCCACGACATCCTGAAATTGGGGTAAATAAAATTCAGAGGCAAAACACACACTACATCAAAACAAAGTCACCCTTGGCTTTGAATGGGAATGTTTGAACTCCATTAGGTGTGGCAAACCTTAGGTACTGAGTTCTGTTCCAATGTCACAAGTCATGCAAGAACATGTCTCTAAAAAAAAAAAAAAATCATTATTTTGTGGGCTCCAAATTTTAAAATTCCATAGAAATGAGTTTTGAGACACAAAGCCCATTTCGTATGTGGTTTTCTTGGTCTGACTATAAATACCCCAATTTTCATCCCATTAAGAGTTTTCTTTGTTCTTCTTTTGTTTGAAGAAGATGAACTAAATTGATTTTTGTGTTTGTTGGTGGAGTTTGGAAATGGTGTCACGTGGTAGTCAGTGGATGGTGATAACCTCCATCTCTCAGGTAAATCCCACTGACAGGATCCATGTGTCACTGTGGAAATGACCTCTGTCTACAGTCTAAGGTCGTGTCAAGAAAGGGGGAACCTGGGACAAGATGCAGCCACTTTGTCCTGCACTTTGTAACTTCACAAACAGGAAAAGAGGCTTGAAGAAGTCCTGTGACTGACCTGAGCCTCAACACTGTTCTGGAAGAGAGAGCAGGGGCAAACCCTCTTGTGTCTGAAGATTATATTCAAAAGCGAGACTCAGGAGGCAGAGACAGGAGGATGTGTTTGAGTTCCAGGCCAGCCTGCTCTACATAGTGAGTTCTAGGCCAGTCAGGGCCTCATAGTGAGACCCTGCCTCAAAAATGAATGAATGAATGAATGAATGAATACATACCCGCAGGCCCAAATATATAAGATGATCTGTAAGACTCTGGAGCTCTAGCACCCCCTCAGATCCGCAGCTGGCATGCACACTGCCTCCCTGCTCGATTCTCCAGCGTCAGCCTGGCTTTGAAGCCTGTGTGTTGTGTCCCCTTTCAGCACAGGGCTTCAGTGGACATGTCAGCACTTCTTTCCCACTCAGAAGCAAGGCCTTCAGGGTTTGGCCTTTGTGTCAGTTCTTTCCGACTGTCAACTTGACTGCATCCTGAATATCACAAGACGAAGCTCTGGGCAGGCATGTGAGACTGTTTTTATTTATTTTCATCTCCGTGTATGTGTGCGTGACTTGTGTGTGGTGGGGGCATCTGTATTTGGGTGTAGGTACAGAGCGTGTGCAGAAGTCAGAGGACAGCTTCGGGTGCTGGTCCTCACCTCCCACCGGTTGAGAAAGGGTCTCTTGCTCATCAATGCTCATGCCAAGCTAGCTGGCCAGAGAACAGACTAGAAATTAACTCTCTTTGCCTCCCATCTTCTAGAGGATGCTAGGATTACCGAAGCCTGCATCTAAACTTGAGTCTTGGGGATTTGAACTCAGGTATTCACGCTTGCGTGCCATTCAACTGGTAACAGTTGAATCACCTTATACCTCAAGCATGTGTCACCATCAAAATAGTCCTTCTCAGAGGACTCATCATGTGTGGTGGGGACACTTAATCAGCCTCCTGAACTCCCATTGGGCAAAACCAGCTATCTAGATGTGGAGGCCCTTACCCAAAGGGAGACACAGACTCAGCTCCTAGGACCCTTACCCAGAAGACTGAGTAGGTCTATCCTCTCTCCCAGGACTTCACTACGCCACCTCTCTCTGCCTTGTGCTGTAGAGACACATGCTGGCTGTCTCTTACTTCCCAGGCACCAATAACACATTTCCAGGGACCCTTGATAGTAGAGTCACTCTATCTCCCCACGGTGACTCAGTTCACACTAAAGGAGCAAACCAGTGCAGCACATCTGTCAACCCCACATTCACGGAGCCATTTGGACGCAAAATCAAGAAAAACAAAACTGATTAGGGAAAGATCTGCTTTCAGAAAACCTATTTCTGTCACAGGGGGATAGAGAAATAAAATAATGTTTCGATAATTTATGCAGCTTGCACGCGGAAAAAACCCCCACTGGAAATGTGAAGTGACTGGAAACATGAAGTTAGGAGGGCACACAAAGAACAACCGAGTCTGGTGACTGCCTTAATCAGCACCGAGGATAATTCTAAATAAATTGGAAAAACCAGTCTTGCTTTCAGATTTTGAGTGATGATGGGAAGGGAATTCTTTCTCTTGGAAAATGTTTGTTCTGGCTGGGTCCCTCCAAGGACACTGTTAGTTGTTGCTCCCCACTGGATCCCATTCCTGGTCAGTGGTCTTCCTTCCCACTCAGGCGCTGTTTGCCTGCTCAGTCTCCGACCTGCCTGCTGTGATTTTCATGGGATAACTCAACTCCATGTACAGAGCCTGTGGGTCTTTCTTCTTCAGCCTACCTTCATCTCCCAGCACTGTGAGGTGGACCCGAACCCTCAGTGGAGACAAGGGGGGTTCACAGTTTGGCTTTGCAGACCCTCTTCCATGCAAACCAGCTGCCCATCCACCCCGCCCCGAGTGTCATGGAAGCGGAAGAGCTGGGCCTTGCCCTTGTGGAGGGTGCTGGATGTCACATCAGGTCCCTTTCATAAGGCAGATGCTCCAAAGTGACTTTTTTCAGTGCACTGCATCTCCAGGCGGTCTGGATGGTCCTTATCTGGGGCTGTTGCTTCCTTTCTCACCATTGTCTTCTCATCCATCCTGTCTAGGGAAGCTCCCGGCTTCAAGGAAGATTGCTGACTCCTCTGAGCAGAGGCCACAGGGAGAAGAGGAAATTCTGTGATGTAACTAGGGCCATTCACAGGATCAGGGCCGCTCACGGGACCAGGGCCACAGGATCTCAGAGTGGCTCTAGCACGCCCTCCAGGGCCCAGAGAACTTGGTGAAAGAGAGGCCCAAGAGATTTTAAAAGTAGGCAGGTGGGAAGGAACACCAATGACAGATTATCATCTGGATGGGACATGGCTGTTGCAGTCATGAGCACACCGCAGTTGTGACTACCAGCACAAGGCCTGCACACACCACAAAGACACTAAAGCAGGGGGAGACTACTTGGGGAGGAGAAACGGAGAAGTGGGAGCAGTATTGGAGAGGGTAAAGGGGAGAATATGATCATAATACATTGTATACATTTATAAAACTGACAATAAATGAAACAGGCTGTTAGAGACAGAAAGAGGAGAGAGACCGAGTCCAAGCCTCCAGCTGTCTCTGGCTCTCTTACCTCCCATCTCATTGAGATGAGAAAAAGACCAGTATGGCATCTGGAAGCTCAGAGTCCAAGCTTGACAATCGAATGTCCCAAGGGCAGCCATACACTTTTCAGCCTTCCTCCAAAGAACAAATGCAGGCAAGGCCTTCCCTGAGGTGAAGACTCACTGGCCTGTTGCCAGCTACTTCATTCTGCCACCCCCATCACCATAACAACCAGCATCCGCAGCAGGGGAGCCCGAGGGATGACTCTGCTTTGCCTTGGTTTGGTGGAGCTTATTTTCAGAGAGTCCTGTGTGAGCTCAGGTGACTCCCGGGTGACTCAGGGGAGGAGGGTCCTGTGTTATGACCCTCCTGAGTCACAGGAGCCTTCCCCAGGTGTCCGGCCTCCACGGGTGAGAGCCATCGGAGAGAGTGCTGTGTCCTACACAGCTGTGCAGCTTCAGAGCTTAGGGAAGTGCTTTGCACGTTCTACCCAGGACTGGTGGGGAAGAGAACAAATGCCCACGCCAACAATGAAAACAGTGGGAATGAATGGTTCAGGACTAGGGGCTCTGAAGCTTTCTCTGTGTGACCCTGCTTAGTAGAAGTACGATGTTCCAAAAGTAAAAAGAACAATAGAAAAGATATTGAAGGTGGGTCTTGTATGTATGTGCTGTGGCATGTGTGTGTGCAGGTCTGCATGCATGCTTGTGCAGGTGTGCATGCACATGTGTGTACATTTAGAGGCCAGAGGTCAATCTCCATACTGTCTACTTTGTTTGCTTATTTTGTTTACTTTTTTTTTTGAGACAGGGTTTCTCATAGTTGGCAGTTCATGGAGGAAGCTAGGCTTGCTGACTAACAAGCCTCATGGATTCTCCTGTGTCCACCTCACAGCACGTGTCTCCTTGCCTTGCTCTTACCTGGGTTCTCGGCCTCTGCACTCATGTGGCTTATACAACTAGCACTTTCAGATGGAGCCATCTCACCAACCAAAGATGGGTCTGAAGTCACATTCTTCCATGTCTCTCCCTTCCTCAAAGCTGGCACTTACCTGGATTCCAGCAAATGCTGCCAGCCGTAACTGGACTGGACCTTACAGTGGCCTGTGGGTGACCGGCCAGCCTCGGCCATGCCTGCTGTGGCAGGAAGCTCATTGTCTTCTAAAGCAGCTGGGTCTGGCTTTAGCTACACCTATGCAGGAGGCCCAGGAGTCTGTCCCAGCCACTTCTATCACCTGGGCCTGAGTCTGACCTGCAAACCCCTCAAGGAGCTCAGTGTGCTTTAGTCGACCCTCAGTTCCCAGTGGCCTTTTAAGTCTCTGATGACAGAGTCTTTCCTGAATGTTTTTGTGTCTCAAAACAGTCCAGTTCATTTCCTAGTCTCTCCCTCCCCCCCCTCTCTCTCTGTATGTGTGTTGTCTAATATGTGTGCATGTATGTGTGTAGGTGTGGGAACACATGTGTGAGTATGGGCACGGTGGCCAGAGGTTATCTTCCTCAGTTGCTCTCCATTTTGAGACAGGATCCTTCACTGAATCTGAGCTTACCTATTTGGTTAGATAGTCAACAAGTTCTGGGGATCTGCCTATCAGCCACAAGCCCCACATCCCAGCTGCTGCTGCTGCTGCTTCTTCTTCTTCTTCTTCTTCTTCTTCTTCTTCTTCTTCTTCTTCTTCTTCTTCTTCTT
>CAJQZJ010001511.1:11978493-12009559 GCA_907164525.1 Lophiomys imhausi
TTCTTCTTCTTCTTCTTCTTCTTCTTCTTCTTCTTCTTCTTCTTCTTTTCTTCTTCTTCTTCTTGTTTTAAACATGAGTCTTAGCTACTATACTATTGCTGTGAAGAGACCATGATCAAGGAAATTCTTATAAAAGAAAGCATTTAATTGGGAGCTTGCTTACAGTTTCAGAATTTTAGTCCCGTATCATCATGGCAAGAGCATGGCAGGCTCATGGTGGCAGGCGTGGCAGGAATGATGCTGGGAAAGTAATTGAGAGTTCTGTATTCTATATTCTATATCCTGATCTGCAGGCAGAGAGAGGGAGAGAGAGAGAGAGAGAGAGAGAGAGAGAGAGAGAGAGACTGGGCCTGGGTCTGGCATGGTCTTTTGAAACCTCAAAGCCCACCCCCAGTGACACTTCCTCCCACAAGGCCACAACTCCTCCGACAAGGCCTGTAATAGCTTCAAACAGTTCCACTACCTGGTGACTAGACATTCAGATACATGAGCCTGTAGGGGCCAATCTTATTCAAAGCAGCACAATATGGGTGCTGGGGATCCAGATGAGGTCCTCATGCTTGTGAGTCAAGCACTTTACCAGCTGAACCATCTCTCCATTCTTCCACTCCCATGTTTATATCTATATCTATATCTATATCTGGGAGTGTTTCACCTCATGACCAACTCCCATTTTTCCTGAATCTTGACATACCCTTGGAGTGGAATGGTGTACCTAACTGACCCCAGTGATGGTAGGAGGGTTTGCCCATGTCTGCTGTATTTCTTCTGCTCTGGGGAGGGAGAGGCCCTCGGCATAGCCCCTGTCAGGGTTTTGGCCATATGCTTGTATATTTCCTTGTGGGGATACAGTGGAACTGATCAGAGCGATGAGGAGCTATCCTGTTTCCCTCCCTTTGCTGGGCACTGACTGGCCCAAGTGGGTTCTTTGTAAATGCCTAGAAAATGAGCATTTAGCTGCAAAACCTTCTGAGAATGGGCCAAGAACAAATCCTTTAAACACCCATCCCAGCCCCTGGGAACGCATGCTTTCACCCAGCAACACTCACTTTTTATTTCTTGCCCTTTTCCCTCTTTCTGTCCATCTGTCTCTTTCTCCCTTTTGGAGTTCAGCTCTCCACTCCTCCCTCAGCCCCCTCCATCCCCCAGCCCCTTTGTCGACACTTGATCACCTACATCAAGTTGACATTCGCAGAGTTTACTCAGGGGTCTGTAATTGTATTCTTTTCCCTGGTTCTGCATTACCAACCATGAAAATGGAATCTTATCATCCCTGACCAATTTTTAATGTACAAAATGATTTGGCTGAGGTTCAAAGGGAGGCACAATTGAAATCAGGTGAATGATACATGGGTTTTTTTTTTTTTTTTGCACTTTCTCCCTGCTTAAATTTGATGTTTTTCCCCCCAGTACAGCATAGAAGAAGTAGATTATTTTTGCAAGCTGTATAAGCGCATTGTGTGCTGTGTAGGTGTGAATCTATATGTGTCTGAGGGCACAGGCAGGCACAGGCACTCCTGGTGGCTTATCTTACCATGCTCACTCTTCACATGTGTGCACCTATTTAGACACAAGCAAACAAATATAATTATATTGTTTGCAATTTTATTGATGGCAATCAAATTTGCAATGATCCTTAAAATGTATTCAAAATACCCAAAGAGCTGAAACAGCCCCGCAGCTAGTGCCTGGGATTAATGGCTGGAATATTCAAATGAGGCCCCGAAACCCTTGTGCTAATTCATAAGGGAACCCCCAGGGACTCTAGTCCTGGCCAGAATCATCTCAGGTTTCAGATATACTCTTGTGTCCTGTCCTGGTGTCCATTGCAAATGCCATTTTTGGAACAGTCAAGACAACAGATCATCCTGGAAAGAAGTATTGGTGATTTGGTAAGTGATGTGTTAAGCATGCCAGGCCTTTTATCTCTTTCTTACCTTCTGAAATATGCTGTTACACTGGCCATGCCTCTGGTTCAGGAGGGCAGAGGCCTTTCCCTTCACAGGTCCTGGCTCAGGGCTGTCCCACATGGGTAGATGGGCCAGTGCTTAGCAAGAGCCAGGCCTGAGATAGCTCAGGAATCAATGAACATCTCACCAACTCTTTGGCAAGTTTCTACTCTTTAATCCAGGAAATTAGGGCCTCTGGAATGCTTGTGATCTTGGTGAAGTCAAGGTTTGAATCTCGCTGGAGCTGCTTGCAAGCTTGGTGTGTAGTGATAATCTCTAATTGGGTCTCAGTGAGGAACGTCCGATTGTATTTATCTCAGGAAGGCACATAGATTGTTGGAGTCCTTGATGATGAGGAAATCTTGTCAGATGAGGTGAGTATGCTAACCTCCTGTCATTAGAGAAGAATGGACAAAACAGTGAACTTACACAAGGGTGAAGAATCAGAGTCAAAGGTTCTGGTCCAGTCAGCCCCATTGCACTAGACCTGTGAGGTGACAGAGGATCATGGGGGAAGCTCATGATAGAGACAAATGGTTCACCAAATAACCAGAAAAGAAGGAAGAGACTGGGATTTCACAACCTCCTTCAAGAGTGTGTCTAAAGATCTAAAGATGTCCACCAAGCTCCGCCTCTTCAAAGCTCCACCACTTCCTGGTAGCACCACCCTGGGGACCAGGTACTTGACACAGGAGCCCTTGGGGTGCATGTGAGATCCACACCATAGCCATGAGAGGATGTACTGGGGTTGTATCCAGAGGAAGCCAGTGATCAGACCCCCTCCCACAGGGAGGGATTCAGGGTATGTCAGGTCTCTGAGCAAGCTCAGTCTAACTGATCATTCTCCTAACAGCTCAAAGGAAGCTGTAGAAGGCTTGTACTGGTGATATGAAGAAGGATTGCTGCTGCATTGGCTGCCACTTCAAGCCTTGGAAGGATCACCATGCTTGGTGCATTAGCTCTAGATTATCCAAACAGCTTATACACTCCCCAGAAGTTTCCTGGCTTCCTGCTATACATGCAGCAAACCCCAAGGATGTCAGCATTACTGTTGAAGTTCAGCTTGCACTAAGGAAAGGGACTGTGGAGCCTGGCAGTTAGCACTTACCACATGCCTTCAATGTGCCAGATTCTTAATCAATTACTTGACTTTCACCAACTTTGTCTCCGTCAGGAGAGGATGAGTCATCCAATCCAGTCTAGGGAGTGTCAGAGGCAGGCTGGAATCCAGATGCCCAAGCTGAAAGCTTACCTTCCTTTTGCTGGGCTGTTCAGCCTTCGAGCTCCAAACTCCCATCTCCTCTCTGCTTGAGTAGAACCTAGTCGGGAGGAGGGTTGAGAGACAAAAACCATCTTGAAGATGGCTCTGCGGCTGCTGGGTCTGTTGACCTTGGGTGTTGTCTAGGCAGCTGTGTCTCAGCTATGGCCACTTTACCTTAGCCGCTGGCAGACTGGGATAGCCCCTCCTCCAACAGGAAGCTCCTTCAGATGGCTCTGTCCATAAAGAGCCAGCTAGCCAGCCTGTGCTCTACTGGAGCTCAGAATGCCTGGGCTCTTCCAACCCTCCCACCTCACGGCCTGAGGCATGCCACACATAGTCACAGGTGGGCTCATGGGTCTCTTGCCGATAGAAAGGAAATCTACCATGTGTCTGAAGAGATGACAGGAACTACAAATGCAGGGAGTTAACTGCTCTTGTGTGGACTGTGAGCAAGACACACATTGCTTCAGGAGCTTGGCCATCACCATCGCCTTTGTCGTCTGTCTTGTGTGTGCAGTTAGCAGTGCTGGTCTGGACAGAATGTCCTTTATCCATAGGTTGTTTCCTTCCTTTGAATGTGTGCACATGTGTGTGCGGTACACATGTGTATGGGGTACATGTGGACACATGTGCTCATCCATGTGGAAGGGGGAGGACATTTCTTGAGCAGTGTCTACTTTTGAGACAGGGTCTCTCCATGGCCTGGAACTCACCAAGTAGGCTAGGCTGGCTGATAAACTCTGCCAACGAGCCCCTTGACTCTGTCTCCACAGTGCTGGGATTGCCAGAGCATGCCACCAAGCCTGGGGTTTTAACATGGGTTCCAGGGACTAAACTCAGGTCCTCAGCTTGCAAAGCAAGTGTGTGATCAGGTAAACTATCCTTCAGGCTTTATGGGCTTATGTCTCCCCACATTATACAAACCTGCCCATGTATGTGCTCACGTGTGTGCTTCAGATGGGAGTCATCACCCTGTAGATTATAGTTTCATGTGTATGTGGGCTAAGGGCTAACCCAGTCCTTCTGTGTTTTATTGCTGTATGGAAATTACTTCTGGTAAGTTGCCCTAACTGTAGGAAGAAAAGGACGAGTTATTCCACTGATCTGAGCAGTAGATGTGTGCGCACTCATGCTTGCAAGTCACTGTGCTCACTTAGGCTCTGATGCACACTTAGGCTCATGGAACTCCTCCACACACAAACCTTACTGTCCCGAGTGCAGATTCCTCCATGTGATTACTTTGGACTAAATGCTCCGGGACTTAACCCACACCTAGCCGCCTCTCTTGTCTCCTGCTGTGCACACTGAACTCAGCAGGCTCTCTCTACTCCCTTCCTTCAAAGTCCTGTCTCTGTGATGTCAGGTGATTTTTTTCTGTGTTCCTCATTAGTATAATAAGGGCCATTCCTGGCTCTCCTTAAACACGTCTCAAAAATCTCCTCTTCCTGTCAATCACCAGTCTTCTTATCAGAGTCACATGTTACCTGGGGTGCTGAAGAGATGCCTCAGTGGTTAAGAGAACACTTGCTGCCTTTGGAGAGGACTTGGGTTCATTTCCCATTACTCCCACCCCTAGCTGCTCATAACTGCCTGTAACCTGAGTTCTAAGGGATCAGACACCCTCTCCTGGCTTCCTGGGGCACTGCACACACATGGTGCATATAAACCCACTTAGGCACACGGATGTACACAAAAATAATAAACAAATATCATCAAAACAAATGTGAATTGATTTCACTTTCATACCCCCAAGGACCGTGTCTGTGTTTCCTACACACCAAAGTCCTCCTGAGAGCTCACTGGCTTTGGAGATAGCCTGCCCCCAGTTCTTCGTGCTAGTAGTCACCCAAGGGGCAGGTTATTGACCTTCCTAGAGTCTTGTTTTCTGAACTGGAAGATGGGTGCATCCAGACCACACTGTGAGCTGGGTATGGTGGGGGCATTCCTGTAATCCTGGAGGCTGAGGGAGGAGGACGGAAAGTTCAGGTGTAGTGTGGGCTACACTGGGAGTTCCAGGCCAGCCTGAACTCCAGAGTGAGACCATCTCAACAAACAAGACCACGATACTGGGCAGGCGCAGTATGACACAACATCTATCAAGTTACCGTTGAAGTGCTTGGCACACAGTGAGTGCTCCTTACGGCTCCAGTCAGTCTCCTGTTTGATTTAAACTCCAGACATAGTCCCCGACCTAGTCAGCATAGGTAAGGTCCAAAGGTGTGTCATCTGGTTTCCATTAGCTAGTCAGCCCTCTGCTGTTCATGACCTCAGCTCTGCAGCTACCCTGGGTTCTGAGATCATGGAAGGGTGAGAAGAGGAATATTTTGCACCCTGTGCCTTGCCTGGCATCTGAAACCTCTGTGTATTGACTCAGGCACCTGGATGCACTCCTGGCAGGGAAAGCTGTGTCCTTTCCTCAGGTCTCACAATCAGTAGGGGGAGGGGGGGACACGACTCTCATTGTCAGGTGAGGACTCCTCTTAGAGACCACGGCTTCCAGTTAACTCAGGCTGTAGGCTGAATTCAGTTCTTTGCCAAAACACCAAAGTGGACAATACTCAGCTTGTGGGGTTGTGAGATTTAAATGAGATGATGTGAGTGAGGCAGCTTTCTCAACGCAAAGCCTGGGGCATATGTCAGGTTACTCATTCCAAAAGATACTAGGATGGAGGTTGCTGTTGGTATTTTTTTACTGTTTATTTATTACTCCAATTTACATCTCCGTCACAGTTCCCTCCCTCCACCCCTCCCGGGCCCACCCTCTCACCCTCTGACCCTCTCCCCCTTCTCCCACCTATCCTACTCCTCCAGTGTGGGGTGCCCTACATATCAGCCCTCTTCAGTACAGCAGTCATATGAGGGCTAAGAGCTTCCTCTTGTACTGGGGGCCTGCATGGCAGCTCCACTAGGGCAAAGTGTCCCACTAACAAGTAACAAAGTCTATGTTCCTGTTCCTCTCAGTCTGTTGGTTGTAGGATTGTTATAGAATGGAGGTTGTACAGGTAACTAACAAAATCCCTTCAGGTCCTAAAGCCTGGTGTTGAGAAAAAGTGAGCAGGACATGCCTGCCTGCTTAGTAATGCTGAGGGCAGCTACCTCATGGGCTGCTCTGGACATGGGATCTTGTATTCTCCTTGGCTTCATAGAATAGCTTACAGGAAAATAGAGAATATTCCCAAGATGTTATAAAGAAAAGTTTGAGAAGTTTCAGCTGGCTTCATTGACAAAATCAATTTTGTTAATTCAACCAACAGTCAACTTTTAAAAATGTTATAATTTTTACTTTTTAAATACATTTTTTGAAAGTACGTCTTCTTTGTGTGGCCCTAGTTGAGCTGGAACTCACTCTGTGTACCAGGCTAACCCCAAACTCAGAGATCCGACTGTCTCCTCCTAGTGAGTGCTAGGATTAAAGGAATGTGCCACCATGCCTGATTATGTTTTTAATCAAAATAGAATTTCATCATTTTCCCCTCCCTTTCCTCCCTTCTGTCCCTCCCAGATGTCCTTCATATATATATATATATATATATATATATATATATATATATATATATATATGATATATCCTCCTGAGTCCATTTTTGTTGGTACTGTGTACATGGTTTCAGGGGTTAACGTTCTTAATTGGAAAACCAATAAGGGGGCTCACCTCTGGGAGATGCTGATTCTCTTCCCAGCAGTTAACTTTTGTTCTCTTTTCATTGTTGCTAATGTTTGCTTGATCAGCCCTTGATTTTGGACGATGCACAAATATCACTGTGGTTCTTTGAGGAACAGAATGAAGGCTCAGCAGAGAGACTTTGTTCTCTTGCAGGGTGTTGCCATGTTGAGGGACCAGTGGGTAGGGCTGTGAGAGGAATACAGTCTGTCCTGTCAAAATCAGTTGTGGTACTGATTTAGGAAACTCTTAGCAACACCAGGCCCTGCTTAGTCCTTTGCCTGGGAAAAGGGTCTTTTTTGCTGCTGTGGTAGAATACTCTGACCTAGTTAAGCTAGTTAAGGGAGAAGTTATATTTCAGCTTCCAATTCCAGGTACAGTCAATCACTGTGCTGGTCATGACAACAGGGTCCAGAGGCAGCTGGTCACACTGTATCTACAGTCAGGAAGCAGAGGAGTAGATGCCGGTGCTCAGCTTATGTTCATACAGCCCAGGACCCCAGCGGAGGGGATGGTACCACCCACAGTGGGTAAGTGTTCTGTAGGGGTTAGATAGATTTAGAAAATATATAGGGGTTTCTGATACTGTCTCTTAATTCGGGGCATGAACAGCATTATCAGCATGAAGTCAGCAAAAACAGGAAAGACTTAATAGACTGAAAAACAAGGTTGAAGTCAGGAAAAACAGGAAAGACTCAATAGACTGAAAAACAAGGTTGAAGTCAGGAAAAACAGGAAAGACTCAATAGACTTGAAGAAACAAAGTATCTGGCCTGACATTGTTTTCAGCTGCTAAGTGGGCGGAGCCCAAATTAAGCTGAAACAGAGTTCCTCCTATTTAAGGACAGTGCATGGAGTCCAGAAAGAGAAGAGGCCCCTGATGCTAGAGAGCTCCAAGAGTCCTGCTGAAAAAACGGCTGGCCATTGATGGCCAGCTCTCTCCCTGAAGCAAAAAGAAGCCGGTGAGCAAAGAAAGCCTGAGCAAGACACCAAAAGGCCAAGGACTGGACCCTGTGGCTCAGCTTTTGACTGGAGGGGTTTGATCTGTCTGATCAGTGGCCTAAAAGAAATTGTGCCTGGCTTTAAGGACTGAGGCAGAGCAGCTGAGTTCCTGATTCAAAAGAAGTAAGTTGGCCTGCAGACGGCTGGGGTCTCCCACAGAGAAGAAAGCATGAAGCCTTATTTAAGGTGAGACTGCAATAACCACCTTACCCTGACGAACCTGCATCTGAGAGATCCAGAAAAAGGACTGCTAAGTGCGTTAAAGAATCTACAACAAAGACTGTGTTCCTGGGCTGGAGAGATGGCTCAGAGGTTAAGAGCACTGCTGCTGGCTGCTCTTCCAGAGAGTTCAATTCCCAGCAACCACATGGTGGCTCACAACCATCTATAATGAGATCTGGTGCCCTCTTCTGGCCTGCAGGCATAATGCAGACAGAACACTACACATAATAAATAAATCTTAAAAAAAAAAAAAAAAAAAAGACTGTGTTCCTGACGACTGAGGACCTGCCCCAGAGACTGTATCATTCTAAAAGGTTATGAAAGTAGTTGTTATAATTATCAATAGGTTTAGTGGATAGGTTAAAGGGGTTGTAGGAATTTATAGGATTAATAGTTAAGAAATTGTTGGTGTTTGTTATAAGTGAATTTAGTAATAAATAAATAAGTGTTAAATAATAATTTAAAAGATCGGTTTCATGTTCCCTCTCAATGAACTTGTCATCACACTTCCTTTGGGTGGGGAATCATGTCATTGATTTTTAAAATCAGTTCACCCTTTGACTTTGGATTTGTTCTTGCTGTTAATGGGCAGCTTCCCTACCAACAAGAAGGACTTTGGGGAATGTTTCAAATACTACGGCTTTATTCCTTTTGTGGAAACCGAAGTTGGCTCACTTAGCAAACTCACGACTTCTGCCCCTTGAACCATGTTTAATTGAAAAAGGCAAATAAACATTGCCCAGACCCTATGCCCAGAGGCTACTGGACTCATTAAAAGGAGTAATGGTCACACTTCTCACCACCCACACAGGTCTTTCTGCCTATCATGTGGGATGCTGCCTCAGAGTTGCATTATTTTTTATCATTCCTTAGTAATTAACATTGTATTTCTGCTGATAAACCCCGTCAATATAGTGATTTGATTAGCTAAACATAAAACTACTCATTAACTCCAATTATGCTGTGCAGGTATAATTTGATTTTGATTGGTTGGAAAACTGCTGTTGCGTCCCGTTCCCCCCCCCCCCCCGCACACCCCTTTAAGGTCTCCAGTTAAACGGAGTGAGGTTTATGGGGCTGGCAGAGATGGAGGCAGATTTAGAAGGCCGCTCCCACCACTTTACAGATGACCTGAGGGTTCTAAGAGGTTATTTGTCCATTTGCAATAGTGGGAGGATATTTGTCCTCACTAACAGTCAGAAATCTCTTCTGATACCATCCTTTGAGGTCCTAGGGGGAAGCTTTTCAGTGACAGGACCTCAAAGAAAAAGGAACTAAGGGATCCAAGAGGCACACTGAGTGGGAGTGAATTTTTCAATACTGTGAAAGAGAGGGCAGTGGTTATACCTTCTTCTTCTTTCCTTCTCCTCCTTTTCTGTTTTCTCTTCTTCCTTCTCCCATCTCTTCGTTTCTTTTGACAGGGTTTCATGTACCTAAGGCTAACCTTGAATCTGTTATGAAGCTGAGGATGATCTTTTGGTCCTACAGCCTCCTCCTCTCACGTGCTGGGATTGCAGGCATGCACCACTCAAACAGGCCTTGTACCTTAGCACAACTGATGCATGCTAGAGGCAATATTCTGACCTTAGAACCCACTGCATATGCCCCAGCACCTCCCGGAACGAGAATGACGGGCTAATCCAGCACAGTCCTAGTCCATAGTTTCAGGAGCCAGGAAAATGCCTAAATGTGCTAACTTTGTTTTTTGGCTTCTGAACTTCGGCTTCTTGCTGCTAACTGTTTTTGCTGACTGAAGCATGTCAACCTGGGTGTGGCTTTTGTGTATAAGAGACAAAGAATGGTGAGGTTGCATGATTTGCAAGCTCCCTGTGCAGCTGCTGACCAGCAATACAGGCTTTCTGTTCAGCTTTAGGAGTGTCAGTGTGTGTTCTCTGATGGCCTGTGCTGGCTATTCTTGGTTGCCAACTTGACTACATTAACTAAAACCGAAATGGCTGGGCACACCTGTGAAGGATTTCTTTCTTAATTAAATCATGTGAAGTGGGGGGGAAAAGCCACTTCTAATCTGAGTTTTTGAGGTGAAAGATACATCTTTAATCCAGATCTTTTGAGGTGGGAAGACACACCTTTAATGTGGACCACATCTTCTGCTGGCAGTCTATATAAAAGTCAAGGAAGAAGGATGCTTGCTCTCGTTGCCAGCTTGCTTTCACTCTGCCATTCCTTCACTGGTATTACAGCCTACTTGTTTGGGATTCAAGCGTATACTGAAGACCGGCTGAGACATCCAGCTCCATGGATTAAACAACTACTGGATTCTTGGACTGCCCATTGGTAGACCTATCTCCTTGGACTAGCAGAACCACAGCCTGCAAGCTATTCTAATAAATCCCTCTGGAGGTCGAAGACCCTTTCACAGGGATCAGAGAACCTGCATAGCAGATATTATGATTCATAACAGCAACAAAATTACAATTATAAAGTGGCAAAGAAATAGTTTTATGGTTAGATGTCACCATAACATGAGGAACTATATTAAAGGGTTGAAACATTAGGAAGGTTGAGAACCACTGGTCTAGAGAACTCTGACTATTACAGATTTTGGTATTAGAAGAAGTTCTAGAGCAAAAGAAGTATAGGATGAATTTCAAGTATCCAGAATAGGCTTTCCAACTTCCCAACACCTACAGTTACTGAAGCCTCTCCAGTTATTGTAGTTTCTCCTGGAAACCCAGAGAGTAGTGAAAGCTCATAGTGTGAACTATTTTACAAACTTAATAAGACAAATGCATTTGGTTATCTTGATTCACCAATTATGAGTGGCATTAGATTTGGTGATTCTGTGTATAAAACTTTTGACAATTTGTGGAAAAATAAGGAAAATGATGATGCTGGGCAGTTGTTCCTAGCATCTGTGGATAAACTGACAATGAAAAATAATGAGCTCCATGATAAAATGTACCAACTTCTCACATCTCAGAATATGGTGAAGGACAACAATGAACAATGATAAAATTGGCTGGCTCCGGATGTGCATTAAAACTCCTCAGGCTTTTAAATGAGCCCTGGGAGAAAAATCTTCTCTCCAGCAGCGACAGATCTCAAGTTGTGGAAAATCAAACTGAAGCCTTGCAACACCACCACAAATAGTTTATGGGGATCGAACTCGGTGATTTTTAAGGCTGAATTTTGCATTAATCTCTTTGGGTTAGTGCATCAGTGCTCCTATAATTCACACAATGAACCTAATGCAGTGGGTGAGTGATGGGGTCCTTTTCTCGGAGGCTTTAGATCAGCGAAAACATTCCTGTCTTGAATGGTGGTCAAATGGGACACAAGAGAAACAGTGTGTGCTCATGCAAGAGCCAACATTCGGCTAGTGTGTGTCCGCCCAGTCTAAGAAGGGACTCAACAGAAAGAAAGCAGTCACCCACAGGGATTTATGTGACTTCTCTAATTGGCCAGGTGCTGCTGGACTGGGATCCAGGGCCTGAGAGATTGATGGATGTGCTCTCATAGCCCTCACATTCTAGCAGGGCAGAGGTCACAGTCCCAGGAGAGCCTCAGAAGTCTTCCTGTGACACTTGGTTTCTATGAAGTTCATGACCACAGGCTATGAAGCCCCTGCCTGATCTTTTTCTGTTTTTCTTTTCACTCATCACAGCTTCCTGGGACTAGCTATTCTTTGAAGTCACTTTGGGGTTTCAAATGATCAAGCCAGGCCCAGTCTCAGTCTCTCTCTCTCTCTCTCTCTCTCTCTCATTCTCTCTCTCTCTCTCTCTCTCTCTCTCTTCCTGCTGCCTGCTGATCCAGATGTAGAACTCACAGCTACCTCTCTAGCACCATGCTTACCTTCGTGCCACCCTGCTTCCCACCATAATGATAATGGACTAAATCTCTGAAACTGTAAGCCAGGCCCAATTAAATCTTTTCCTTTATAAGAGTTGCTGTGGTAGTGGTTATAGCAATAGAAGACTGAGACACTCTGTGTGTGTGTGTGTGTGTCTGTTTCCAGGTCTGCTGGGGTCTTCTTTAGAGAAGGGTGGGATCCTAGCGAACAGGAGCTGTGTGTTCTCTGTCTCTTACCTCCAGAAGCTGTCACAGAGTCAATATCCTGGAAATGACCAGTGAATGAAGATGTGGACCAGCAGACCCTATTCTACTGATAATGGTGGTATATCATGGTGGCTGGGGAGGAGAGTTCAGCCAGAGCAGGAATTGAGAAACCCTTGTGGGAGAGAGAGAGAGAGAGAGAGAGAGAGAGAGAGAGATGAACAGTCCAGAAAAGTGGGATAACCATGGCCATAGTCCTGAGTTTCTGACCATTCTGGGCATGGAGTTCCTCCAACTGGGTTAGAAGCACAGGCCTGAGGCAATGCCTGCTGGGAGCTGTGGCATACTATTGGATCTGCCATCCTCTTCCCTTTGGAGAATGATACTATAGTCAATGTGGGATTTCTGGATCTACCAATTATCAACTTGTTCCCTTATCTATCCACAGGTCAGAACTTTATCCTTGTATGGGTACAGAAGGCATCTTGTGCATCTAGATGTAGTGGTTGGTTTAGGGTTGAAGGCAAAGCCTGTCACTGGCCCATTTATGATTAGCCTCTTATCTTTGGAGAATGTAAGATCAATGTTGAATGTGACCTCAATTTGATTGTCTTTTAAGAAAGAAAGAATAAGGCTGGCTTGGGAAGTGAAGCAGAGAACAGTAGAAGTGAAAGCCCAAAAGATACCTGGACAGCATAGAGCTCTTGGGTCTGTGAAGACCTGGGGAATTCCACCTCACAGATCAACTAGATCCCTCCTTAAGCTCAGTAGAGATTCTGCCCTCAAAATGGAAAGAACTCTGAATAGACATAGATAGAGGACATGTTGTGCCATCTCAAGAGCTTTTCCGTGGTCTATCATTTGGATTTTTTTCTGTAACCACATCCCTCAGGCACCTGTGACATTGGACTTCCAACCCTTCTGTGGTGCTTGTGTGGCTATGCTTTGCACAGCGAGTTCTTTTGTGGGGAGGTAAGAAAACTGTTGTCTGGCTATGCCCTGAAGTCCTGTCTGGAATGATGACTGTCTTGGGGAGTTGAACTATAAGGAGCCCAGCTGGGAAAGAATTGAAAATGCGGGGGAAAAGGGAGCCATGAAAAATGACTGTCTCTCAAACAGAAAGAAGTCTAATCCCAACACTGAGACTACACTCCTCGAGAATGAGGCCAATCAGGGAAAAAAAAAAAAAAGAAAAGAAAAAAACCAATAAAACATATGGGAAATGGAAAGTTCTAGAAATACCCCAGGCAGCCAAAGTTCAGAGTTGGAAAATGAATGTAAAAAGTCCCACTGTGTGACTTCTCAGGGGGGAGGGTTCCTTTCTGTGTTCTCATTTCCACTCACATTTGTCTCAGGACACAGTTGGGCACCTGCCTTAACTGTAGGAATGCTGCAGAGGATTCATCATCTTTGGTTATGACAAGACTTTTGGAATCTGGATTGTACTGCAGAGAACAGGAGCAAATCTGAACATTTCAAGAGTCAAGAATGTGGAGGAGCTGACTTTGTGGAAGTGGTAGATCTTACCTTAGAAGGGCTCAGTTGGGATTTAAAAGAATCAAGTCTGAAGTCTGCTCTGGCCTTGGTAGCCCACACAGTCATATTCTTTCTTTGTTTCTTTATTTAGTTTATTCATGTATTTACTTTTTTCAATTTATTTATTCATTTATTCAGTTTACATCTCTATGGTAGCTCCATTTCTCCTATTCATCTGTTCCCACTTTTCCTGCTTCTTCTCTTCCCTCATACACCATATTCTTACCATCCATCCATCCATCCACCCATCCATCCATCATCATGCATTCACCATCTATCCATCACCCATCCATCCATCCATCCATCCATCCATCCATCCATCTATCATATGTCTATCATCCATTCATCCATCCATCCATCCATCCATCCATCCATCCATCCACCCATCCATCAATCATCATGCATTTATCATCCATCCATTAACTACCCATCCATCCATCCATTAATTCATCCATCTATCATGTCTATCATCCATCCAACCATCCATCCATCCATCCATCCATCCATCCATCATCTATTCATCTACCTATCCATTTGTCCACTCACCATCATACATCTATGTTGACAACTGGAGACAATCATTCCTTGGGGGCATTCTTAAGAGATTCTATCCTCAGTCTTTTTCTTACTTGACCTGATGTACTTCTAAAATATGAGATCTGCAAAGTAGCATGTTCAAAGTCATCTGAAGAAACATAATACAATAACTTTTCTGGCTCATGCAGAAGGAGTTAAGATGAAAAACTAAATATGACATGGAAGCCATTTAGGATACCATTTTGTCTCCCAAGATGACAAAATTGCATAGCATTGGTTAGGTTGTGGGGTAACAGCCCATCATTTATGTTATTAGTCAGAAAATTATTTGCTTCAACATTTTCAACTCTTTATTGATTCTTTGTGAAGTTCACATCATACACACCAACCCCACTGATCTCCCCATCCCTTTGTGTCTGACCTTCTCCCATGTGACCCTCCCCACAAAAAAAATTTAAAAATAGAATAAAGCAAAACATCTCATCATAGAAGCTGTAATTTGTTACAGTGTGTCCCACAGTATACTTTTTTGTCCACCCATCTTCTCTTGCAAATGTTCATTGCAATGAGTCATTGGCCTAGTTCTAGGCCTCTGGCTTTGCTACACTATCAATACTGGATCTTCACCAGGACTCTTCTTGGATATTCTGTTGTTACCCCGTGTCATGGAATTCTGCAGCTTTAGATCTGCAGGACTGGCTCCTTTATGTGCTCCAGCAGTTCATAGATGAGGTAGATGTTGGGGTGGAACAACTCAAAGCCCTGGATCTGGGTCTGGGTGGTAGCCAAGTTGGTCAGTCTGCCATCTCTCCAGCACCCACATCACCAGGGTGAGTTCTCCAGCACTGCCCTGGTTAGCTCACCCAATGCTGTAGCTGGTGAGGGGCTGAGACAGCTCTCCTGCTCTCATGCTCTCAGGGCCTGCTCACTCAAGCCCATGTCACCATAGCCAGCTCTACTGTGCTACCCAGGAGCAATACAAGGTCCACTGTCCTGAGTGCTGTAGCTGGTGAGGAGGTTGGGCCAGCTTTCCAGAATGCCACAGACAGTGAGGGGCGGGGCCAATTCTGTACAGCCCTTGGACTTCAACATGGTCCCAGGCTGCAGCCCAGACCAGGTGCAGCCCAGACCAGGTGCATCCACATGGACTTGGTGGGAATAGTAGCCTTGGTCATTGACACAGACCCTTGCTGATGCATTCCATAGACCCTAACATGACCATCAGTTGCAGCATGGGCAGGGAATTCACTAGGGCCTCAGGCTGCAGTGCAGGCTACTCAAATCAGTCTATTCCTTTCCACCTTTGAGTCTGCAGTTCCTCCTCCTCCTCCTCCTCCTCCTCCTCCTCCTCCTCCTCCTTCTCTCTGTCTCTCTGTCTCTCTGTCTCTCTCTCTGTCTCTTTCTCTCTCTAGGTTTTTTGAGACAGGATTTCTCTGTGTATCCTTGAGTGTCCTGGACTTACTCTGTAGACCAGGCTGGCCTTGAACTCACAGACATCCACCTGCCTCTGCCTCCCAAGTGCTGGGATTAAAGGCGTGTGCCACCATGCCCGGCCCTCCTCTCTTCATAGTGCCCAAACTGTTCCACTTCTCTCCCATTTATCCAGTACATAATTGCACACCATAGTATCTCCTACTGTGTCACGTGGTATGGTGTGGTACGGTGTGGCATGATGGTTGGCTGACCACTTTAAATTTTTTAGATTCATAAAAGTTTTAATAATACACATTTATTAGTCCAGCTATTCCACTATTAAAAACTCCACTGCATAAATAGTCCACTGTAAAAAAATTCAAAGAAAAATATATTTTTGGAAGTCAAGAGGTGGACATGTGGACATTTCTTAGGATAGTGTATTCATAAGTCAACCAATATGATAATTGAGTAGGGACTGCTTATATATTCACTCAACACTGTTTCTACAGATGGTTGAAAGTGAGGTGGGTGCAGATCTGACAGGAGAAGAATTTGCACAATTAGTTCTTATTATGTTTAAATTTTCAAAAGGCAAACCACACAAGAAATATTCTAATTTTCTTCAATTGAGGAGTGGACTGAACTGCCCACAATTTCGTCATCCAACTGATTACTATGAAGCCATTGTAACTAATACGTTAAGGGCTGACTATATTATATGTTGAAATCCTAATCCCCAGTGTGATGGTATTAGGAGGTGGAGCCTTTGGAAGATGATCAGGTAGTGATGTTGAAACCGTCAAGAATGAGATTAGTGCCCTTATAAAACAGAACCCAGAGATCTCTCTTGTCCACTCCATGATGTGAGGTCAGAGCAAGAGGATGCCTTTTATGAACCAGGAAGTGTTCTTCTGCAGACACTGAGTAACTAAATGATTTGACCACAAGACATCTCGAACTTGGACGTTCTAACCTTCAGAACCATTGGAAGTAAACTTTTATTTAAGCCACCCAATCTATGACATTTCTGTAATGAGTCATGAGCTATATTGGTGTCAACATGGATCAGTCAGCATAAATATGTTTCTAAGAAGCTATGGTTAATACCATTCTACTTATGTAATGTTAAACACACACAAATCTACCATGCATATGTATGGATATGGAATCCTGTGATACAAAGACCAAAAAAGTGTATGTAACCATGCCTGCCAAACTTCAGGACAGTGGGTACCTCTGGGGAAGATTGAATGAACTGTAGAATATTTATTTATATATCAGCTATAGCATTTTATTTCTTTTCCTCCTCCACTCCTCTCCTTCTTTTCTTCTCCCTTTCTCCTCTTCCCTTCCCTTCCCACCTCTCTTCTTCCCTCTACTCTCCTTCCTGCCTCCATGACTTCCCCTCTACTTTCCCTTTCTCTTCTTTCTCCTCCCCCTCTCTTTCTCTTTTTCTCCCTCTCTTCTTCCCTTCCTCCTTTTCTCTCCTCTTCCTTTTTCTTGGCTTGGAAGCAAACAAAAGAAGGCAAATATATCTTAAATCTGGATGGTACATATATGGATGCTTGTTACATTATTTCTGTATGTTTGGAAAAGTTTGTAGAAAGCCAAATATATATGTTTCCATTTTGAGTAAGCATATGTTAGAGTGGATGCTGGGACCGGGATAAAACATTTTGTTTTCTTAGTGAGATGTACAAGGAGCTGTTAGAACACAGCTTTAAGGAAGATGTGAGAAGTCAGGTTAGGGGAGGGATGGAGAATTGCTTGAATTTAATTTAATTCCTTGCTGGACTGTTGAAATATTTTACAATATGTATACTGTGCTTCCCCTCCCTCCTTACTTCCTTCTCTCCCTCCTTCCTCCCCCACATCCTTGTATCTATCTATACCTAATAGGGGCTGTCTGAATGTTAGTATATAAACCATTCATATTCTAGTCTTGGAATTTCTCAATGAAAAGCATGCTGTTTAGTTGTCATCACCACACACAACCTCTTTCTAGCAGGAATTTATAGCTTAGGGTTCACGGTTGACAGCTCAGCCTTCTGAGTCTGAACAATGGTTGGTCCTGATGACAGAGACCAGAGACTTTGCTGACTTGTGGCTTCATCTTGTGTGTTGAGGCCAGAAGATCCCCCTGCAATGGTGAATCACACCTCTCACTTCAGAGGAGGAAACCAAGGAGAGTCCACACAGGCTGATGTGCCTTGGGGGCAAGAGTCCACATAGGCTGACATGCTGCTTAGCCTCCCTGGGGCCAAAATGATTCCTGCAAAGATGCTTCTCCTGGGAGGGACTCTGACTTGTCCTTTGGAGAAACGGGCTAGAATGACGGGCAGCATGTCTGTCCGTGGTGGCATATCTGCCTTGGTTCCAGCTGTGAGGAATCGACAGTGTCCCATTTACCCTGTGTGTGTTGACAAGTCCCTTGCAAGAGGAGCTTGTAAGGAAAGATGGTGCAGACAATTACAGCTGCTGTCACTAACGCTCCGTAGGTCAAGTCCAAGGACCAACGGCTTCATTCTGCTGCCATGACGGGCCCTGTAGTGTCAGAGCAAATCGCTCAGAGAGAATCGCTGCTCTTGTTTCTTAAATGTGCCAGCATCAGAGGGCAGGGGTTTCACAGCTTCCGCCTGCAGCTTAGGTCTTGGTCTTGCACATTTTCCCAGACTTGGGAAAAATGAGATCAAAAAAATCTTGAGAACAACTTCTTAGGAGACAGTGTCAGCAGCTAATGTGGGAAACGCATGTGGAATCCTGACATTGGGTATCTCTGAAAAGGAAAGTACCAGGGCTGGGATACTTAACTGAACCATCTTTCATTTTAATAATAGCCTTTATGGACTGCAATAAGAAGTACCCAAGTCCATTAAATGTAATGGACTGATCCTTCCAGGGACAAGGAAGCAAGCCAGTCATCCTTCGGGATTAGTGCTTTCACCCTTCTAACCCTTCAGTTTAGACCTTCGCGGTGCTGGGTCTAACAAAGAAGACAGTTTTAGTCTGTTTGGCTTCTGGTTCACAAGGCTGGGGTTAGCCTTATGGGTGGGTGCTGCGCAGGTGGAAGGGCCCCCTTGGGTCAGACGGCATGGGCTGGATGGAAATGGGAATTCCAGGGAGAGAGATCAAGGTCACGGCTGAGAATGTGGATTTCACGACTGTGTTAGCCATTTGTCTCAGTGCTGTGACAAAGTACTCCAACTGAAGTAATTTAAGGAAGGAAGGAAGGAAGGAAGGGTTTGTTTCCACTCACAGTGGGAGAGTTCAGCCCATCATGGCGGGGCGTCATGGCGGCCCATCATGGCGGGGCGTCATGGCGGGGCGTCATGGCGGGGCGTCATGGCGGCGGGGCGTCATGGCGGCGGTCACACAGCATCCACAGTTAGGAAACAGTCATCAGTGCTACTTCCTGGGTCAGTCTCTCCTCTTTATTTCTCTTTGGTCCTCCCACTTTAATTTAATTGGTCCTCCAATTTAACCTAATCTAGAAAATGTCCCCCACCCCCGGCATGCCCAGAGATTGGTCTCAAGGTGATTCTACATCCTGTCAAGCTGACAATTGATATAAATCACCATGATGACCGAGTGTGAAAGAGAAGGAGGAACGGAGTCAGGAGTGTGCTTTCTAGGCAGCTGAAGGCAGGCAGAGGACCTGGGACTGCAGGAGGCGGCTCATGTCAGGACAGGGACAGAGCACATGCTTGCTACCTCTGTCCCAGTAAGACAAAGACAGCTGTGGACCCAAGTCCTCCTAGGTCTAGAGTGCACCCCAGTAGCAGAGCCATGCCAGGCTCACCTTGTCCTATAGTGTACTCCCTGCCCCAGGCTGGAGCTGTCTGTCTTACACTCCCCCTTCCTCCTTCACACCAATTCCTCCCAACAGTTTCCTGAGCTGCAAAGAGCAGTGTGCCCAAGCTCAGCTATCCAGCCAGAGAATCCATTGGCTTGACCCTCTAAGATGAACTATCACACAGACCACTCAGTGGCCCATAGACCTGCCTTCCAGAAGCCTCTGGTCCCTGACTCATGCCTCCTTTTTCCCCTCCCCAGGTGCTCCAACTCTTGCAAACACGGCTTGCCTCTTATTTTAGGTATAGCTGTTGCAGTTTGGGAGAAAAACTTGAGAGGCCTGAAGCAGCAAAAGGTCCAGGGCAGCTTCTTCTATCCTCCTTTACATACACAAAATAAGGGAAATCCAGATTGACCCTTGGAGATTTGCCTCGATGACTTTAGAATATAAATCAAATATAAGATTATTTCTAGGAGGCCATACAGATAGCTCAGTCAATAAAGTGCTTGTCATATGCTGGCTAGTGTTATATCAACTTGACACAGGCTAGAATCATTTGGGAAAAGGGAGCCTTAATTGAGAAAATTCCCCCACCAGACTGGTCTGTAGGCAAGTCTGTGGGACATTTTCTTGATTATTGATTTATGTGGGAGGGACCTACTCACTGTGGGTGGTGCAACCCCTGGACTGGTGGTTCTGGGTGTTACAGGAAAGCAAACTGAGCAACTAAGAAGGAGCAAGCCAGTAAGCAGCACTCCTCCATGGCCTCTGCTTCAGTTTTTGCTTTGAGGTTCCCTCCTTGAATTACTGCCTGGACTCCTTTGATGATGGCCTGTGATGTGGAAATGTTAAACCCTTTCCTCCCCAAGTTGCTTCTGGTCAAAGTGTCTTATCACAGCAACAGAGGACACTCGAAAAGCAAGAGGACCTGAATTTGATCTCCAGAAGCTGTGTGAAGACCTGGATGTGATGTGTTCTTGTAATAGCAGTGCCAAGGAGGGTCCCCAGCCTTTCTGCTCAGCCCACCTAGCCTAGTCAGGGAGCCTCAAGTCCCAGTGAGAGAGCCTCTGCCAAAATATCCAAAGTGAAAACTGGAAAGGCAGGCCACTTCTAAGAGATAACACCCAAGGTTGACTTCTGACCTACACGCATATGTGCATATGTGTGTGCACATGCACCCACACACACACACGAGTGCCTACATACCCCTGAGCCTTTCCCCTCAAATACTTCCTGAACAATATTTTTTTCATGTTGTTGGTTCTCCTGGTTGCCAATGACCGATGGTATACTGGGTGTGTCTACAGGTAACCTAGTTCTGGAAGGAGGGCCACAGGAGTATGCTTTCTTTCCCCCAAAACAAACAAACGAGCAAGTGAGAGAGTAAGCAAGCCACAAAGTCTGACAGATTTTGTGGCAATGCCACATTTTCCTGGCATTGTGGAGCCTGGGATGGCTGAAGGAAATGAGGCACACCCTGCATCGGGTAAACTCAAGCTGGCCAGTGGTTTTGAAGGACATCGCTAGGGGCAGAAGGAAGGAAGTGTTCTGTGCATAGAATCTTGGAGAGAGGGCTGATGTCTCTTTCTTTGCAAGTAAGATGCTGGGAGGTAAAGCTGGGAAGGTTGTCTCAAGTTTCTGCTAACTCCAGATCTGTCTGCCCGCGAGAGTGAGCCATGAGTACTTGTGGCATGCCAGGCCTCCAGAGGAGAATGGATGAGGTGTGATAAGGAGGGACAAAGACATTTTGCAAAGTCTGGGATCAGGGCTGGGTCCCAATTTCAAAAGAGCTTCCAGGTAATATATAGGCAAAGGCAGATACAGGTAAAGGCAGTTGGGGAGGCACAAGGGAACTGTGCTTCCCCTCTTTGGGGGTGGCACTCACGAGTTCCAGGTATCAGAGATAGAAAGGCAAAAGAGAAGTGCCAGGGGCAGACTCAGATGGAATGCTCCGAGGGGCCAGCCTGAGGCTATCTTCTTGTCCTTGGATGTGAAGGGAAGGGGCACCAGAAACCTAAAAGTCATTGAGTAGGGTAACACCTCTAATGTCTGAGTGATTCACTGTTCACTTTGAAAGTAATTGGCTTTCAGTGTTCTATATCTCTGCTACTCATTCACCTTGAAAGATGGTTTTATATAACACAAAGAAGTAAATTCCTTTGCACCCGGGACCAACAAATGTGGTTCACGGCTGTGCGGTATCAGATCTGTGCTTCAGAGCAAGGTAACTATGTATGTTTATGTGTAGGCTTTGACTGGCAGCTTGGCTGCCCTGCCTACTGCTGAATGAGCTTGATGGAAGCCAGACTCTCTGCAGTTGCTGTGTCAAGAGCTGCTGTCAAAATGCCGGGCAGTGGGGTGCCCACAATTGCTGATGGAGTGAGTAGCACCATCAGGCAATTTAGACTTACTCAGCACATTCTTTTCTCTCTTGGGGAATTCTCCCACACCAAGCCAAGCCATCTACTGCCTTTGCAGACGACCATGGCCTTTACAAAATTCTTGTTCTGAGGCCCCCTTGGACCTCTGATAGACCTTCCGTTGTTTTGTATGTTGGAGTACTGGGAAATTCCGGTCTATCTTCTGGTGTTTCTTCTGATCTTGTTTTCAGTTTAATCTTCTCAGTGTGTCTCACCTGTTAGAGTCAGGACAAAGCCTCTAAGGAGATGGGCAGGTCCCCTGAGGCAGGTAGAGTCTTGGCTCAGCAAGCCCTACCCAGCCCTGAATGTCCCCAAGTCAAATTCATGTGAGCGATGGCCTGAGGTAGCAGAGGTGAACCAGGCTGAGGGCACATAGCTCAATGACTCCATGTGGAGGAGACTCAGTGTCCTCGGCAGCTCTGATCTTGAACACGAACAGGGGTTGCTGCACTGTCCCTAGGCGGGTCTATGGCCCACACTACCTCCTCTTGGTTGTGAGACTGGGGTCCACACTAAAGCCTGCCATTTTGTTGAGTGCCTGTTCTCTACCCTGTAAGTAGGTGTTGCAAACTATTAGGGATGAAAGGGGACCCAGGGTTTCTGCTCTCAGGGAGCCAGCAAAGGGGCTTGGCAGATACCAACAGAGCTGGAAGGTGGCTCAGAGGCTCACACCAGCTGGGAGTAAGATAGGAATTCAGAACTCAAGGCCACTGTCCTCTATCCTGCTTGCTTCCCTCTTCTACAATCTTCAAGTGCCTTGCTGCGCCCAAGGCTTCCTGTCCTCTCTGTGTGCTCGTGAGTGTATGTGTGGAATGTGTATGTGTTGTACGTGTGTGTACATGTGCACCTGGAGGTCAGAAGTTAACATGGAGTATCTTTCTTAATTGCTCTACACATTGTTATTATTATTATTATTGAGGCAAGACTTCTCTCTCAACTTGAAGCTCATTAATTCGGCTAGCCTAGCTGTCTGACAAGCCCAGGGATCTTTCCGTCCCTGCCTCCCCAGGGCTGGTATTGCACACACACACATTGCCATGCTCAGATTTTTGTGTGTGTACATAAGCTCACATATGAACTCAGACCCTTGTGCTTGTGCAGCGAACATGTCACCAACTGAGCCATCTTCCTGGCCCCAAGACTTGCATTCTTCTGTGAATGTCTCCTCAGTCCTCTGCTCATCCCCACTGAGGGTGTCTTACCTAGCTTGCCTTCTAATACCTGGTTCACATAGCCTTCCCAACATGCCTGGGACACAGAAGAGAAAAAAGTATGCAAGAAGAGTCAGTGCTAAAGGGTCACAGTGTAGAAGAATGAAGCAAAGAAATTATTGATGTGCCTCTGCGTCTACAAGGCAGCTAGAAGACATTTTAGGCCTTGATACCTACTTAACAAAAAATGAGATGAATCATGGGAAATGCAAACGCAGCCAGCAGTTCGTTCTTGTTATGCCTACCCCTGCCTTTTCAGCAGAGGGAATTATTTTCCTACTTGCCATGGTCCATCTCCAAAGCTGAGTACACTGGGTATTGTTAGAAGCCAGACTGTATGTTCCTGGGGATGCTATGGACATGTGGGGTGCCCATCCCTGTGCAGTGGATGTTCGAGTGAGCACCTCTGGAACTTTTCCTACCTTTGTCTCTGCTGTGGAATCTGACAGGTGAGTCCTTGGCAGGATCCATGGTGGCTATCTCCCATGAGTCTCAGGGCAGTGGTGAAGCGGGGCCTTGCTTGTGGAAGACTGCAGAGGGTGGGCATGCCCCCTCTCACCATGCCCAGGCTGGAGATCATGTAGGTGGACCCCAGTGGCTTAAAATCTATGTTGACTTTTTACCTGACTGACAACAGAAAGGATTTATGAACTGGCAAGAGAAGTTTCCATTGCTTAAAATAGCCACAGACCTTTGCTATGCAGTGAATAGAAAGCTGGGGACACTGGCCTCATGTATACAGAGCCTGGTGGCTGTCACCAAGTGTGTGGAGTGAGCTTGCAAGCCCCAGTCTATTGCCCACCTCAGAGCAGCACTGGACTGTTCTTTCATTGTGTTCTCATTGGATTCTTGTTTTTTTTTTAATGTAATTATATTTTTAAAATTAAAGCATACATACATATGCACTAAATTAAAGTGTACACAGAGAGAGAGAGAGAGAGAGAGAGAGAGAGAGAGAGAGAGAGAGAGAGAGAATATGGAGACTCTCTAGGTTACCTGGCAGGGAAGGTACATGGATGGTCAGGAAGGACTTAAGGGAGCCTGCCTCCTGAAGGGTGACCACAGTGACTTTCGGTGTGCAGTCTGTGGTATATTTTCAATAGCAGCCTACTGAATTAAGGCAAAGGAGAATCAAGAATACCGTCAGTGTCCCACACCCCCCCTTTCCCATGTTTAGATTTCAGGATTGTCTTTGGATGTGTTTGGTCGGTTTGTGTATTCTGTTTCCTTAACATGTTGCAGATTCTCCTCCATTTGCAAAGAGATTATATCCCAATAAACCTACTATGGGATGCAAAAAGTCAAAATTGACTTCACCACATCAAGCTGACGGGATGTCCCAACAGCCACACAGTTTTCTGTGGGAGGCTGCATGTTTGCCTTGCATGATCATGGGCCTGACTGGTTTCTGGGTCTGCTAGGACTGGCCATCAACAAGAGAGGATTGCCTAACACACCAGCAGCCTGGGAGAAGAGCCAAATTCAAAGCACTCTCTCTACTGAATATATGTCATTCTTGAACAATCATTAAGTTGAAAAGTCCTAAGTCACACAAACCATGCTTAGCTGAGGCCCCTCTGTGTCTTGTTAAAGCTTGCTTCCACCCTTGCATCCTTCTAATCTCTACATGGACACTGATGGAATAATTACTCCCATCAGTGCTAATAGACTACCCTGTGAAGCGGAGGTGACATCATGTAGGAAGATAATTATGACTTTGGCAGGTTTCAGAATCTTCTTATTTCTCAGTGATAGCAAATTCTGTGATGAACTGATTTGTATATATGATTTTCTTTCAGTAGAACTTTTCATTTTAAAGTATTTAAAGATTTTAAAATTATTTTTAAAAATTGTGTGTGTGTGTGTGTGTGTGTGTGTGTGGGTGTGTGTGTGCACATGTGGGTGGAGTGCCCGAGAAGGCCAGAAGACAGTGTCTGGTCCTCTGAAGCTGGAGTTACAGGTGATTGTGAGCTGCCCAATGTGGATGCTGGGAACCAAACTCTGGTCCCCTGCAAGAGCAGCACATGTTCTTAAGTGCTGAGCTGTCTCTTGAACCCTTCTCCTAGATGGTTTTATCTTCCCTGTAAGTGTCATGAGGTTACATGCTAATTACCAAATTCCCTTCCTAACTGGCATTCTCTGCTGACCTTGACCCCAGCCTGTTCCTCAAAGGCTGACCAACCCTGAGTGCCTTTAGCTGCTCAGTGACTGGATGCTGGTGACAGCTACAGAACTCTGGAAATGTACTCAGAATTGTTGAATTACCTACTTACAATGGATAAGTTTTATGGTATGTAAATTAAACCTCAGTAAAACAGTTAATAAAAAATGGCTATAGAAAAATAATATCTTTCTCTAAGGCTCACACCTGCAGAAATATTTCAGAGCTGTTTAAGTCTCTACCATCCAATATATTTGGTTCAAATGTCCCTGTAGAGGACAGGAGAAAATAGGGGTGCAGATGGGCCCAAGAACAGCCAAGGCAGCATGTTGGGGCTTCTCTACAGTGTCCAGAGACATTTATTCAAGATTTACTAGGTGGCAGAGACATATAATGAACAAGTCAGGTTGAGACCCTGTTCTCAGAGTGTTTATGTAGTGAGGAAACCACCCCAGTCCCCTCCACTGTCCACAATTTTCAGCTAAACCTAGAAGTAGTTGTCTCTAAGGCAGGGACAAAGCCTCTAGTTGGTCCCCCTCCTGTGGATTCATGAATGGGGACCTATTTTCTGGGGGCTTAGTAGATGTCTAACAAAATACCTCCAACTGTAGATGTTACCAAAACAGCAGGTAGGCAGTTATCTATTTTATCTTTTGATATGGTGGCTTGGGAATGTAGTCAGGGCTCACAGGGTGATTTTCCTTCTTTCTGGACATGGTGTTCGATGGAGTCAACCAATGGCTCTCAGCTGGTGGACAAGGCTGTCTGGAGGGGCCGTGGTGCCTGGCACCTCCATAGTGAGGGATCCTTTCCCTCCCTACGTGGACTTCAAACACGGCAGCCCCAGCATCCAAGAAAGGTGGTTCAAGCAGGAGAAGTGGAAGCCATTGAGATAACCTCTTCCAGCTGGGGCTTGGGAACCAGCCATCATCCTTCTGCATTCAGCCTTCCATATCCAAGTAGATAAAGCATCTGCTCTGAGTGAGGGTGGGGCAGGACGCCTGCCAGGAAACAAGAATGTGCCGCCATCTTCTCTGTACCACTGATGTAGTTGGTGCTGTAGCTTAACTTGGTCCCAGTTTAGATTCAGGATCAGTATTTCCAGCTGGGGTCTCTCACCTCTCTGTGTAAAGACACTTCACATCCTAAAAACCCCAAGAGAAGCTGGACATGGTGGTGCATGCCTTTAATCCCAGCACTGGGAGAGTGGCAGAAACACAAAGATCTCTGTGAGATTAAGGCCAGTCTACTCTACAAAATGAGTTCCAGTCTAGCCAAGAATACACAGTTGAGATTCTTTTCCAAAAAGACCAAAACCACCACTGTGGGTCTCCCTTCCCTACGGGATCCTTGGCCACATAGCCCTACGGGGTATTTGCAAGGCAGTTCAATTTTATTGGGATGAATGAGGGTTATATAGAACTTTGGGGGACTGGGTGGGGGGTTCCAGGGTGAATGTAAATCTTTGGCTGAGGGCTTAAGATACTAGGATGGCTCATTTGCATGAAGAGGCATTTCCAGGTATCCTAGGTGCTTACTGGACTGGTCCCTATCAGGAGAAAGGAAGTTAAACTTGTAACTTCTTACATGACATTCCTTAGGTAGAGAGTGTAGGGGTCAGGTTCCCTAGATCAGGCAGAGTAGAGGGAGCCTTGCTGGGAAAGTGAGTCTGCCACTTAACACTAAGCTCAGGGCTTTCTGGACATGGCAAACTACAATCTTAATAATGGGGTCCAACACACCACCACCAACAAAACACCCTAACAGAAACTACAGTTTAGAAGTGTATGCATAAAAAGCAAAAACTTCCTCTGGATCATTCTCATTTTTTCCTATTATTCCTTTATCCTGTTGCTCTCTTGGAACCTTCTTGCCCCAGAATTCTCAGAAGCCCTTGCATGGGGCCATGTATTTGTGAATCATTACAAATAGCAGGCCTTTAGCATAACACTTTGCAAACTATATTTTTCCAGTTGATGCATCATGGCTTTAAAATGACCTTTTACACACATATTGTTTGAGAAGAATTAAACATATAAACCAAATTACTATAATAAAGCTTATTTCACATTTTCTTAAATTTTTTTTGAGAATTTCATATGTGAGTACTTTATTTACATCATTTATTTATATATATGTTATGCATAACTATATGCATATGTATATAACCTTCTGAATACACACACATACACACATATATATGCTGAATTCATTTAGTATTGCTCATATGTATATGTATTAGGGCTGACCACTTGTAATCAGGTAACCTAACTGTAATGCCCCTGAAACACAACAATGAATGACAACCTAGCAAGGTATACCCAAGGGTGCAATAGTGGCACTTATATTCTGGGGTAACGAACAGCCACCTAATTAGACTTTGGGTCCTCTGATAAGAGGGAATTTGTGTCTGGTATTGTAAACCGAGACAACAACATGTGGCTGGTGAGGTCATGGACCCTAGAAGAGAAACTACTACTGCCTAAGCAAGTATAATTCCCAACAACATTCTAAACATTTGTCTTTGCTCCTACCCCATCATCAAAAAAGCTTTTTTTTTTTTCCCAGAGAGACCAGTCACAGAAATCTACAACTGGATCAAAACTGACTGTGGGGTGCTCATCCCTGCATTTCCTGTATCAATCACAGCTTGGTAGAAACCTTACACACATTTGTTTTGTTTTTTTCCTGTGTGGCCTCTAAAAAATGTTTATTTCTTTATGTTAGCAGACAAATGGAATTGCGTGCGTTTATGGTGTACATGGTGATGTTTTGAAGGATTCCTGGGATAACCGATTCAAGCTCATTAGCGTATGTATCACCTCACAGGCTTATCATTCTTTCTCTGGTGAGAACACTTCAGATCTACTCATAGGCTTTCGGGAATACTATCCATTAACTGGAGTCATTGGCACCTACCCTCTTGTGAGTCACTTTTGTCCAACTGGGCATGGGCCCTTGAGTGCTAGAATTCCGAAGGACTCAGCCCACACTTTGTAACTAACGGTCATTAAGTTAGGATTGGGCATTGTACAAATATCTCATTGTAAAAGTGTGTCCAGCCCTTCAGCTGGGAATTGTTGGCTCTGTGTTCAGTCCTGGCATTCATTGTAGTGGCCTCAGCTCTGCTTGTTTCTGTCAGTACTGGGTGTCAAGTTTCTTATCTGCAAATTGGGTTAAGAACCACACCCGTTCTGGTCTTATTTAGTTCACCCTTGAAACCCTTGGAGAGAGGCAGGGGCAGGGTTAACCCCAGACAGAGAGAAGCATGCAGTGGTTCCCCCTCATCCCTATTTTTACTCTTTGTGGTTTTTTTCAGTTACTGGCAAAGGAAATACAATACTTAATGGAAAGTTTCAGAAATAACAAACTCATAGGTTTAATTGTTTTTCTCTGAGCAAATTCTTTTAATGGGTATTGTTTTTACAGACACACTGGAGGATCATGCAATGCTGCCCAGCACTGGGCACAGTCCTGAGCCACCAGTCTGTACACACCTTTGTAGTTGGTTCTGTGATGGAAGGACCCTCTATCTTCCTATTGTTCAGTCTGACCTCAGAGTTATTTTCAAAATAAATAACCCTGTCTTTTTTCTTGTGTAACTTTTATTGGTAAATTACCACTGTTGGTGGCCTTCCCCCCTTTTCTTCTTTTTTACTTCCTCTCTTACTTCTGTGATATATTTGTGTCTATATATATGTGCAGAATATGTGTGTGTGTGTTGATCCCGAAGATGAGAGGAGAAAGACCACTGACCCAAATCATCATGGCCAAATTAATTAAAGCAAACTTTTTCATTTGTATATACGGGCTGCCTCCCGCTAAGGCAGGGTTCGAAAGGTCAGCACTGGACATGAGGAAGACAAGGTTTTTATAGTTTAGGGGTAGGGGCTTTCCAAATGGGGGATTTGGCAGGCAAAATAGGCGGGGTTACAGAAGCAGAACATAACAAAGTGGTCAAAACAAGGCAGTCACAAAAACAGGTGGCTATAATAACCTTTTGAAACAAAGGTAGGGTTGCAAATAACTTTTTGAAACAAAGACATGGTTTCCGTGTCCTGAAATAGACAGAACCATTTGTAGTTAAGGTTATAGGTGGGCCACAGCCTAATCCTTGAGAAATAGGTTTAATCATGAATAGGAATGAGCCTAGTTTGTCTTTACTATAGGATGGCTTTCAAGCCCAAGATGGAGGCAGGCTGGTTCATCCTGTGGAGGTCAGTGGATACCATCTGGTATCAGTCTTCCTTCCACATTGTTTGAGGCAAGTTCTGCATTTGCTGCTGCACTGGGAGCATCAGACTAGCTGGCTACTGATCAATCTTTCAGGGAATGCTTCAGTCTCTGTCTTCCATCTTTCCATAGGATCCCAGACATGCACTACTGTGCCTGGTTCTCCATGGGTCCTCAGGATTTGAGTTCAGGCCATCATGCTTGTATCACAAGGGCTTTATCTAGAGCACCCACTCAGCCTGGACCTTCTTCCTTAATTTGATTTGCCTTTCTGAGTGTGGCCATCACTGTGCCACCTACACCACCAGCAAGAAATCTCAAATATCAGGAAATGATTTCAAAATTTTTATCATGGTGTACTACTGTTATACTGTTATTATTATTACTGTTAATTTCACTGTTAAAATCATAACAATAATTTCATTGTTAATTTAACTGTGCCTACATTCATATGTCTTATCATATGTGTGTCTCTGTAGGATAAAAAAGTGTACGGTGTCAGTACAATCCCTGGTGTCTATTATCTACTGGGGACCTTAGACAGCATCCTAAGAGAAGGGAGACCCCACCTAAACCAGGTCTGCGGAGTGAATCAAGGTGGTAAGGATGATACCAGATAAGGGAAGGCATGGAGGGAATTGTTACTGGGCTGTGGCCCTTTTTCTACTGCAAGAACCTAGTAGAATAACCTTGACAGAAGAAAGTCCCCTCTACCCTTCACTCTACCCTCTCTGACCACTCAGTAGGAAGGAAAATAGACAAAATCCTTCCTGATAAATGCAAGACCTCTGGGCTGTGCAAGGGACCCTCATTCCATAGTCACATGACCACACCAAGTAACAAGGGAGTATGGGAGATACAGTACTTGTTATCAGAGGTGTGTGCCCATCTATGAAGAGTGGAAAACAAAGATGAAAGACAGAACCCAGAGCCTATACTAGCCAGATGCCAGTTGCCTCTTTTCAAGTTGAGGTGGGCTCAGTTCCTTCTCATCTCCTTCTGACTGACCACCAATTCTCACTTGTACAGACCATTTCCTCCTTGCTCAGCTCTGATCACTGTGGTAGCACTGATTCTTCTAAGTGGACATGTGGACTCCTTGCTTTCAAGTTTCAGGTAGAACCTCTGTCTACCTGTCTCTAACTGCCCAGTGCCTCAACACCCACCTGGGTGTACTTTGCCATGAACTCCACTAAGGGGCTTCCCTTTGTGTTAGGTCAGTGGGAGCCCCAGAGGATGAAGGAGAGGAAAGAGGCAAGAATTGCTTCTCTCTGGGTAGGGAGCCTTGCTATGTGTTCCCTGCAGATTATAGCTGGGGATGGGAACCCTTCTTGGCTGCTATCCCAACATCCTCCAGGAACTTGCTACCCTTTTTCCTAGCCCTAAGGCTAGTGCTAGCCCTCTGGTTTTCTGTACATCCTATTCACATCTTTCTGTGGATAACAATGATCAAATTAACCAATTCAAGTGTCTAGCTGCTTCCTCTCTGCCTAAAACGGTGCCATCCTCTCCTAGCAGCTCCTTGAGCTTGAACCTTGGGTAGTGTTTATCCTTCCTAGAGTCTCCAAGAGTCTGAGGATTTAACTCCTGATTGTCACTCAGGACACACACACACACACACACACACACACACACACACACACACACACA
>CAJQZJ010001511.1:12013303-12080131 GCA_907164525.1 Lophiomys imhausi
TGTGTGTGTGTGTGTGTGTGTGTGTGTGTGTGTGTGTGTGTGTGTGTCTGTCCACGTACGCGCGTGTAGGTCAGAGAACACACTGTGATACTCAGGTGTCTCCTCACCATGTAGGTCCCAAAGATACTGGTCCTGGCATTGAACTCAGGGCGAGGCTTGGCAGCAAGCACCTTGATCTGCGGTGCCATTTTGTTATCCTCACTTTTTTTTTCTCCTTTTTTTTTTTTGAGATAGTTTCCCAGTGGCCTGAACTCACCATATAGGCTAGGTCTATTGGCTAGGGAGCCCCAGCACCTTCCTTTCCATGCCTCCTCAGCACCCTGGGATTCCAGGCACTTGCCACTATTCCCAGCATGTGGGCTCTGGGGCTCAAACTCAGGTCAAATGGACGGTTTACTGAGTGAGTCATTTCCTTAGCCCTGTTGTAAATGTTCTTTGGTTTTTCCTCTTACCCATGTGAAAATCACTCTTCACTGATCTTGATCACTTGGGTTTTCTGGACAAAACACCTCTGATGTTGGACTTGTACAAAAGTCTGTAGCCACATCTTACATGAAACAATGACTTTTCATTATCTTGACTGACTTGGGACTTTCTGGTTTGAGGGCACCAGCCTGCCCAGTGCTAACAACAGGGGTGGTAGTTTCCCCTGGGCAGCTGGAGAGCAGAGGGGGCCTTGAAGCACAGACTCCCCTGTGTTTTTCTGGAGACTTCCTCTACTCCGGGACATTGTAATGGAAGTTACGCCTTTCTTAAAGTCATTTAGGGACAGTGAATAGGCAAGGACTCTCTTTTGTGTCTTTCCCTTGGTACAGGAGGAGATTATGTGGGGTGTGGGATGAGGTCAGGTCAATGTCCCTTTCGGTTTGAATGTCACTTGTTGTCAAGTTGGCATCCTACCTAGTTCCCATGGCAATGGCCTTTGTTCCTGGGGAAGGGTCATGCACTTCTGATCTCAGAGAATAGGGTAGTGAGAGTGCTTTTGTCTCTCCTGATGGATCTGCATGTAACCTTGAACAGGGGTGGGTGGGGTGAGGGATATGTGTGTGTGTGTGTGGGGGGGGTGTAAAGGGCAAAGGAAACGTGATACCAGCTTGGGGCACTGAGAGCAGAGCTAGGGGCTGTGCTCAGAGGGTGCAGAGGTGAACAGCCCAGGGATGGTGGAGGCTGTCAATGTCTCCTGCAGACAAACTTGCTTCCTGGCTCCTGTCAACCACCCAGTATATCACTGACATACATGAGCAGAGGATCTAAGAAGCCTGAACCTAATGGAGCTGAGGAAACCATTCCTGCTTCTTCTCCATGCTACTCCTCTGACTTCCTTTGGCCTTGTTCCTCCATGAGACTCGGTTTGACCCTGGTATATCTTGGAGGGGGAAGCAGGTTTCTATCATGGCTGAAGGTGCCATGTGACACTGTGACCCGGAAATCCTCACATTGCTTATCCATTCTTCTCTGAAACTGTCTGCTTAGGGCCTAGAGGAAAGAAAGTCTGGAGACACAAGGTGCAGAACCAGCCTTTGTCTGCCCAGATGGGCTTACAGGCTCCTGCTGAAGATGAGCATCAGGCAAATACCCAAATGAATATGTCCTTGTCAACCCAAGGGCTCGTCTCACTCAGCCAATACTTAGTATGCACTGGTGTGTGACCAGTCAGGATAGAGAGCTGCAGACTCAAGGATCAGCATGCACAGACTGTCCTTGAGGCCGGAGGGAGGACCCTGAGGTGAAAATTCTGCCCATCTTAGTGGGTGTCAGGTGTATGCCCGCCTGGCTCCAGGTCAGTCCCTCTCTGAGGGGAACTTTGTCTGAGCTCTGGAGGGGGTTGTGAGCTCTGTCCCAGCTAGCTGGGGTGAGTGATATTGAGCACACAGATTTCAGTGCCCCACTGTGGGAGAGGTGGCAGTTGGTGGGAGGGGAAGGGGCAGGAACCCACGAAAAGTCATTGATTTGACATAGGACCACTCACCAGGAAGGCAAATAGCTTCCTCTGCAAGGCATTCTGGTTTGGGGACAAGACAGACAGTGTGACCTGGGATCCAGTTTCATCATCAAGTCTCTTGTTTGGGTCCAGAGAGCACAAGCATTGAGCTTGGACCATCCCTCCTCCCTTTGCGCCCTCATACTATTTGGCTTCTCTATCACTATGACATAAGGCCAGAGGAAAAAGCAACTGAAAGTAGGAAAGGTTTACTGTTATTCCTGGATTCACAGGACCATGGCCTTGTTGCTTGCAGGTCTATGGTGAGACATTATGTCATGGTAGTAGCATGAGGCAGAGGGAGGCTGCTTACTTACCTCATGGCAGTCAGGAAACAAAGAGCAGAGGAGAAGTCAAGGTCTTATTGTCACCTCCCTGGCGCTCCAGTACCTCCTTCCTTCCCTCAGGCTCCATCTCTTAAAGGTTACACCTGTCTCCAGCAGTGTCATCAGCTAGGGACCAAGCCTTCAGGGGACACTTGAGCTCAAGACCATAAGGGCTGCAGGCGTCAGTAAGCAGCGTGTTTGCTGAGCACACACGAGGACCCAGCACCCATGTAAAAGCCAGGCCTGGTGGCACGGTCCTGTAATTCCAGTGTTGGGGAGGCAGAAGCAGGAGGGTCCTGTCCTGGGCCTGTTGCTCAGGTAGTCTGTACTGGTGAGAGAAAGACTGTGCCTCAGTACAAAAGATGGAGTATGGAGAGATGGTTCCATGGTTAAGAGCATTTGTTGCTCTTGCAAAAGATCCAGGTTTGGTTCCCAACCCCCACATGGTGACTCACAATCAATCACCTGTAACTCCAGTTGCAGGAGGTCTGAAGCCCTCTTCTGGCCTCTTGGGCACCAGGCATGTGTGTGGTGTGTATACATACACGCAAGCAAATAGTGACAGATGAGAATAAAATAGTGCAAGGTGGAGAGTGATAGAGGGACATATGGGTGTTGGCCTCCACCAGCATGCACACGTATGTGCATGTGCACTTGCACACACATGTGATTGAGGTCGGAGCTCATGGTCAGCAGTCTGACCCTGGTCTATCTGGGGAGTTGGAAAGCTGCCTGAAAATGGGCTGTTCACAGTTCTAGAGGCAGAGATTGAGCTGTGGCTCTCTGGAGTTGGGGCTCTGAGACTGCTGTCCTTTCCTGCATGGTGCTGGAGCACACACTTGAGAAAAGCCAGCCTAGCAGCTCTCCAGCAAGCCTGAATGGGGCCTCAAGACTCAAAAGAGCCACACTTAGCTGCCATGAAACTGTTCTCTGGATTCTTGACCCTGGGAGCCCTGCTGACCTTGGAGTGCTCCTGTACAAGCACTGCCCTCCACTGCCCCCCCCCCCCCCATCGGTCCTGACATCCTTAGAGCATAACAACAGCAGTGTGGTCAGCTCCTGGGTTCCAGTGAGCCCTGGGGGGATGTCCAGCTATATGACTGCCCTTCTAACTTTAGCTTTTACTCCTGCAATGCTGGGTGGGTATGCCCACCTCAGTCCTGCAATGCTGGGTGGTGTGGCCATCCCCATCAGATGCTATTTTTCTCAAAGCACCTGGCTCTTGGCAGTGAGGAGCTTCAACTCCCTTCTCTCACTGAGGTTCTCCCCACTGCTTAGCATAGCAACTGGTGCTACAGGAGGCTGGTGCTGACATGGGCATCTGCAGGGCCTCTGGGTCCCCAGGGTCTAACTCTGGTGTTGCTGGCTGGGAAGAGCATGAAGCAGGTGTGAGGGGGTGAAAGCAGCGCCTACCCTGCTCTGGCCGCCTTTCTCTGAGCTCCTTGCTGGCCCACAGTTTCATATTTACAACTTTTGCCAAAATCGTGCCACTGGAAGAATGATGCCCCTACTCCAACTAAAGGGGATGCACACATGCCAAGACACCCAAAGCCTGAGTCCATGGGGGAATTCTAGGATTTATGTGCCATATTTCTTTCCTATGTCTACCCACCAATAACAGAGCTTAATTTCTGTGAGGCTGGAGAGGTGGCTCAGCAGTAAGAGCTATGGCTGCTCTTGCAGAGGACCCAGGTTCAGTTCCGGAAACACATATGGTGGCTCACAACCACCTATATCTCCCACTCCAGGGGACCCAGTGTCCTCTTATGGCCTCCGCTGGTATTGCATTCATGTCCACAAACCCATATTCACACACACACACACACACCCTAAAATGAAAATAACATCTTTAAAACTCAACTTACAAATTAGGTTGAACAAGTAATCAATAGCAACAACTAATGCTATAGAACAATTATAACAGTGTACTGTAGTAAAAGTTGTCTAAAACTTATGAATTATTTCTGGAATGTTCCAATTATTTATTCCAAGTACTCCAAAAACTACAATTATATAAAAATTTCCATGCCTTGTGGTAACCAAAGTCAGGAGGAGTGAACCCACAGAAGGGACCTTCTGCCATGATAAGTTCTCCTGGTTCCTGTTCCCTGGGTAGTGCAGAGGGCTAGAACTTCCTGTCAAATGTGTTGTGCTGGCCAATGGGATGCGGTGTGGGTAGGAAGGAGCTGCTGGCAGCTCAGGCTACTAGGTTTCTCAACATGGCCAGTCATTGTCCACATGGCGGGTTGATGGCTCTGCATGAGTGGGAAACCCTGGTGGACTCCCAGTGCCATGGGCTGGTCCCCTCCCTGCCACTGAGAGCCACTCCTTCCCTTCTTCATTTTAATTTTAAAATTTCATTCATTCATTCATTTAATTTGTTGGGGGAGTTGTTTCTTTCCCTCTACTATGTGGGTCCAGGGCACTAAACTCAGGGTAGCAAGTATCTTTACCCAGTGGGCTATCTTGATGGCCCATTTTGTGTGTGTGTGTACATGTGTATGCATGCAGGTATGTATGTGTACTTGTGGGTACACAAGCGTGTGTTCATGTGTGTCTATGTGTAGGCTATAGGACAAGGTCAGCTGCCTTTCCTCAGGTGCTGTCTGTTAAATAGGACATCTCAGCCATTGGTCCTATGGTTTGAGACTTAGCACTGTCCACCTTGCTTTTTGAGACATGGTCTCCCACTGTCCTGGAACTCACTAAGTAGTCTAGGTTCTACCTCTTCAGCATTGGGATGGGATTAAACTTAGGTCCTTACGTCTGCACTCCCCGCACTCTACTGACCAGCTCTCTCCCCAGCCTCTCAGCTGATCCTTGTATAAGGACAGTGACCACCTTTCAGATTATCCTGGAAAAGAGCATGGCCTTTGCTATGATGGATGCCAACCTTCTGAGCCTCAGCTTGCAACCTCCAGGCATCTCTCCAGGAATGATACTCTTCCGAGCATGGCTTACTTGGAAGGGGCGGCAGGGGAGGGCTCAGGCTGGAGCACAGTGATGAGGGCCCGTCTGGCTGGCTGTTCATTGTCCCATCTTGATGGCTAGGTTGAGATTATGGCTTGGGGGATAAGAGTCCATTTATCTGGTTCGTCCCCATAGTCTAATTGGAAAAGTGGAATTACCACTTAAGGCTGATGGTAACAGCGCAACTTTAAGCAATGAAGCTAAATCGAGCTGTGAAGTTCCATCCAGGAGCCGACCACTCTGACTGCAGTGGGAGGTTTCCTTTGAAATCAGAAAATGAAAATTACCGATCAATGCGGCGAGAACAGAGAGGACAGTGTTTCAATAGTGCTTACGGGAAAATGTAACTCAGAATCAAAGCATCCAGGTTGCTTTCTTTCCAACACCTGCGCTGTGCCCAGAAGGGCGATATAAATATGCACATAATGAATTGGTGAGTGGCCAAGACACAGCTCAGAGCCTCTAACCCTCAGATTGGCCTGGTGGTATGGGAATGGGCTCTGGGGAAGTTTGACAATGCCCAGGCCTTACGTACACAGAGGAAGCTGAAGTTTTGGCCTTGGTGCTTCTGTCCATCTGGGATGCTGGAGCGTCAGCTTTCTTCAGGAGAAGTCAAGCCCGGAGCTTGAGTTCATGAGTGTCATTTGGAACAACTGACCATCTGCGCAGAGCCTAGCTTGCATTTCTTTAGCTCTTACGTTGTCACGTGTGGCTCTTAGTAAATCTGAGTGACAGCGAGAGCAGAATTCATTGTGATTATTTCCATTTGAAGATGTGGAAAGCCCCAGCTGCTAAGTGAAGTGGGTGCCAGGCTGGGTGCTCAGTATGGGCCTTCTCGGGCCTCCCAGTTACTCAAGGCAGAGGTAGACAAGAAACCATTAAAGAGAAAATGCATATATTATGTAAGACATTTTTCAGAGGGACTGATCTTACTTTGAAGAAGTCTCAGGGGAAAAAATTCAAGATCCCATTTACAAAAAGCACACTTTTGAAATGTGACCCACAACATTCAGCCAGGCAGTTGGGGAGAGAGAGAAAATATGAACATTGGATTACCAATAAGATTGATTGGTTTTAGTGTGTGTGTGAGTATATGTATGTATGTGTGTATGTGTATGTATGTGTGTGAGTATGTGTATGTATGCATGTGTGTGAGAGTGTGTGTATGTATGTGTATGTGAGTGTGTGTATGTATGTGTGTGAGAGTGTGTGTATGTATGTGTATGTGAATGTGTGTATGTATATGTGTGTGTATGTGTATGTGAATGTGTGTATGTGTGTATATGCATGTGTGTGAGAGTGTGTGTGTATATGTGTGTATGGGTAGGCCAGAAGTCAACCTTCACTGTTATTGGTCAGGTACCCTCTACTTTGTTTCTTGAGGAGAGTCTCTCACTGGTCTGGATCTCATCGTTTATGTGAGGCTGGTTGGCAGGAGCCCCAAGGATCCTTCTTTCTCCGCTTCCTCAGGACTTGAAAGCCAAGAGCTCTACTGAATGGGCCATCTCTTTAGCCTTCTTTTCCACCCCTAATGGGAAAAGAAGTTTAGTTTCTCATGTCTGTCTCCCCATTTGTATAAGATGTTCAAGGCTTTGTGTTGAAGTTCTCTTGCCCATCCACTATGCAATGTGCTTCACTTTAAGCAAATATTTAAGGGGGTGCTCTTGATGGATGAACTTGTTTCCAGAAAGATTTGGGAGCTTAGAGCTTTTCCTAGACCCACGAATCATCATGGCTTCTTTCCCCACACTTGTGAACTTCCTTCTCCAACTCCTTACCTAGGACAGAAGAGCACCTCTTTTCCCTTGGCTCACACATACTCAAATCCTGAGCAGAACGCTCAGGAGGGATCGCCATCTTCTCTCCCCAGGACCACCCAAGTTGACCTAATTGTGTTTACCCCTGACTAGAACCTCTGTCTTGCACATGACATACACAGCCTTTGACAGTGGTTAGAACTCAGCTCGCATCTGTGGAAGGATCCTCAGAACAGACACCCTCCTGTGCCTAGACGGACAGTCATGCCTCCCTGCTTTCTTCTGGAGAAGCAGGGTTCCTAGCCCCCTGCTGATACAGGTCCATACTCCTGGCTATGCGTAGTTCAGCATCTCTCTGTGATACTCAATGGCTTGAGTTCTGAGCATCAGCTTGGCTGGGGTAGCTACTTAGTTATAAGTACAGGGGGTGCTCTGTGGAGATGTTTCATACGTATGGAAAGATTACTCACAGTGGGTTTTCACAGATCACTCAGAAGGCCTCGTGAGGCACAACTGAGGTTTCCAGAGCAGCTGTGGAAACCCTGCCCAAAGACAACCACGTTGGCTCAGTTTGAGTTCCCAGGCTGAAGGCATTCCTGGCATTGGTTGAGCTTAAGTGGTAGTATTAACACTGAGGGGCTTCCAGGTCACTGGCATGCCCTTCAGCATGTGGACTTGCTAGCCCAGACTGTCATAATGCACCTCCCTTCTCCAGTCCCTTACTGGATAAGGATCTCACTGTTTCTGTTTCCCTGGGGACCTCCAGAGTAATTCCCAACTTTTCAAAGGACGTCACATCACCCTTCAAGGCCTTCTTCCTAACCCCTATCCACCTGTTTTCCCCCTAGATGTTGATGTACACTTCTCTTTCCCACCATGCAAAAACAAGAGCTCTTGTGTATCTGTAGAAGCCAGTGCTCAGGGAATCATTTTAGAAGCTGTGGTGGTGGGTGGTGAGCTTTTGCATGGACACCCAAGGAAACTAGAGAAGCCTGTTAAGGGGGCACACTTGGGGACCCGTGGCTGTCTTAGAGACCATGATAGGCTGAACAATGCCTTGGACACCACAGAACAGATATTTTTGAGTCCCTGGGCCATTCACCACACCTGCCCTCCTCAGCGTTGGTTTTTCTCATGAATACATGAGTATTCACCGTCTCGAGCTGGTGTTGGTGTGGTAAGGAATACCAGGAGTCTGAGCCTTGGGTTTGTTTGTTTTCTGTCTCCTGGGAACTCAGAAGAAGGAAGTATGTTGTACACGTGAGTAAGGTACTTCACCTCCAGAGGAGCCCAGGCATGGAGTTTAAAGTCACAACTCATTCAGCATTCTTTCCCCAAGTTCAGCGATCAGACAAATAGCCATATGGAAGCTGCTAAAGTTAGGTACCACAGATAGGGGAAAGATGTTCGGCATGGCACCCGCGTTCTCCAGCCCTCTCAGCGCAGTATACCAGCCTGTTAAAAGTGGTCTATTTTTATGGAACTCTTTTGCTTATATTGAGATATAAAATTATTAGTCTGAGGTTGGCTCACATCATCAGAGCCTCAGATTCTTGGCAGAGTTGCGAGCAGTCTGTTGCAGTCACTCATTGCCAGGGACAGAGCCCGCACAGGAGCAAAAATAGGTCTTCCTGCCGAAACCTGCTGAGCTCCCGGGAAAGTGACGCGCGATGAGAATTTAATACCCTGGCCTTAAGAAAGTCTCTGTGTTCTCCTCACAGTCTTTACCGTTGGTAGGTGACTGACAAGAAGCAATTGCAGAATTTCCGTGGTATCGAGGAGCCTTGGCAGCCAGGGGCCCTGTGATAGGAGCACTTTGCATATAAATTACATATGCATGTGACATTTTAGCTCCAACTTTACATGTGGGTTGGAGGCTGGATGCTGTCTTGTCCCGGCCTGTCTGTTTGCTTCCCTGTCGTCACTGCATCAATATTAACCTGGCTGTTTTAGTTTCCTCTGAAGGAAAGCCTGGTGCGCTTTATTGGAAGCACGGAGTAGAACACTGGGGCTTGGGGCTCAAGGGCCTTTAATGTTTTTGTAGTGACCTTGGATCCTCTATGCAGTAAGGCCTCCTGTTCCCACGGCTTACCCCTCCCCCATCATTTTGCTTGGAGTATAAAAGTATGAAGAAAAGTAGAGTTCTGGTAAATGTCTTTTCATGATAAAGTTCTATTATCAATGTTTTTTTTTTTTTCCTCTCCTAGAAATGTAAAAGTCAGTCTGGAGAGACAGCTCAGTGATTAAGAGCCTGTACTGCTCTAGCAGGGGACCCACGTTCAGTTCCCAGCACCCATGCCTGGCAACTCCCAACGGCCTGTAATTCTAGCGCTGCAGGTTCTGACCCTCTCTCTGGACTTGGAGGGTCACCTGTATACACATGTCTTGTCCGTGTGGTTTTCCTGACTCAGCCTCCAGAGTAGCCACGATTACAGGCCTGTGCCACTAGTCCAACGACGGTCTTCAGCGGGATTCCCATGTGTTCCTGGGGGAACATGTGCTCTGGTCTCAGGGGGTGGTTGAGGCAGGTGAGATCTGGGCTGGAGGCTCCCTGTGAGTTAGCTGCTGATGTGGGACTAAATCTCAAGTCGCCCAAAGTCTTGTCCAGTGTGAACCTTGCTGGCTTGCTGCACATTTTGTCACAACCCACAAGTCATGTAAGGATCTTTTCAAAAAGATCTTTGTTTATTCATTTATTTAGCGATTCCTCCTCCTTCTCCCCCTTCTTCTGCAGCCTTAGGGGCTTACAGATCTCAGGCATGCAGTCTACCACAGAGCTACATCTCCAGCCCCGTTTTCACATTTTTTTTTTTAAACGGCAGGAACAACAACAACAACAACAAAATCAAAAGACACAAACGTCACAAGGGATTCAAATTTCAGTGCCCATAGCAATGCATGGCTGTGCGGTTGAGGTCAGTGCCCACTTCGGTCACCTGCGGCTGCTCTCATCCTGTTGCCAACAGAGCTGAGATCCTACGGTCCTACACAGCCTACAACACTGACTTTGCAGAGAAAGTGTTCTGGTAACCTCTGCTCCGGCTCTGCGTGCTCTCCATGTAGGCCCCACTCTCGGTCTCATCTACTTGACATTTGGTTTTCATTGCCTCTCTTAAGGATCGACCTCATTACAGCCGAACACAAGTCAAGCATCTTCTTGGGAGTTCAAGTACACACTAGTGAACAGGAAGGAGGTCTGGGATTTGGCCTCTGTGCTCTTAGTTATTACTGCTAACTCTATTAATGGTGTCTACTGTGGCACTAATGGCCATGTGTCAGTTGTATCGGAGGTTGAGGACATCTCATCCTCCACTCTGGCCCACACCGGGGTTCATGATGGTTCCTGAATTTACCAAAAGGGATTTTGAGGTCCAAGGATGTAGCTCAGTGGTACAATTCTTCTACTCCTGGCATGTGTGAGGCCCTGGATCCACCCATGGCACTTAAAAAAATGGAAGAAGAAAAAAGGAGAGCATGGTGGGGGTATAAGGACAAGGCAGATCTAGGCTGTGTGGACAGGTAAAGAAAAGCTAAGTCATGCCCTTGGTGGTACAATGGATGCTGTGCGTTCAAGAAGATGTGTAAACTTACGCTGTGAGGTCAAAACAAACAAACAAATAAACACCCAAAACAAAAAGCATTGGATCCCAACCCAAATTTATTGGCTTTTCGAGCCTTTCCATACCACAGTGACACAGTAATATTAAAGGAGGTCACCGACATTACCAGTTGGGTTGTGCAAACAGAATTTCCATTTGTAGAAAGAGGGACATGAAACTTCTCTCTCTCTCTTTTTCCTTTTATTTATTTATTTTTATGTGTGTGGTCACATGCTTGTCATGACATGTCAAGGTCAGAGGACAACATCAAGTGTGGCTCCTGGCCTGTCGCCTTCTTTGAGTCAGGGTCTCCTGTTTGCCTCTTTGTGTGCCTGGCTACTTGACTTGGGGACTTCTGGGGACTGTCCTGTCTCCACTTCCATCTCACTGAAGGTGCAGTGGGCTAGCATCTGCTACTTCCAGGAACCACAACTCATTTCCTCGCACCTGGCAAGCTCCATACCCAGCGATCTATCTCTCCTGCTTCTCTTCCTTTTATTTTTATTTTTTGAAGTACAGTTAAATTAACGTATTAATTTTGCAGGGAGATATTTAGGAAGATTCAGTCAGACATGCAGCAAACATACATTAAGATGCAGAATCAAGGGATGTCCAAGAACCACTTTCCAAAACACAAGCCAGGCCTTTGGAGCTCCCAAGTTGAAGGCTGTTTCTTTCCCAAGCGCTGTAGCATTCTGTAATGTGTCGTATCGCATGGGCTAATGTAAGGAAAGAAAGGGAGCCTCACTGGCCTGGAGAATCAGAAAGAGCCAGCAGCTGGCCAGGCAGACTTGGATTTGCACGTTCAGAGGATGCCCCTGGCTTGCTGAAACTCTTCAAAGAACTCCAGCTCCAATGCCGATAGATTGTCACAGTTTTCGCTAATAAAGAGATGAGGAAGTGTTGTTCTACAGGCAGATCACTTAGTCACACAACAAATATTTACGGAGAGCTTGCTATGAGCAAGGCTGGCAGAAGGAGTCACAGTACTTTCTGTCTTTTCAGGACGTATGTTGGATGGTTCCTTTTTTTCTGCTGTTACATACAGGGGCCTTTTCCATGTCCAGTGAGTTGCAGGCAGAACACAGGAAGGGCGACGTGTGGTACGGGTCCAGAATGTGGTCTCCGGAGCCAGACATCCTTGGGTTCCGACTCTCTTCTTAATTCTTTGAGAGGGTTCCAGAGGGAGCTGGTTAGGTTTTTGTCAACTTGACACAAACTTAGGAAGCCACTTAGGAAGAAGGAACCTTATCTGAGAAAATGTCCCATCTGACTGACCTGTAGGCAAGACTGTGGTGCATTTTCTTGTTTAATGATAGATGTGGGAGGGCCCAGCCCATTGTAGGTTGTATAAAAAGAAAACCAAATGAGGCATGGTAGGCAACCAGTAAGCAGCATTCCTCCCTGGTCTCTACTTCAGTTTCTGCTTTGAGTTTCTGCCTTGACTTCCCTTCGTGAAGGACTGTGGTCAGGACACATGAGCCAAATCCTTCCTCCCCAAGCTGCTTTTGGTCATGATGTTCAACTACAGCATTAGAAAACAAACTAAGGTTCAGCTTACTGAACTCTAGAATGGGGATCATTATCCCCTAGATGATTGCTCTGAGCATGGGGCTAGCTAGTCTGCGAAGCTTAGAGATCATCTGAGAGTTACTGTCCCTTGGCTGCAGAGGTTGAAGGTGTTGTATCTGACCCTCACAGAGACGTTACCATCTTCAGAGAAGTGTGGTTCTCGGTAAGTTAGGGCCCTTGTTTTATAGTGATGAGATGCAGGGTGGGTGATTGGCCTGGTCCACTTACCCCACTTGCTCAGCTTGACCTCTTACAAGAAGCCATAGGACAAGTTGGGTTGGCCCGGATGCTGTGGCTGAGTTGGACACTGGGTCCCACATGCCTACAGCGCAGAGGAGCTTGGGGCAGCCTTCTCCCTGAGCTCTGAGTGAGGGGTGTGTGTGGCATTTCTCTTTGTTGGTCAAGAGGTGGAAGAGTTCAGAATCTTCCTGGGAGGCTTCTTCTTCAGTTACCATTTAACTGGGACCTCTGGGCAGCATGTTAGGAGCTACAAGTACAGAGCAGATCCCCTCGACAGACGTCCCCTGCTCTCTATGGGGACAGTGTCACTCCATTTTAGATACATCAAGCTACAGATTGGTGCTTTGCTACAAGGACATCAGGAGACCCAAGGGAGCCAGTGGAGGTCAGCTGGGATGACTGATCAAATAAGGAAGAGCAAAGCAAGGAAGGAATGAGGAGGTAAGATGTTGTTAAAGAAAATGAAAGAGTTGAATAACTAAATCACACACTCACGCGAGCGCACACACACACCAAAGGGAAGAGACAGCAACCACCCAGCAGGAGCCTGTGACACTACCCTTGAGGCAGTCTCTGAATGTTTGTAGGGTAACAGGAGCAGATTGTCAGGAGCAATGACAAGGGTCATCGAGTCCATGTACTCGTGTTTCCTCATCTCTGAAGTGCCAGCCACTATCAGACGGAACAACAGATTTTTCTAGAACAGAGAAACATTCCTGTGTTAAATATTCACATCGATTCTAAGATACATCTGAATTTCAAAAATCTTAGAATGTGGCGCTGTGTTATTTCTGAACTGGAGAAATGCAGTAGTCAGCAGTGGTTAACTTTTAAATCTCATTTTGCTGAGCTTCCCCATGAGGAACGGAGCTGAGAGGAACCCTGAGCCCCAGTCCCCTCACCTGCTGACACTGGCATCAGGAGACTTGATGCTGGCCGTTCATGTGGGAGTGGCGTGGGACTCTCACCTTCATGATTCTCAGTGTGGTTGCTCCCAGTCAGGAAGACAGTTGTGCACCCCAGAGGCAGAGTCAGCTTGGAGTCCACAAGCCAGGAGGAGGGCACCTAAAAATCCTATTAACTCTAAGTATTGAGAAAAAGAGAGGGAGGGGAGAAGTCTCAGAAGAGGTCGATGGAGCTGACCCCAAGGTCCAGGGAGCCCAGGCACTAGCTGGGAAGGAAGAGGAAAGAGTTGGAGAACAGCTCATTTCTGCTGCAATCGGTGGCGCCATGGTGGAAATTAGAGGAACCAGTGGTAAGGAAGGTGGGGACTCGGGAAAGATGGCTGCTGGGGTTGACTATGAGCCAGGCTTGTGTGTAGTCAGCCAACACACCACTTAGATCTCAGCTTTGGAGCCTGCAGCTCTAGACAGGAGTCCTCTGATGCCCTGGCCTCACAAGGGCCCAGTGGGCCAAGCCTTTCAGGAAGAGGAGAGAGAACTCCTGCAGGGACCATGGCTACCCTCCCAATGCAAGCCCCGTCTCTGGGACACATCTCTGTGAGCAAACTTTACCATAGGTATGTGTGACATTTAGTTTTAATTGACAGCTTGTCTCAATCTAGAATCATTTGGGAAGAGAGTATCAGTAAGAGATTGTCTAAATGCGGTTAGGTGTGTCATTGGGGCATGGTCTTGAGAAGGTTGAGTCCACTATGGGTGGTATCATTCCCTGGGTTTGGGCCCTGGACTGTAGACAGGAGGCTGTTTGAGTGAGCATTCATTCATTCATTCATTCATTCATTCATTCATTCATTCAGTTCTCAATTGTGAATGTGAGAGGCTGCTTCAAGTTTCTGCCTCAACTTCTTCTCGGTAATATACTATGGCCCATGAGTCAAATAAAGCCGTTCTTCCTTAAACTGCTTATTGTTAGTGTATTTTACCACAGCAACAGAAATGGAAGTACGGTGTTAGCTAAGGATGGGGCACTGCATCTGCCTTTTTTTTTTTTTGTACCTGATCTCAGAAAAAAGGATCGAGTAGGGCACAAAATAAACAAAGGGCTTGATCTTGCGGGGCTGCGTTTTCAGGAGGAGAAGGCAGGCAGTCATGCCAAAGAGAGATCCCCATAGCAAAGATGGACTAATAAGAATAACCTTAAGTGGGTGGGTTACCTGCCACCTGACCTGAGCACAGTCAGAGAAGCAGTCAGCCACGTGGAAGACCTGTGGGGAGAATATTCCCAGAGAAAAGAGCAAGTTGAGAGCAGGAAGGAGGATGGAGGGCGGCAGAAGGAAGAAACAGGAGACAGCAGTTTGCGGTGAGCTGTCAGAGGTGTGCCATCATCTAAGACCTTCCAGTTAGGTGGGAAGAGGAGGGGCAGCTCAGGGTTGGCTGCTGCCCCACCCCTACCCACTGTACCAGGCAGGACCCCACTGAGTGTCCACCTTTCAAAGTGGACACAGTGCTTTTTTTTTTTTTTTTTACCTCAGAAGGATTCTGAGGTGAAGAGAAAGTTTCCTTTGGGGTGAGATGTTTCCCAGTGGGGGGCCACGAGGCTCAGGGAAACTTCTAAGATACTCATGCCGCCCTCCAGGTCGTGAGTGGTAACACCTGCTGGTGAAGACGGGACTCTTTGGTGGAGCTGCCTGCAAGCTATGTAGCAGACTCCAGGGGCGCAGCTTTTGTGAATCATAACCCATGCTGGGGTGGGCTTTTTGGTGACTCATCTGCCTGGGCCCCTCATACTCTTGTGACTCCAATAAACTCAGAGTTCACCAAGATGGACTTGGACTGTAATAATTTCTTTGGTCTGTCGTTGCCCTCTCTAGGAAAGAATAGAAATAACTATAAAGTCATCCTCCTATGATTCTCTCCATCACTTAGGAAAGAACCCAAGAGAGAGATTGCTGTGTCAGGTTGGACCAGGGCTCATCAGTGGAATATCCGAGATAGAAACAGAGCTCTGTGTCTTTTATCCTTAAGCTCCATCGCAGGACTGTCAGTAACTATAAGGAGGAACTAGACTAGGATCACTATCTTGATGATTCATGAGGAGTCAGACCTCAGCCCAAACACAATGGAGGTTCAGGGCACTGGAGACCACCCCATCATCCTTCTGAGATAGGGCAAGGACCAAGCAGACCTTCTTGTCTTTTTCCAGGGTTGAATTTGAACTTGAATGAGGAAGCTGCTAGGGTCAGAAGGAAGCTGTTGGGAGGAGAGGGCCGTAAGGTGCACTGGTTGGAGAGTTGTAGGAGAGAAAAGCTTAGGCTCTAAGCCGGGTCAGGACTGAGACCGGCCTTGGGAACCCTTTGCTTCTCTGATTGATACTTTTCAATTATTCCTTCCCATTTCACTGACATTTGAAATGCTATTTTTTTTTCCCATAGCGATAACTTCAAATGCTTAAGTTCCCAGAGCCCTGGTAGTGCTGTTTAGCTGTAGTGGTAAATTGCTTCTGTGTCCAACATAATGGCGTTGACAGCCTTTTGCTAGGGAAATGAGTTCTCCAGTGGGACACGCCGATGATAAGACGTCCGGTTTTGAAATTGTATTTCTCTGTATCAGAATTAAATCTGGACTTTATATTTCTGGACTGCCATGCTCGTGAGCTGGCCCCTATACAGTGCACCACAAGACTGACAAGCAGTGCTAACACACAGACTCTCTTGCTTAAATTGGATCCGTGCTTTTATGTGCCTTCCTAGTATTAGCTATTAAAATCTCTCAAACTGCAGTACCCCTCGGTGTTCCCTCTTTTTTTCCATAATCGTCACCCCCTTTTAAAAACAGTGATAGGGGTTTCCCATCCTGATGGCCAGACACCCACACATGTCAGCAGGCGGGGTGGGGTGGGGGAGGGCAGTTTGCAGGATTTCTCTTTTTTTTTTTGCAACCGTAATTCCCACCCAGAGGCTGAAAGGTGTAAAATTAACGCTAACTTAGTAAGATGCAGTATTGATTTTCTGTGATGTGCAGGGGAACCTGCCTTTCATTACAATAGGGGGTCAGGGCTGAGCGTCTAATACTGAGAGGCTTTTGTGGGGACCACTCTTCCTGGATGGAATAAGGGGTCCAGTCTGGAGGCTGTGAATCCAAACTTCTTTCCTCTTCTTTTGGGCTGTCATCTGCATGTCACATCCTCACAACCCTAGAATGGAAGGAAGTCATTTAAACCAAAGTCAAGTGTCTCCTCATACCGCTCCCCACCCTCCCTGTCCCCGGCATTTCCACCCTTGCTGGGTTTTGCCCACTTCCCCCCTCTCACTGGTTACTGCTCTTATTAACATTCTAGAAACCGGGTGAATAAAGACAGCCTGGAGGGCACCGCATATGTAATTTCATTTTAACCTAGGCATTAATTTGTTTCTTAAAATAATAATAATTTTTTAAAAAAGCACAAAATGATCAGCTGTGCCCAGGTATGGATTTTCCTCTCTGATTGTGTCCTATTAAGATCTGAGTGCTGGCTCTTGATCCCTTGATCCCTGTTTCAGTCATCCACATTCCCGCCGCCTCTTCTTCCTGCAAGATTTTATTATTGGCATTTGAATGCGGGGATACTGAGAAATCTAAATACCCTTCGTGAATTTGGTTTAATATTGCCAAGATCCTATCAGGCTCTGGAGAGGAGCGAATGGCGGTCAAGGTTACAACGAGGGAAAAGCCAAACTGAAGCAGGCAGCAAGCACAGAGAGGGTGGGGAGGGCTTGGGGGCAGCACAGCCTCAGGGGTGGGGCATGCTCTTGCTCCTGATTGACAGTACTGGAGGTTCTTTCAAAGAGGGCTTTTCCCGACTTCAGGCGTGTGCTCCTTTCTGTGTGATGCAGAGGACAGGCTGCAATCCCACCACAATGTAACTTTATAGTCGTGTTCCCTAAATGTCATTAATAATCAGGGACGTTGACTACAGAAGGGCAAGTTAAATCCTGTCATTGGAACAGCAAACAGCTTTAGTCAAATGTATTGGCAAAGGATTAAAAATGCATCAAGCATGTATTTGTCTTCTCTATGGGAAGCCCTTATTAATAGTCTGAAGAGTGGAAAGCTTCGTCCTTACACAATCAACACCATAGTCGTTTCTTTAAAAATATGTTTTAATGTGTGAAATTGCAGGATGCCGACGCTGCCATTAAAACCCCGCTCCAGTTCCAATAATTCCCCCACTTACGTTTCCTTCCTTTCCTTCACCCTCCTCCACCCGCATTAAAAAATGTTTTTTTCTTCCAAAGCATATTTCAAAGTGGTAAGAAGAGGAATGTGGGGCTCTGGTGAAGGCGAAGGAGAGGTTCCTGCCTCTACGTCCCAGTGCTGCTGGTGCAGAGTGGGGCCGGCGTGCTGGGTGGGGGGACTGGGCAAAGACACCTTCCTCCGGAGAAATCAAGACGCCGGTGGGATGTTTGTGACCAGAAGAATGACATCTAGTCCCAAATCTGTCTTGTCATTATTGGGGAACCTACTGTATGCCTGCAAGTGAGTCTCATCAATTCACTACTCTCTTACAGCCCTGGCGTTGCTTCACTGGGACAGTGGAAGAGTGGAGTAAGGCCATCAGTACAGGGCAGAGCTCAGCTTGGGGCAATTTCATGTTTTGTGGTCTTCTCTCCCCTCTTCTCATCAATTCTTTTTGCCACCTCCAGTTTTGCCTCAGGCCAGTCATTCACCCCATATTTCAGAGCACCTATTATGTGCCAGGGTCCAAGGTGAGAGAGCGAGGGACTCTCCTTTTAAGACCCAGCACTATTGCTGCTTGCACGGGAGCAGGAGCCTAATGGCCCTGGTTCCCTCTGTCTACCTGCCTCACGGAGGGAGGGGTCATTTGATGATTTCCTTCTCCAGGGCTGTGACCTGGGCAGACCTACATGTGTCTGGAGACAAATAGTTCCCTCTCCTACCTGGCACATCCCACTGTCTGCTCATGCACCATGCTGCCAACGTACTCATTCATGGACTGTTATTGTGGCACACACATGGTGTGTGGGGGGGGATCGATGCGATTTGAATTTCTCTTCCCCAGACGGGTCTTTGGTAAATTGTTGTAGCGAGCTATTGATCTCTTATTGCAGTATGATTCTTAAGCAGCATCAAGGCAAACTTAAGTCACAACGTGTCCGTTTTACCGGCTAATGCTTATCTAGACAAAGGGAGCCTTGGGGCTGCCGGCTCCTGAGCTCACCTCGAGGCGGAAGCTGAGAAACACCTTTGCTAAAACAAAGCCAAACAAAAAACTGCTGGTGCTGAACGGACGGGAAAATTGCTTTCTTGTCACTAATTTTGATTGAATTGAGTCTGCCATCTCTGAACAGACTCACTAAAGCAACAATAGGAAGCGTTTAATGGTTCCTTTCACTTTTAAACGCACAAGGTAGGGTTTTAACTAGTAGGGAGGCGATGACACACACAGACAGCTGATTTCCAGCTAGGATCCTGGGTAGGATGAAGTGACATGCTGTCCATGGGAACACTCAGTGACAGCAGAGCCACAAAGCCCTGGCCTTCGCTGTCAAAGAGGATGGACCCCAGGTTGATGACAGGAGGGGTCACACAGAACAATGGTCTCTGAGGCCTCTCTGGGCACTAGGCTATGCTGTAGGTACTAAACTCACACTGGCTTATCCAGACATTGTGACATCACTCTGGGGTCACTGCTTTTGAGATTCAGGTTTTGCAGGTCACAGAAGTCATCAGTGGTCAGAGCCAATTAAAAGAGCAGAGACTGGAAAGTAAGTGCTGGACACAGGTCCTGGGATGGATCTGTCTTTATTTCCCAACTGTCACTTACCCAAATCTGTTTCTGGTGGGGTTCCCTGGGAAACAGAGTGACTAGGACCCATTCCTACCTGTCTCTGTTTCCTTCCTTATCCTCATCTCTGATGAGTTAGGTTTGAGAGGTTGAAGTTTAAGGAATCAGCTCATGCTATGAGAATCAGCCTGCTGAGACAGGCAAATATAAACCCTGCAGGCAGGCCAAAGATGTCCCACTTTCAGCTTCAGAAAGAACATTCCAGACTGTAGTTGCTCTAGACTGGAGCTAAGATATCTCAAACTCAGCTGCAGTCCATGTTCATTTCAGTCCGGAGCCGCCATTCAGCCTTTGGCCTTCAGTCTATGCAATTAAAAAGCAAAGAGAAGTCTAGAACCCTCCGTCCCTTCAGGGCCCTGGATGAGTTAAGTACCATCATGGTTGTCACAAGTGACCCATGAATGTAAATTAGGCCACAAATCTCTACAGTGGCAGAGGAAGCTAGTGGCTTGGCTTTGTCACGTGGGATCCTCATTTACTCCCTGCAGTGACTGCTTCGTGAAAGGACGGTGGGTGCAGTGTTAGGTCAGTGTCAGCTGATGTGGGAGAGCTGATACTAAAGGGATTCTGGGTTGAATGGAATTCTGTCTAGCTTCCTCATGCCAGGCTGGCCTGTGCTTCACCCTGTCTCCCCTTTGCAGCCCTCACCCACACTCAGATAAAGACCGCATGTGGGAACTGAGCCTGTGATGACTCAATGGGTGAAGGGCCTGCTGTGTGAACATGACGACTCCCAGAGCCAATGTGAAAAAAATCAGGCTCGTGGTGCGGTGTAACTGCAGTCCCAGAGCATGTGAGGCAGAGACAGGATCCCTGGACAGGGGGTGGGGGGACTTGCTTACTTGGCGAACTCCAGGCCAGTGAGAGACCCTGTCTCAAAAAATAATGTGACTGGGATATGAGTAACAACACCCAAGGTTGTCCTTTGGCTTTCACATGGATGCACGTGAACCTGCATACACGCATACACGCACGCACAAATGCACACACGACCGCTAAATGAGATCATCAGGGGGATGGCCCTAATCCAATGGGACCAGTGTCCCATAAGAAGAGGAGATGGGACATAGAATCATGTTCAGGGGACCATGTGATGTTGGGCACAGGGAGAGATGCCATTGATCAACCAAAGAAGGAGACTGGATCCTAATGACATACCTTGAACTTCCTGCTTTCATCACTGTGAGAGGAAACAAACATGGTTTTAAGTCTCACTCACTGTCTGTGGTACTTAGTGTGGCTTCCCCAGCACAGACTGAAACAATAAGCCTGAAACCTGCTCACAGAGAATGGACAGGTGCCCACAGGATGGAGGGCTTTCTAAAAATTCTCTCAGGGCTGCCCATCTCCACGTTAGGTGAGATTGATTCTCAGGGCCACCATGGAGTGAGCAGGAAGGGATAGGTGGAGGAGAGTCCTCTACCAGCAGGACACAGAACAGAAGTCTAAGTCAGTCTGACCCAATGTTTGCTGTCTTCTCACTATCCCCAGGCTGTAGGCTGCCCCTGGCCTTTGATGGGGGTTCTTTCTGCCTGCCTCCCAGCCTGCTGAAGGGACCTGGCTTTCTACATTATTTCTCTGGTGGCTCAACCCCTCTCTGAGTCCTTGTGACCACTTTGGGGCCCTTTAAGGACCTTCTCCTGGGCTTCCTGCTGCTGTAGAACAAACAAGAAACCTGCTGTGGCAGCCAGTCGCCTCCCTAATTAAGCAGCACAAATGTCAAAAAAAAGGTGTGAAAGCAGACAGTGTGGTTTTCTAACTCCCAGCTTGCAGCCTCAGTCCCCCCCCCCCTTTTGCTGTTCTGACATTATTGAAGTTGCTAGGAGCTGAGAGGGAGTTAGAGTGAAAATTCATCATGACTCTTGGCTCGCGTATGAAATGGTCCCCAAAGCAGTGCCGCTCAACCTTCCTAACCCTGCAACCCTTTAATACAGTTCCTCATGTTGTGGTGACCCACAGCCATAAGATTGTTTTCCCTGCTACCTCATAACTGTAATTTTTCTCATGTTATGAATCATAGTGCAAATATATGATATTTCTGATGGGGTTAGGGGACCCCCAACAGAGTCATGACCCACAAGTTGAGAACCACTGCCCCAAAGGATTTTTGAACCCATCACTATCTGTCCCTTGCTAGCAGGACAGGTCTGAGTGTCAAACCCAAAGTGGCTACCTCTAGCTGTGCAGTTTTAGGGAAGTTACTTGGTTTCTCTGTGTCATGGTTTGCATATTTGTAAATGGGACTCACGTAGAACTTGTCTCAAAAGTAGATGGGCCGGTGGAAACACAGAATCATTTGAGAGCATTCAGGGGTTGCTGTGGGGACCATTGTCATGTGGCTCTTCCTGTGTTCCTGCCAATGGTACTGCTGCACAGGGTCCCAACCTAGCCTCTGATTGGCTCCTGTTCACGCCTGGCTCTATGCACCTCACACTGCATGTAGGCTTGCTCATTTGTATCATATTCTTTTCAACTCCTAAGGTACTGGTTGGGACCCTGAGGTCCAGGGCCTGCAACTACACCAGATGTGCTAGTAGATTTCAGAGCTGGTCTCATATAAATCTAAAACCTACAAGGAAAGCCCATTTCTCCAGAGGCTTGCTGGTGAATTTATCCAGGAGTGCAAAGCTTTTAAGGGTAGCCACATTGCATGCCCAGGGCTCTGCAGCCTTGGGGCCACACTCTGCCGATCGACTTTTCACACCTGTCACCTACTATGTGTGGCATTCATCACTTAGTCACTTGGTAGACTTTTGATAGTAAGGGAGAGACTTTGTCATTGAATATGATCATGGCCTGGGGTATGTTCACACTCAGCTGGTACGTGAAGAAACTGAAGAAAAGATGGAGCCCTACACACACACACACACACACACACACACACACACACACACACACACGCACACACTTGGAGCCTCAGAATCCAATTTGAGAGTTAGAAATTCTAACCTTCCAAGTCAAGGTCAGCAATGCTCTACTGTGATATATGGGAAGACCTTGGCATGGGTAGACCTAGGGATACAGGAAGGCACGGGGCAGAGCTGATCTCTGTGTGGGTCCTCATTCAGCAGCTTGCTTTCTTTGTCCTTCACCAATGTCCCTGGGCTTCAGTTCTTTGTGTGGAATGGACTACACCTGTTTCCTAGAGGACTCAATGGGAATCTGTTTCCTTGTCTCTCTTCAAGGTTTCTGAGGTATCTTAGCATCGTCACTCTGGTAGGTAAGATATTTTTGCTACTCTGTCCACCCACAGATTCTTGCCCCTAGCCCTTACTGATTTTGTAAAGGATTGGTCCAATGGCAGAGGTTATACATATTATGCCCAACAGCTGTGAGACGCGGAGGTTGGAAGGAGCTATGTTGGGGCTGTGGGGTGAGTCAGGGCTGGAGCAACATCTGGAGGACCAAGAAGACTTCCGAATGGCCTAAGCCTTCCTCCCTCTCCCCACACCCTCCCCATTGCCCATCCCTTCCTCCTCCTTCTCCTTGGGATAAGGTTAAAGTTGGAAGATGTAGGAGACAGATCTCAGCGGGGTTCTGAGTGGGTGTGGGAAAGAGAAAAGATCAGATTAGGAAAGGATTAAAATACCAGTACAAGCCGGGCAGTGGTGGCGCACGCCTTTAATCCCAGCACTCGGGAGGCAGAGGCAGGTGGATCTTTGTGAGTTCCAGGCCAGCCTGGTCTACAAAGTGAGTCCAGGACAGCCAGGGTTACACAGAGAAACCCTGTCTCGAAAAAAAAAAAAAAAAAAAACGAAAAAAAAAAAAAACGAAAACAAAATAAAATACCAGTACAAACCCTGAGACTAAGTGGTACTCTGACAAGGATACAATCAGAATCAGCATCTGCGTAAGGCCCCAGTGTCAGAGTTCCTCTTGGCCCCATCTTTCTTTGGCAGATGCAGGCATTTAGTGTTCCCTCAGGGACCCTGACTGACCCATCTGTCCCTCCAAACACTCAGTAGACAAGTATTTAACCAGCTTTACTTCAGGCAACAATCACCAACCCTTCTCCCTTCCTCTTTTCTTTCAGTAGACAATTACAGGCATTCACAGGCAAAGGGCACACAGGAGCATGTAGAGTTCTTTTCACTCTGTGAACTTAGAGACAAGCCCCAGATGATGTCTGTCTTCTGTTTTTCTGGTCACATCCTTCCATCACACAGACTGGGTTTCATTGTCTCTATTATATATCCATCCATCCATCCATCCATTCATCCATCCATCCAGTCTCTGTATAATCTACCCATCTATGTCTCTTTCTTTTTCTATTATCTATCTGGTTTTCTTATCCTTCCTTTAAAAATGTTTATCTCTATGGCATCCAGAGGTCTGGACCCTACTACTCCAGCTATCTTCAGGATGCTCCATGACTCAGAGGCACCTAATTCCTTCCAGGGGCTACTAATTATTTTCAGCTCAGGTCATCCCCAAGTACCTGTGGTCCTGACTCTGCCCTTTGATACCATATAGGTGGCCTGCCTTCTCTGAGCTTCACTTGCTCGGAACTTAACAATGAGCTTGCTTTCCCAGCCTCATTGTGAGGCTGGGGTAGAAAGAATGGGGAGTGGGTGAGTGAAGCATCTGGAACAAGAGGGGTGCTCCACCCATTTGGGGCATATTCAGTCACCAATGCATTTGATTTACTTACTTGCGCAAGCTGTGGAGCCCTACTATGACCTGTCCTGTGCTGAAACTCTGGGGAGTCTGAGGACAGGGCAGCCCAGCCTCAGCTCTTCCATCTCACAGAGATGGTAATGAACAAATGTCCTCCTTGGTTTGGGAGGGGACACTGGAGGGGCAGGCACAGGAAGGGACCTGGCAATCCTATTCTTGGCTGCTGTGCTTACAGGCTGGATACTGCCATTGGGGCAACCTCTTGGCTCTGCATCAAGATGCTCTGAGGATCAGAAGTGTGGCGTCCCTGAGGCGGGCCACGATTTAAACACAACCATGAGATTTCTTGCTATAGCACTTGGACAGGGTCTTTCCAGAGCAGAGAGTGGGCCCTGAGCTGGCGACCACAGTCTCTGGTACTCTCAAAATGGGCTTCTGTGTCCAGCAGGTAGATCTGTCCCTGTGTGCACAGACCATGTGTTCTGGCCCTTTCACCTGGTCTACCCAATGGCATGCACCACCAGAAGTGCCTTGAGGATTTGGAAAGAAGCAAGGACTTGCCAAGGCCCCCTAGTGGTCAGTGCTGATGTGACCTGGGGCCTTAGATCCACCTTACCCCCACTCCCTGGGCTGTAAAGGCTTCTTCCTCACCTGCTTGCCACACATGCTGTTGTATTTTCTCACAGAAAATGACCTGTCACCCCAACAAGCGACTGCTGGCCTTGGCATCCATTCTGAAGGAGATGCCAGTGCAGGAGGAGGTCTGGGGACTTACTGCCAGCTCTATCCAACGTGTGGCCTCAGGAATGCTTGCTTTCTGCCACCATGGAGTGGACAGTGATCCTGGCTCTCCCTCCTCCGGGTGATGGGAGAGCCACTCCTGCAAACACCGTGTGTCAGGGAGCACCTTGAAAATGGGATGTGTTGCCTTTCACCATGTATGGAAGGCCAGCATCAGGGGGAGGGTCACCATGGATATTCCATTGAGGGTGTGTGTGTGTGTGTGTGTGTGTGTGTGTGTGTGTGTTGCAGGGGTGCGGGGGTTGCTGGTATTTTTTTTTCTAAATGGAAACATATACAAAGCCCAACAAATCAGAAAAAGGGAACTTAACTTAAAAATAAAAGCAATAAAATTTAGCATCTGAAGTTGTGCACTGACAGATAGTCTGGGTTCAACCTCTTTGAACCAGGGAATGGGTGGCTGGGTGGCTGGGATCATCCAAGGGAGACTCAGATGTAAATCAACATCGTCTTATTTCAGCTTAGTTGTCGGGTGTATGGGGTCCCCTTTTTTTTAAGGATATAAATTCCAACCATGTTTTGTGTGAAGGGTCTCAGTGCATACTGACATTGTGAGTGTCAGCCCCAGATCACTTTAATCAGAGAGTGGATATGCATGATAAAACGGATAAGGGACTTTAATCAAAAAATCCGCTGGCCTGGAAACGTGACGCACTCCGCCAAACACACTTCATCCCACTTTCCTTGTGCCACTGCCAAGATTCTCTTTCATGAATATGCATTGGACATGATATTACATTAAAATGTGACATTGGTGTGCTGGGTGGAGGATTTAAAATCACTGCCCCCACCAAATATGTTGTGTATATCTGTGCACATGCACGCACATGCACGTACATGCCCACACACATGCACACATGTGCACTCATGTCTGTATATATCTGCATACTTTGCAAAGTTTCTGTCAATTGGGTGTTAAGGTAGCAACATGATTCCCCCACCATGCATCCCTGAGTGCTGAATATTGGATTTCTAAGCCGTTCCATCCCTGTGAGAAACTAACCACAGTAGGCAGGGGTTTTGTTTCAGCTCTACCTGGGAATGCCCTGTGCCATTTCCAGCGAGGGTCACATCTCTGCACACGTAACACTCATCTGGGAAGAGGGCACAGGCTGCTGAACTGGTGACTAGTTTCTATTTCAAGGAATTAATTCCAAACATAGTGAAGAGGCAGCTGTAAGCCTCCCTCATTTCAGTCACACTGTGATTTCCTTAGAAACACGGGCAGGGGACCCTGGTGGGACTGCAAACAGCTCTCCTGAGAAGAGTCAGGCTGGTCCTTTAGCCTTCTCCCCTCCCTCTCCCTCCCCTCCCGTTCCTTCCCCTCTCTCTCCCCCTCCTCTCTCCTCCCCCTTACCTTCTCTCTATTCTCTCACTTCCCCACTCTTCTTTCCCCTCCTCCTCTTCTCTTCTTTCCTCCCCTTTCCTCTCTTCCTCCACTCCCTTCTCTTCTCCTCTTCTCTCTTTCCCCTCTTCTCTTCCAATCCCCTATCTCCACAGAGGTTGCCAACATTTGAGAATTTAACAAAAATGTTACCATGGCATGAAAAGAAGGCAACTTGAAGAGTGCGCTGGTTCTGGTGGTGACTGAAGATGAAAGTGTCACCAGATCTTGCTCCGTGTCTTACAGAGACTCTCCCGTGGATGGTGCTTGGCAAACACAGATTCCTCTAGCACATGGATTCTCAGCCTTCCTAATGCTGCGGCCCTTTAATACAGTTCTTCATGTTGTGGTGACTCCCCAAACCATAAAAATATTTTCGTTGCTACTTCATAAAAGTAATTTTGCTACTGTTATGAATCGTAATGAAAATGTTTGTGTTTTCTGATGGGTTTGGGGGTCATTACCCACAGGTTGAGAGCCACCGCTCTAGAGGTGGCAGAGGATGACCGGCTCCACAATGGTGTTTGCTTAGACGAGGGCTATGTGTGTTTTTGACTCCCTACTGAGCCAGGTGTCTCCGGCCTCCCTTGGGCATATTGGTGACAAATGGTTAGCACTGGCACTTGCTGGACATTTCAGCTGTGAGGACAGTTGGCCGCTCTGTGTAATGTTCCTTGTAAAAGACACAGGGAGAGGGCATCCCAAGGTGACAAGGCTAGGCAGCAGATACCACACATGTCAAGGAACACCTAGCTACCAGGCTTTGGAAGAGGGAAGGCCAAACTCTAGAACTTTCTCAATGAGTGTGGCCTCACTGTCTCCTTGATTTTTGTTTTCCACCATCAGACATATAAACTGTCATACAGTCCCAGACACTAATATAGGCCGTCTATAGAGAGAAGGGAGCTCTGAGATTCCTTCGCAGTCCCCTCTCTGATATTCCTGGGTTTCAGGTGGGCTGGGGGGGGCAAGGCAGGGCTGGGGCGGGTTCCTCCCTCTATGGACACTGTTCACAATGCACTTCTCCTTAGTGGAGCTCAGGCAGCCAGCATTGCCTCACTGTGTCTCCACTATGCTCACATGGGGGAGGATATAAGCCAGAGCCAAATGAATGCCACCACATTCAAACAAACAGTAGATAAGGAACACAAGAGGGCTGTCACTCTTCTCCTCCAGAGGAAAGAGGGCCCAGCCAAGCCTCCAGCACAGAGGGGTATACTGAGTGACTCACCCCTCCCTCCTCTCGCAGGGAGGGAAGTGGTGGCTGGAGGCCAGAGATATTTGACTTATCCCTGAAGAACTTGTCACTGCTGGGAAGATGGGTGTGGAGTGGAAAGACATCGGAGGAAGAACTACGTGGCCAAGCACCATGCCTGTGGTGAGGCATAGCTCACCACACTGGTATGGCTTTGCTTAGAAATATCTGGGATGGATGCTTCTGAAGATTCTAGATTGTTCTACATCAGTGACTTATAAGTGCAAATGCTTTTGCATTTATAGTTCATATTTAGTTTAGGTAAATATAACTGCTTCATCCTCAATCAAGATGAGGTGTCCCAAAGTGATGTGAACGGAGGGTCCTATAGTTCATATTTAGTTTAGGTAAATATATCTGCTTCATCCTCAATCAAGATGAGGTGTCCCAAAGTGATGTGGACGGAGGGTCCTGTTAGGGTCACTGTGTGGCTGTGGGCAGCATGGTTTGGGCTTGTCTAGCTGGGCTGCTTTGACAGCCCTTCCTTCCCACTGAGCCTCATTTGAAAAATGTGTGTAAACACTGTGTAATACAGGGTTTTGGGGAGCAGGAATTGAGGGTAGTGACTCATTTACAAAGTCCAAAAACTTCATACTTCATCAATGCCATTGTTCAGAGTTGATTTCCTCTCCCCCTCTTTCTCCTTTTTCCCCTCTTCCCATCTCCTGCTGTCCTGTCTGCCCCTTCATCTCTTTTATCTCCCTCCCTCCCTCCTCCCTTTCCCTTTTTCTTTCCTCTTCTTCCACTCAACCCCTTATAAGCTGTTTTGGCTCAGTTCCATTTTTTCAACCAAGTTAGAATCCGGCTGCAAACATGCCTCATTTGAGATTACAAGCCTGAAACAAAACAAAACAAAACGTAACAAAAACTTTGACAATTAATAGACATGTATTGATGAAAGCGCACTGCCCATCATCAACATTCCCAAGTTGCTTCACTATGAAGGTATAATTCAGCCATCTTGGGTCCTCTATGGTGATCGGGTGGCATCAGGATGACAGACAGACCAGAGGAATCTGCATCCAGGGACCAGGAAGCAAAGTCTTTGAGTTGTCTTTAGAAACTAGCTGGTACAAGGAAGTAGCTCTCTTTTTTGTGGACTGAATTCTGCAGTTCTCTCTTAATCCGTACCTAAATCGGTGTTCCTTTAAATGTTTTCAATTTTTTTTTTCATTTTACATTTTTAAATTTATACCCATGTGGAGGTCAGATGACAACTCTTGGGAGTTGATTCTCTCCTTCCACCATGCCAATTCTGAAGACTGAACCTAGGTTGACAGGCATTGCAGCAAGTACTTCACTGAACCAGCCATCCCCTCCCCGACATTGCTGTTTCCTCTGAGCCTCAACAACAACTTGAAAGCAACCAAGAAAACACACTGATGGAGGGCACAGATCTTTTTACCTGAAATACTTGGGTCCAGAAGGGTTTTGAACTTCAGATTTCTTTGGGTTTGGGATTGTTTGCATAACGAGATGTCTTGGGGATGGAGGCCATGTCTGAACACAAAACTCATTTGTTGTTCATATGCCTTCCACATGCTGACAGCTGTCCTGTGCAGCATTTCAGGGACTTAGTGCCGAAACACAGCCTTTGTATGTTGGGCCACCAGTCTGCGGTCAGGTCAGAAGCTTTTCGCTTTGGAACATTTTCAGAATGTGGTATCAGGGGTGCTCTGCCCCTGCTCTCACACTGTCCTAGTCAGCCTGTCTCTGTATCAAGGGGAGTGTGATAGTCTCAAAGGGGGCCCTTGGTGAGGAAAGTGCTCTATACCATCTTGGAGCTCCTTGAGGGATGATGTGACCTACCATTCAGTGAGTAGTCTAGATACTTCCATTTACTAATAAAAATGTAAAAACAGGGGGGTTGCTGGGAAGTTCTTTTTTTTTTTTTCCCTTGGTTTTTTTGAGACAGGGTTTCTCTGTGTCCTGGCTGTCCGGACTCACTTTGTAGACCAGGTTGGCGTCGAACTCACAGAGATCTGCCTGCCTCTGCCTCCGCCTCCCGAGTGCTGGGATTAAAGGTGTGCGCCATCATGCCTGGCTTCTGGGAAGTTCTTAACTTTTTTTTTTTTTTTGAGTCAGGGTCTGTGATGACAGGGTGCTGTGTCCACAGGTGATCACAGGAGGGTTAAAAAAGACTGTGGTCCAGAGAGTTACTGCTGGTTCAGAATGGTGTGAACTCCATGGACTGTCCTGGATGCCGTGGGGGAAGGCAGACACCCAAGGAAAAGAGAGCACATCTTCTCATCGACCATCGACCATTGTCACCTACAGACCAGACTTCAAACCCTTTGCCCAGCATGTGGGCAGGTGAGGGCACTCACCTGAGACTCTGACGTGCTTGATTCGAATATACCCTTCTGCACGGGCTTCTGTCACATTAATGCTTCACACTGACTTATACCGCACCGCGCTTCATCATCCCAGAATTAAGACAGAAGAGTAACAGCAACCCAGCTACTGTGTTCCCGTATACAGTTTTTCTATCTGCTGCTCCTGGCGATTTCAGATGGAGAGTTGCCCACAGTCCCATTGTTAACTGGTCTTCTAGGCCAGCTGTGAGATGTGGAGATCTCTGAGATGTGAGATCTCTGTGACGTGGGTGGTGTACCCTTGAAAAAATAGAACAGAGCCTGAAAACTGCATTTGTGGGGACCAATGGTGTGAACTAACTCTGTAGCTGGATTTTTCTTCTTCTTCCCTGCTCTCCAGCTGGAAGTTATCTTTTCTTTTTTTAAATTTGTTTGTTTTTTTGTTTTGGCTTTTACATGTTTTGAGGTCCAGTAAAACAGAGGTGTCATTTAGATGCTTGCCTTCCTGCTTTCTTTCCTCCTTCACCCCTCTTCTTTCCTATCTTTGTTCCTGACAAGGTCTTACTGTATACCTCAGACTGGCCCAGATCCTCCTGCCTCTGCCTCTTGAGTGCTGGGATTATAAGCATACAGCACACTGCCCCGCCAGTTTACATTTTCTTTTTAATGAATTCTAGTTTACTGAAGGGTGCTTGAGCATCTGTGAGCATCTTTGTTCAACTGTTAGGTGAAGGAATGAAAGGCACATGCAAAAATTAATCCTCTTTTGCAACTGAGAGCTCCTTGTTTAGTTTAGTTTTGAAACATAGAAGAAGGAACATGAGGCACAAATGACAGTTCAGACTGATGAGGGTGTTAGTAATGAGTTTGGCTCTAAGAATAAAGAGTTTATAATTTAGAAGCGTAGGCTAAAAAATAGAAACTTACTTTTCAGTGAGCTGTACAGTATTGTTCTCTGCACATAATGCTGCTTGGCAGATAAGACTCACCCTTCTTGCAAAAGTTTGTACCTGCTGACTAGCAGCTCTCTATTTCCCTCCCCTGCCCAGAGCGGCCACTGTTCTATATTTTGCACTCATGATATTGGCTATTTTAGATGATCATTGATGTGGAATCATATAATGTTTATACCTTAGTGATGGGCTTAGTCACTCAGCACCATGGACCCAAGGCTCGTCTGCACTGTGGTAACTGGTAGGGGCTTCCTTCTTTTTATAGGTTCAGTAGCACTCCCCTGTATGTGTGAACCAATTGTCTTTCTCCTTTCATCGGACATTAAAGTTGTTCCCATGCTGCCTGCCTTGTTCCCATTGCATGGTCCCATAGCAGTGCAATGTCCATGGTAGGCAGGTGCCTCTTAGAGATCTTGCCCTCAATTCTTGGTATTTATCTCAGAAATGAGACGGCTAGATCACACATTAGTTCCAGTTTTGAATTTTGGGGAAAATTCTGTTTTCCATAGCACCCAAACTAGTTTTCGTTGTTGCTGTTTTGAGTCAGGGTCATATGCAGTTCAGGCCAACTATACACCAAAACTTTCAAAACCACAAGCCCAAATGAATTTTCTTTCTTGTAAGTTGCTGGGCTCAGGTATTTTGTCATAGATAGACAGCTGATCAGCAAGTTATTTGTCTTCCTTGAGCATCAGTATATTCTTTTTTAAGGCAGGACCCTGGATAAGACTAAAGAATTAATGGGTGATAGCCATACCCTGGCACTTAGAAAGATGTTTGCCTCCATGTTGCTAGCGTGTGCATAGCCTCTGATGAGTGGGAACACTCCCCACAGAGATTCCCCTCTTGTGTGGAAAGCTGTTGCATAGTGGGTAAAGATTACAGTGGCATCATTAGTAATAAAGACTATGCAGGTTGGATCGAGACAGAGGGGCTGCTCAGTACCTGACTTATACCACACCGTGCTTCATCATCCCAGAATTAAGACAGAAGAGTAACAGCACTCTTCTGTGATTCAGTGTGATCTAGTAGATGTAACTGAGCAATTAGGGATCCAAGTGGGCTCAGGTACCTGGCTTAAGTTGTGAGGAGTTTGTTAAGTTTGAGAGTTTGGAAGTAACTTGTCCAAGGTCACTTGAAGACTCATGTGAGTTTACAACCTGTTTTATTGACACCTCCTTTCTGTCCCCCAGGCCATGGGAGGCCCTGTTCTCACCCCTATTACCATGAGGAAAGCACAGACAGAGGCTGTTATGGCTGACTTCTCCACCGTTTACTAAGTAATGCAGATTAGTTAGGGTTGTCAGTGCCAGCTGTGTAACAAATAGCCCCAACAGCTGAGTGGCTTATTCCAACACACTGGTGATATATGGAGATGCCATGGCCTGTCATGAAGTGACTTGGTGACTGAGAGCTCTTCTTCCTATGGCATTGCCAACTTTTAGGGCTCCATGGAGTCTTCTGCATTCAGTTATACTATGAGAATGTGGCAGGTCATGTCAGACACTTGCTAGCAAGCCTGCGGGTATATATTTTTCTGATATATTCTCACAGAAGAAACTGGTCATATGGCCTCTTATGAATTCCAAGAAAAGGCCAGCAAAGCTCTCTTCTTCAGTGCTGTGATTTGAATTTGAAGTATCCCCCTTAAGCTCATGTGTTTGAACGCTTGGTGCCAAGCTTGTGGTGCCATTTTGGAAAGTTTAGAAGGCAGTGCGTCATCACTAGGGTCTGGCTTTGGGCATTTGAGGTTTTACAACCAGTCCCCATGATCCTGACACCATGCCTTCCTCGCTTCAATGAACTGTGACCTCAAACTCTGAGCTCTTCCTTAAGTTTTTGTCAGGTATTCCATGACAGCAATCAGAGAAGTAAACAATTCACCAAGGGTCCAAGGGCAAGAAGTAGATGTGAAGACATTGGCTAGCTTTCTTCCACAGCATCATTGGCCATCCTTAGCCTCTCTGGTTTATGGATGGGTATGCGAGCCACCTTGTGTTAGGGCTGCCTGGTCTCAGGCAGCAAGTTTGGAGGCTGTGCCGTCTGTGTACACAGGAATCTCATGCCTATGGAGACGAATCCATTTCTTTATCCCTGCCAGGGTCCTATACATCCAAGGAAGAAGCACCATGGGGAGGACAGGTCAGGGGACTCTTGGATCCAAGCTCTTGGATTCCTGCCCCCAGATGATACCGAGCAGCCCCTCTGTCTCAATCCAACACGCTCTGGGGTCTTCACTGAAACCAGTTTGAACCTGAACTTGCCGTCACTTAGAACTGAGCTCATCCTGACCATTAACAACCAGCGAGAACATGTCATGGAACATTGTTTATAACTGACAGTGATAACCCAGACTATTACAGAGAACCAGTGACAGACATATAGGCTGGGCCCAGATCTCAAGGCACAGAGAAAGCAGGGAAGACCCGGACTGCCATTAGAACTTGAGCTCTCATCAGCTCTGTGTCCTAGGCAAGTTATGTACCCTCTCTGAGTGTGCTCTGTTTTCTCCCAGTACCTACCTAGCTAAATGATGGAGAAGATCACGTGCAGTGCTTGGCTTAGATCTTAATGGCAGCTAAGTTCTTCATTTATTGACCTTTTAGGCAAAAAAAGTTCTGGTTTTATCAACATATCAAGTCCCTGAGCCAATTAACCAGTGGCTCCCCTCCTCTCGTACCTCCATAGACAGTCTTGCAGAGGGGGTTTCTATCTGACACCCTACTTTAACACAACAGCCAGGTTGGACACTCCATTATTCATATTCTGCAGTAATGGGCTCATTAAGCATGGCCTCGCGACTCCGCAGAACCTGGAACGAAACCAAAGGCCACTTCTCCAGCGGTTGTTTCCTTCCCTGAGATGCTTATGTGTTTTGGAGATGATGCCAAGATATCCAGCAAGGCACTCACATCCTCTCCAGAAGGAGACAGCCTATAAATTATTAGTAAGTAAATAAATAAATAACCATCGGGTTCTGTCAGCTTGGGAGGGAAGAAATCAGGCGATCGGCGTTGCTTGTCGAGTTGCCCACTTGATTGACTGAACTGTGAGTTTATTTTGGGGGGGGGGATGGAGGTGGAGGGGAGGAAATTTCAGCCCTGTGCGGCTCTCTGACAAAGAAGTTTGGGGAACAAACTTTGAAAGCAAGGAGAAGAGAGTTGGCCCAGGCAACTGCCCCAGTTCCCTGTAATTAAGCACGGCATAGTGCCCGTCGTACCTGTCACTTCGCATACCCAGAGACGTGCCAGATGAACACGGGGACCTCTCCGCCTTATAAAAAATTAAGTGCAACAGCATCTTGATGCGGTTTTGATCTCTACATATATTATCGTTTCTGGCAATATGAATTCTAATATTAGGAATGAAAGGGCCTCTCGTTCAAAGAATCCCTTCAATTCTTTTTATTTATTTTCATTTTTAAAAGGAGTTTTCCACGAAAGCAGTGTTTTATTTATTCTTAGAGATTAAAACAAAACTTTTATAATGACCTCATTTCCTTCCCGCTTTCAGTGTTAAAGTATAATTGTCTAGGTAGGATCCATGCTCAGTAGTGATTGACAGTTCTAGGGGTGCTGACAAATGTGCATCGTGGTGTGACACCACCACAGAAAGATATGGAAAGAGTTCATGGTGGGAAAACATCTTTCCATGTCGTCAAATCTGTATCCTCCGACCCCTGCCCCAGCCAGTCCCTGTTCACCTCTGATAAGTCTCTGGTCCCTGTAGTTCTACCTCTATCAGAATGGTGGTTAGCTGGCATCCCAGACAGTTTGCTTTTGAGTCTGAATCGTTCACATCTGTTCTCATGAATATTAGTTTTTTTTTTCATTTTCATTGATGAATAATGTTCCATTATACAGGTGTAACATGGTTTGTTGTTTGCTTCCCAGGTGAGATGCTTGGGTCGTTGCCAGTGTTTGGTAGTTTTTAGCAGCTGTAAACATTCCCCTATAGAATTCACAGGAAGCCAGGTTTACATCCTGCCTGAGTAAATGTTTAGGAATTGCGTAGTTGGGCTATAAGGCAAATGCCTGCTTCACTCTGTAAAATTCTGAGATAATACCTGCTTTTCTCCAGAATACCATTTTATGATTTATTCATCTTATATTACATGTACAAATGTGTGCTTGTGTGTATGTCTGTGCACTGGATGTGTGCAGTGCCTTCTGGGACTAGAGGAGGGCGTTGAATCCCCTGGAACTACAGGTGGTCATGAGCATCTACGTGGGTGTTTGGAAACTGAACCCAGGTCCTCTGCAAGGGCAGTCAGTGCTCTAAACCTCAGCCATCTCTCCAGCACCCGGGGTATGATTTTAAATCCCCAACAGTACAGGAAAGTCCCAGCTGGTGCAAGCCCTTGCCAGCACTTGGTGTTGTCTTCTTCCTGCTGAATTTTAGCCATCCAGAGAGGTGTGTGGTGACATCTCTTTGTAGTGCTGAAATACATTTCCCTAGAGACTAACACTGTCTGTCTTCTCTTACAGAGTTTGTTTGCATCTTTTTATATCTTGGGGAGGGTATTAATTTAAGCCTTTTGCGAATTATTAGAACAGGCTGTCCCATTAGATCAAAATTTAGGTTTACAGTCCATCTGATATGTACTACTTGTAATATTTTTATAGAAATATAAAGATATCTTCTTACATGCCCCTTGCCTCTATATAAGCTCAGTCTCCTCCATTGTTAATATTACCTTCCAGAAGGGTCCATGGTTACAATTTGTGAAATTTTGCACATTCTCACCCAGAGCCCATGGTTAACATTGGGATTCACTTCCTCTGAGGCTCATTTGAAGGGTTTTAGGAAAATGCACAATGATTTGTGTCTGCAGATGTAGTCTCCCTTCATTCAGCAACATGGGTTTAAAATTGCGCCATGGCTTTCATGGCTTGATGGCTCATTTCTTCTTAACACTGAATAATAGCCCATTGTTCTAGTGTGCCACATTTTTTTTTTTTTTTACCCGTTTGTTCACTAAGGGCGTCTTGGTGACTTCCAAGTTGTGGCAGTTATGAATAAAGCTGCTTTAAACACAGGATTTTGGGTGGACATAAATTTTCAGTTCTTTCGAGGAAATTTCAAACAGCACGGACACATATGGCTCTGAGTATTGTCAGTTGTGTAAGAATGCTGCACACTCCAAACTGTCTTTCCCAGTGACTCCTATGTTCTAGCTTCCCAGTGACAATGAGTGAGTCCCTGTAATCTCCACCCTCTTTGGTATTTGGTGTTGTGGATGCTCTGAGTTTGAGCTGTTGCTGTAATTGGAATATGCAATCCTGCTGTTTAAACTCATGTCCTCTGCTCACACAGCACATGGGGTCTCTTTGCAGCCATTTGTAGGCCATTTCTATATCTTTGGTGAGGTGTCTGTTTTGACAACCCTACCTCATTTCTTTTTCCTCTCTCTCTCTCTCTCTCTCTCTCTCTCTCTCTCTCTCCCTCTGTCTCTCTCCCCTCCTTTTCCTTCCCTTCCTCTCCTCTCCCTGTCTTTTCTCCTTGTCTCCTCTCACTATGTAGTTCTGGCTCTCCTGGAGCTCACTATATAGACCAGGCTGATGTAAAACTCACAGAAATCTTCCTCCCTCTACCTCCCAAGTGCTGTTATTAAAGGCGTGTGCCACTACGCTCTGTTTCTCATTTCTTTTTAAGTTAGGTTTCTGGTGTTCTTTTTACTAAGATTTTGGGACTGGGGTGTAGTTCCAGGGTAGAGGGCTTCCCCAGCACACACATGGTCCTGGGTCTCAGCACTGAGAAGGGAAAAAAGAAAAGGACTTGAGTGTTCTTGGGAGAAGAAAAAAAAATGTGAGATTTCTTCATACACTTTTCAACATAGGTCCCTCATCAGACCCTGTGCAGGTGTCTCGCCCCTTTCTGTGGTTTCTCTTTGTTTTCTGAGGTGCATTTTTGAATAACAGAAATGCTTAGTTTGGGTAAAGTTTGCCCTGGTAGGTTTGTTTGTTTGTTTTTGGTAGGGATCATGTTTTCGGTAACAAATATTTGTCTGACCTAAGGCCATAAGAAGTTTTTTTTTTTTTAAAGATTTATTTATTATGTATACAGTGTTCTGTCTGCAGGTATATCTGCAGGCCAGAAGAGGGCACCAGATTTCATTATGGATGGTTGTGAGCCACCATGTGGTTGCTGGGAATTGAACTCATGACCTCTGGAAGAGCAGCCAGTGCTCTTAACCGCTGAGCCATCTCTCCAGCCCAGAAGCTTTTTTTTTCTGTTTTTTTCCCCCAAAGTCCTATAGTTTTGTCTATACGACATATTTTGAATAAATTTTGTATAAGGGATAAGGACCACAAGTTACTGGCACTTTCTTATACAAATTGCCAGGTCACCAGGGAGAGACCAGAGAGTAGCATAATGCCTTCGCACTGGGCTAGACATAGCTTATGACCGTCACCTGAGATTACATACCTGCCATTTGAGGTTACACCATCACACAAGCATACACCAGCGCATTGTCATTCCAGACCACATCTACTACCCAGACTAAGACCATACTCACCACTCAAGACCATACTAATCAGCCAAAACATACCCATTGTCCAGCCCAAGACCACAGCACCCATCACCCAAGATTATAACACCCATCACCTAGACTACAAACCCATCACCAAGAGCACACCCACCACCCAAGAGCATACCCACCAGTCCAAGCTGCACCTATCACCCAAGATCGCACCTGTCATCTTAACTCATGCCTGCTCCTCCAAGATCACATCTGCCTTCTGCGTATAGCTCCAGTTAGTGCAGTGAAACTGACTGTTAGCCCACAGGCAGCAGTAGGAAATATTTCAGTTTGAATTGTGCTGAGAAAATATCTCAGCCCTGGAAGGTCTGTCTATATGCAGCTATAGGCCAAGCTAACAGCCGCTTTAGTCCCTGGTGAGGGTCAGCTTTCTGGGTCGTAGATGATGAGTTTTTACTGCGCCCCAGCTCAACTGTGCAGGAAGGGCATCTCTGTGTCTTTTGTAAAGGCGTAATTTATCGCCAGGGCTCTGCCTCATGACCCAACCTTTCCTTCAGGGTCCCACCCTATCATGGCCTTACATTGGGCTTTTGATTCCAAGAAGAAAGTGGCAGAAGGAAGCAGAAACACAACTCGTTTGGAGTTGGCACCCCTTTCTCAAGGCCCTCTCCAGCATTTAACTTGCCCAGCAGTCCTACAGAGGCAGTTGTTAGAGACTCAATGGGTTGGGAAGCGGTATACTGGGTATAGATTTACAGGCTGCTTACCATGGATCCTTCTCCTCCTCCTCCTTCATCTGAAATGTTTTAAATGAGGGTGAGATCTGCTTTATTTACTTCCTATTAAGTCAGAAATCAGGCACCCTGACCTTCCTTCCCGCGCCACCCATGGCATCACTTATGACAGAGTGAGGAAACTGCCCTGCCAATGATGTTGAGCACACAGCTCAAAATCCTCAGAAGTCCTGAGGTCTTTTGTCTGTGACCCAACTAGTCAGATCTTCTAGGCCATCCACAGAAGTAATCACTGACTTTGTGCAGGGTTGGCCCCTCAATTCTTATTGAAACGATCAGTTTTTGGATGCATTCAGCTGCTCTGACCACCTTCCCACCTTATGTCTGGGTCTTGCATCCAGACAAAGCTGCTGACTCAATCCAGCCTGGCCTCCTTTGCTCTGACCTGTAGATGGCTGCGCATGCTCCACCCCCAGCCCTGGGACCCTTTGTGTTCACCCCCCATTTTTCTGCATAAGCATTTTTTCCTCTGGAAACTCCCCTGACTCCTGTGTCCTTTGATCCATGTAGGCAGGCTCAGTTTCTCGTGTGTAGCCTCTGTCTGCTGCAGGCTGTTCTATGATAGTCTTTCCACTAGACTGGACCCTTCTGGATTCAGAAACTGTCTCACATTTGACACAAAGGGAGTGTTCAAAAAAATCATACAGTGGATGATGAAGCCCCACAGGTGGCTAGGACCCACCTTCCTGGACAGGGAGACCTTGCAGTCATTCGGTATAAGTTCTCTCTTGGATGATTCTAGATCTGGAGCCCAGAAAAAGTCTTTTGACCCCAGAGCTGACCTCCTCTCCAGACTACAGCAGTCTCACTGGGCCCCTTTCCATGTTGCTGAGGTGGGTTTCGGAGGCTTAACAGTTCTGAGCTCTTTTAAACTTCTGCAGGCCTGAGAGCATGTGACAAAGTGACACATGCATTACAAGAATTTTGTGGGCTGATGAGCTGATGGGGACAGCTGTGGAAACACTGTCAAAGGAGCATGTGTCAAAAGGTTAGAGAAAATACCCCCTGACTCTTTTCTTTACTTCTCTATAGGCCACTGAAAGACAAAGGCAGGCAGCTGTCCAGGGGCCCGGGAACTTATACACATTTTCTATTTCTTTCTTTCTTTCTTTCTTTCTTTTTCTTTCTTTTTCTTTTTCTTCTTTTTTTTCCACCTTTCCCCAAGGAACTTCTATGCTACCCACACTAATTGTAGGTTTTTCTGAAAATGCAGCATGAATCATTTATAAATAAAGAGACTATAAAATCCCTAAAAGACTCCCTGAGGTATTCGGTATTTCAGCATAAAATAACTGTTAAATGGAGTTATTCTGAATTAGCTTTTACTGGTAGGTGGTGAAAACGAAGTTTTCTTTTCTCCATGACTGTTGCGGTAATTCTTTTACACAGCCACCCGGGGTAATTGACAGCTGATTTCCATAATTCAGCCTCAGGCAAAGTTACTCCCCTAAGTGGCTAGTTGTAGGGGTACAGGAGTTCTTCAGGGAAGGGCTCTTACATGATGGTCAAGAAGGAGAACAGGCCAGGGTCCCTATCTAGAGCCCTGAGATGACTGTTAAGGGTGAAATACAAATGCAGAAATTGCTGTGTGGAGCCTGGAAAAGGCCAACGGTGATGGCTTCAGACCAACCACTGCCTCCTTCTAGCTGTGTGGCCTTGGAGGAATTGCTAAACCTCTCTGACCCTTCAGCTAACTCAGGAGAACATACATGCTTTGTAGAGTCATTAGGAAGATGAAATAACAGTTATAAATGCCCCCAAAAAGCTGAAGGTTGTTTTATATATAATATATTAATTATTAAAATTAATGTATTACATTATATAATATATTAAATTATATATATTAAAATTAATATATATTAATTATTGCACATATATGCAATAATTAATTAATCAATCGATAATGATGACACTACTTATGCATAGAAAAGCACCTTGTCTCCACTCTGACTGTGACCAATGGTTCCAGCAGGTGTGCAAACATTTTCAGGGTCTTTTTAAAAAAAGAAAAGATTTATTTATTTATTATGTATACAATGTTCTGTCTGTAGGTATGCTTGCAGTCCAGAAGAGGGCACCAAATTTCATGATGGATGGTTGGGAGCCACCATGTGGTTGCTGGGAATTGAACTCAGGACCTCTGGAAGACCAGTCCGTGCTCTTAACCTCTGAGCCATCTCTCCAGCCCATTTTCTGGGTCTTTTATGTGCCAGGCACTCTATGCACAGGACTGGGGTCTGCAGGTGAACAAGACTATGAGCACTTTAGCCTACAGAGAGAAGGGGACGCTCTGGAGAAGGTGACCCAGGTGTGGAATGATATGCTGTGTACACTTGAAGGAGGAGAGGGAACAGTGGGCCCTCACTGGACACAGGAAGCAGGCTTGGGGATGGCTACTCAGGAAGAGGGTAGCCACCTGAGCCAACCTGAGAAAACAGAGGGCTGTCCAGGTATATGTCAGATGTCCCTGAGGTGGAGATCGGTCCATCTTATTTTACTCCATCCTTGCCCCTGGTAGATGGATGAGTGGATTCCAGAGCAGGCCCAGAGGAGAACAAAGGATTACTATTACAGCAGGTATGCTGGGGACATCCATAGACCAGTCAGGTTTGGAGAAGCTCAGGAAAGGAGGGAACTAAGGTGGCAATCTACATATAAGTGAAAAAGAGCTTTGTCCACTTGCTCAGGACAGGGTGGAGCCTCAGAAGGATTTAGGGCAGTGGTTCTCAACCTTCATAATGCTGCAACCTTTTAATACAGTTCCTTATGTTGTGGTGACCCACAAGCATGAAATTATTTTGTTGTTACTTGATAACTGTAACTTTGCTACTGTTATGAATCATAATGTAAATATCTGATATGCAGGATATCGTTACCCAAAGGTTGAGAACCATTGATTTAGGGACGTGAGGACCACAGGCTCTCCTCTTTGAGCACACTTCCCTTGGCATGTCTGACAGCACGTTGGAGCAGAGAGGTCTGGGTGCTAGGGGGAGGTGTGGGCTTGATGTTCCTGCGAAACTTCTTCCTGGCTGTCTCACTTCAATTCACAGCCTAAGGTTGCATTGGATGCTGGGTGTAAAATTATGCAGAGGGGTTCCTTTCTACTTTGAGATTGATTGACAAATTGCCATGCCACTCAAACTTGTCTTCAACTCTTCCTAAAGAATAAAAGAAGATAATGTGCTCAGTGCATGTGGGGGAAGGAAAGGTCATCGTTCCCTTTAGATATCCAAACCATGACCTTTGAGAAGCTCCAAGGAAACACAAGGTCAATGTGAGAAGCAATTGTGTACACACTTGTGTGTGTCTTGGGCATTATTTTCACACTCATGTAGTTTGGGTATCTTGCCTCTGCTATCTCTTTCAGATACATACAAACACCTACACCCACATTCATTCTGTAAGGTGGTTGTGTTCACACCTCTGAAGAGTGTGTGTGCACACAGACAGATACCCACCTTGCAGGGTACACAGTGGCACTCTTCCAGCTGTTGGAACCTGGATGATTCTCAGCACTTCTGTCAGGCTTTTGGCTGCTGTTTCCTAATTCTCTCAGAACTCAACCCACACCCACCCAGGATGGTATGGAGCAGGAAGGAAACTCCAGTGAGGCATGAGGATGACCATCATCACTGACAGCTGGCCAGAAGTCCTTGCGTGTCACTCATGACTGCTTCCGTGTCCAAACTGGAGACCCTGAGGGAGGTGTTGTTGCTGCCCTAACTCATGAGAGCTGCAGTGCCAATGGTGTAGGCTCAAGTCTGAAGGCAACCAAAGGTTGAGGGCCCAGTTCACCCTGTAAGACCTGAGTGAACTCTGGCTCCTTTTGCCTTGTGTTCTAGTCAGGCCTTCAGTAGGTTGGGTGGCTCATGCAGGAGAGGGCCGCAGGATTTGCTGAGATGCCTTGAAGTGCCATTAATAAGCATTGCCTGGGCTTTCTGTGGCTGGATGAAGCTGACACCCCAAATTACCCATCACACCTAAGAAGTCACAGCATATATTCCTGGCTCTCGTCCTGCTTCCTGCATCATCTTATTGTGAAGTGTGGTCCCTTTTACAGGTGTGAAATTGAGGCTCAGAAAGGTGAGTCTGAGATCTGCCCAAGCAGCATAACTAGGGCCAGACACAATCCTTCTACCCTAAAGTCCAGGGCAATGATTTTATTTATTTGTTTGCTTGCTTATGTGTATACTATTTTATTTTATTTGTTTATTTTAGACAGGGGTTCACTAATGTAGTCCTGAACTCTCCATGTAGACCATACCAGTTGCAAGGTCACAGGTATCTGCCTATTCCTGCCTCCCGAGTGCTGGGGTTAAAGGTATGTATCATCATACCCGGCCCCTGTTTACAATTCTTTTGTGTAGTCAGACACATACACCCCACACTCACACAAGTGGCAGGGAAGTGGCACTATTTCATTCTGTCATTCAAATATTTGTTGAGCCAGTCCCTCTTCCCAGTTTCAATGAAACATCAGGCAGAGAGGACAAACTAATTGTTATCAGCCTCTTCCAATGAGGGGACCAAAGTGTCACAGTTAATAATTGATCCACAGTAGGTAGTAGAGAGAAAGAACCAATAAGGGGACAACAAATTGGGGTGATTTCTCTGTTAAGGTGTGTGGTGTTGAGGGGAGGCAAAGAGGGAGCCTAGGGAATGATGGAAATCCAGCACAATCCCAGAGGAAGGGACTAGCAAATGAAGAGACAATGGCTGCATGGGGTGAGGGTGACGCCCCCATTCACGTTGTTAGCCTGAGGGCTGGCTGCAGGCTGCGTCTCCCAAGGAAGCTGCTGTTGGGCAAAGCAGTGGGATTCTCTGCTTGTTCCATGTTAGGGACAGATGGAAGGGAACCAGGTTTTCTGAGTGGTACTACGCTCCCCTCCCCCTCCCATGCCCAGTTCTGGACGCCAGACCCAGGGGGTCTTTGCTAGTCTAAGTCTTCGCAGTTTCTTTCCAACCTCTCAGTGTAACAGGAGGGAAGTGGGGGCAGTTCTGACAGACAGAGGTGTTCCTCTTTCTTTTCACTCCTATTTAAAACGTGTCCTGCCGATGGCCTATGGCCGGGCAGGCTGAAGTCTGAAACACCGTTCTTGAATATTTGAATAGTTCCCTGTAAAGCAGCGCTTGGCATGCTGGAGGCAAGCTCCAGCCTTTTTTTTTTCCAAGGTAATCTCTAGAAAGCAGTTTGTACTCATGTTTCTACAGTGATTAAATATGCAAAGTAATTTCCATGATTTCTACTGTGTTCAGAACCAGATCAGATTTCGTTCTGCTCCTCTTTGTACAAAGCTACTTACTGAATCAGATTCCAAAACAAATCCCCCGAATTTGGCGGATCATCATTTTAAAAGGGGGCTTGTTAAGGTAATCATTAAATTAAACCACCCCTTTAAGAATATTTAGATCTGGTCTGCCAAGCGGAACGGTCTAATGGTTTTTAAATGAGAAACTGCACGATGCTGGAGAATTTTCTTTTGTGGGTCAAGTGGGTATTAACAAATGCTAAGACAGTTTTCTCTCCATCATCACCTTGAAATCTACAAAGAAAGGCAAAGAGTGGAAGGAACCAAGGGGGAGAGGCTGGGTGGGATGGAACATCTGCCCCTGGCAGCCTCAGTTGCAAGACGAAGCAGAGAAAGGGCTTACAAAGCTACAACTTCTCATATTTGACCCTGGAGGCTCCACAGCATGAATCTGAAGAGGAGACAGTAGCCCAAGAGAGCCCTGACCCCTGGAAGACTTAAGGTACTCATGGTTCAGATTCCAGCCTGGGCTGACACTTCAGCCCATAGACTCTGCAGATCTACTCATTGTCTGTGCTTCCAGGAGTTGACAGTGAGTTCTGAGTGTCCCCAGGAAAGGCGCTCACAACCAGCTCATTTGCAGAGTTCTCGGCGACCCAAGACTGTGGAACAAAACACGCCACCTTTTTCTTCCAGGTCATGTAGCTTTTTGGAGGCCCTTGACGCCTCCAACCTAGGTGGCCCAGACATGGGGCTTGGTGGAACTGAGCTGAGATATCTGTGATTAAATGAACAGTTGTTACTGGTAGAGAGAGAGAGTCCCTCATGTCTGCCCATGTGCCCTTTCTAGAGGCCCTGATGTAACTCACCCTGACAGGCCACTACTGACATTATTATTATTTTATATATTATATATATAAATATATATATTATATATATAGTTCAGAGGAGCCACCAAACCCTGGAATCAAATGGCCCATCTGTGACTCACAGAGAGTTCATCTTTCTTTCCTTCCTTCCTTCCTTCCTTCCTTCCTTCCTTCCTTCCTTCCTTGCTTCCTTTCTGTTTTTCTTTCTTTCTGAAGTGGCTGAAAAGAATAAGAAATAAGAATAAAATGTCCTGATGCTTGAAAGCTGCAGGGCATTCAAATTTCAGTGTCCACATAAAGTTTTATTAACTTACTACAGTGCTCATTCATGTATTGCTATTGTCAAAAGCTGCTGCTGTGCTCCATGGGCATAGAGTGTGTCACCACAAAGCCCCAAACCACTAACTACCTAGTACTGGTAGAAATTTGCCCATGCTCACAGCACAGGAGAAAAGGATCACTATGAATATCATGACTTAGTTTTAATCTATAAAATGTGAAATGAGATTCATGGGAAACCAGGACGTCTTGTACCACCTACTTCCTTGTCACTGTGGCTATATACATGGCAGACCATCTTGAGGGGAGAGAGGTTTACTGTGTTGTGTCACAGTGGGAGGATACCATGGAGAAGATCAGGGCATGCCATGGTGGACAGGAAGGAGAGAAAGGGGATCTGGACACTCTTCTGGCATTCTCCTCCTCCTCCTTTAAATCAGTGAAAGTCACAGGACAGTCTTCTAGAGCATGGGACGGTGACATACAGGTCTGAGATGGTTCCTTCCTTTTTAGTTAATCCTCTCTAAAAGTCCCCGGAGGCATTCCTGGTTCTCATAGATGATTTGAAATCTATTCAAGCAGTCAATGAAGATTAGCCATTAGGAGCCCAATCCTTGTCAAGCTAACACCCCAAGTATATTACTTTACTGTAGTGTCCCATCCTGGCCCGTGCCCACTTTACCGTAGTGTCCCATCCTGGCCCGTGCCCCTGCTCCTCTCATCCTGAAAACACATTTGGTTCAACTCTAAGGGTCCTTAAGCCTTGAAATTCCAACCTGGCTTAAAAGCCTAAGTTCAGTGCCTCTATTGTATTTCCAACATTCACTTGCACAATGAAAAAAATGACAATTCCAAGGGGGAAGTGCAAGGGGACAGAAGAAGGAACATGACCAAGGCAAGACTGAAGCACAACACGGTAGATGTTCAATTCGGTAGCATTGTACTAGAGTCTAGAGCACACAGCACCTTGATATGAGCTCTGAAGGGCTTGGGCAACCTCGTCTCTATGGATGCTGTTTGCAGCCCACACAGCCTCTCTCTTGGGCTACCCCTGACTATCCTTATGCCTTCCTCAATAGGCCATCCCCATTCCTGGTATCTCCAGTTTCTTGTGGTCTCCACTGCAGCTTGCACTTCCCCCTCATGGCTCCATGTATTGTCTTATCAAGGAAACTTGCCCTTCTGTAGCCTGTCAGGCCTCCAGGGCCATCCTTAAAAACCTAGGTGGAAGCCTCCACAACCCCATAACCATTTCATTCTGCATGCCAGAAAAATTGGTACCACATGGATGAGTCTGTGGTCAGCTACAGGCTTGCACAGCAGCTGGGATTATGACTCCCTGTGAATGCATGAGGATACTTCCTTAGACATGTGAGTAGGGTGTTCTAGAGGTTTCTCTTTTTGAAAGAAATCTTTTAAAATGGATTTACAGCTTTATATCCTGGAACTAGCTATGAATGGGGTCAAGTCAACTTTCCATAATTCCAGTGTGAAGTTTTTTAGCTTCTTTTAATTGATACTAACCTCATTAACAATGACCTTGCCAACAATTTTCAACATGCCCCTCTTTTAGACAGATAGCACCTTTAAAAATCTTTCTGCTCTGTATTTTATTTTTATTCCAGTTCTTACTGTAAACTTGGCTAAAAGCAGCTAGCAATAACCATGCTCTTGCTAATGCTATGCTATCTGTAAGTTTGCTTCATCCCATTCAATTATTTTACAATTAGTTCAGAAGAACCAGCTTCTAGTCTAACTCTCAGCAGACTTTTTATCTGAAATCCCATGAGCACTGTTTATCTTTCTACTGGTGTTGTAGTCTTCTAAACAAACACCGTAATGGCCCATTAGGCTCAGTTGAGAGTGTCCTCAGACCCTGTAGCCTATATTGCCACACTCTTCCATATTATACTTCCTAGTTCTGAAGTTCTAAAAACTACATGGTAAAGATTAGTCACAACAGTGACTCCTCTTCCTTGGTATGAACTTCCTTGGATGGCTGAATAAGCAACCCCCAAAATGTTCACATCTTCATCCCCAGAACCAATAAGCATGTTCCTTTACATGGCACCAGTTAAATTAAGGCACAGATGGAATTTAGGTTGCTAGTTAACTGACTTTGAATTAGGAAGATTTTCCTTAGGATCAGGGTAACCACCGAGGTCCTTACCTGTGAAGAAGTGAGGCACAGAAGACCCTGAGGGGAGTGTGGTGGCAGGCTGGCTCACGGCAGTCATATCTGGCCTGGGCTTTGGCATCTCTATTACTGAGAAGTCCAGTATCACTCACAGCTATGATTTGAATGTGCCCCCAAAACTCATGCTGAAGTTGAATTGTTGTAGCAGGATTCAGGAGAATAATTTAGGGGTGATTGGATCATAGGGGTTCTGGCTTCACTAGTGGATTCATGCTGTTTTGGGAGAGGATGTGTGGGAGGGACTCTTGGCTCACTGTGACCTGGGGAGGGGATGCTTGTTTTCTAGTCTACACACAGCCTATCAGACCCCAGCGTCATCCAATCCTTGGATATTAGTATTATTTTTATTCCTCAAGAAATTAGAGATTTAAAACCTTAAAAGATTTTTTAAAAAATTATTTTTATTTTTTATTTTATTTTATGTATATTAATATTTTGCCTGCATGTATATCCATGCACCACAAGCATGCCTCGTGCCCATGGAAGCTAGAAGAGGACATTGTATCTCCTAGGACTGGAGTTATATATGGTTATGAGCCACATGAGGGAGCTGGGAATCGAACCTGTGTCCTCTGGAAGAGCATCCAATGCTCTTAACTTCTAAGCCATCTCTCCAGTCCCCTAAAAGCTTAAAAGATTTATATAAGGCAAATAAATGAGTGGAATGAAGTTATAACTCAGGGAGAGGGATGTAAACAGGGTAAACTAGGTAACTGTAGTGTACATTCATTTGGGTCCATTGATATACTGTGAACTAGGTTCTGTGATGATCAAGAGCCACCCCCCCCAAACAAAACAAAACAACCCCCTCCCAAAACCAACCAAAAAACAAAAACCAAAAACCATAGATTCCTCCAATCTTCAGGAGATTTGGTTTGACATGGGGGTGGGGTGGGGGGGAAGGGGCTGGATAGATCCACACAAGCGGATGAAAGGATGCTGCAAGCCACAGTGAATTCCCAGCCTGGGGCTTCAGCCCAGAGGAGGCAGCTTTGGGAAAAGAAGAATCTGAATGTGATAGGTTTCAGAGTCTTTGGTCTGAGGACAGATACCCTTACACTTTTATAGGCTTTTGTTCTTGTGGCGAATGCTAGGAAAGCCTTCTACCAGCCTTGAACATTTCTAGAACCTCAAACTCCCTCTGTTATATAGAGGACAGAGATTAATATTTACTATGCTAGAAATGAAAGCAGAGAAATCATAAATATACTCACAGATTCCTTAGAAAGACCCACGATAAACTCACTATATAGGAACTAAACAATGCATATATACATTTGTGAACAAATTTCTTCTTTCTCCAAAACAAAACAATGCAAAATCGTTCCTATTGTGTTTTTTGTGCACCATTCATGGTGCCTCATTCTTAGGAAGATGGCATGCTCTTCTGCTGGGCTAGTCACTTCATTTGCTCAGATGAGTTACCTTGGATAATATATATGGAGGCAAGCTATATTCCTATGCCTAGGAGGCAGGAGAAGTGAGAATCCAGAGACTCCCAGGAGGCTCTGAGGATCCCCAGGATCCTTGGCACACAGTCTGAGAATCATAGTCCTCGGTAGGAAGAAGCAACCGGAGCCAGGGCCAGAAGCCAGGGCCCAGCACACAATGGGTGGAGAGTAAATGACACAGCTAGGTATTATGAGAGCAGATGAAACAGAACGTGGGGTCTTGTGCTTCAGATGGTGGGTGACTGACAGTCCCTGTGGCCTCTTGTCAGGGAGAGGAGTTGGGCAGCTGGCATCCAGAGGGCACTTTGGCTGTGTGGTGGGTGATGACCGAAGCAGGCCTGTAGGGAGGCAGGGCTGGGGCTGCTGTGTGGTCCAGAAAGTGGCCAGCCAGCAGCAGGCAGCATTCTGGTGAGGACCTGTCACTGGGTTGCATCACAGCACAGAGCTACTGTGACTGCTAATGGCCCTGTGCCAATGAGACAAGGTTAATCACTTGGAATAGGCTGTTTTAAGAATGATAAGATGTTTCCATTAAAATAATTAAAATCTGAAAACGTTTTGGGGCTCAAAGGTATACATTCAGTTACCTGGAACATCTATGCATGAGACGGTTCATTTCCTCCTGAGCCCAGGCAGAGGAGGGGTTACCGTATTCTCTCTATATAGCGAGACTTAGCTGCAAAAGGACTGTTAGCAGGGAGCTGGCTCCCAGCCCTCCAGAGCCTGTCTGTGCCTTGATTTCCTCCTTCTGTAATACTGGAATAGAGATTCTCAAAGCAAAGGTCAAACGAGATTCTTCTGAGTCCTGGTTTATGAATACCATTTCTTAGTGTGACCCCTTCCACCTTCCTCTGCATGCTTCCCATGGGGTCAGGCTCCTAATATCCAGGTCTCGGTACCGAGGTTAGCTTCTCAACTCTTGCTCTAGCTGCCTGCCCTTTGACCAGGACTGTCCTTTTCTATGATTGTAGTCTGTCTCTCACTGCTAGCATCAGGCTATCTAAACTTTGAAAACATTTGTGCCCAACGATCTTGGCTGATGATCCATCCTGAGTGGCCTTTATGGCTGAGTGGACACTTTTGAGCCAGTCTTACTCAACGTCTCAAGCTGTGGCTACCATGGCTACCTCTGGTTCCATAGAAGTGTCTCAGGGTAATCAGGGGCATGCAGAAAGGTAAAGATCCTATGGGACCTGGGGATGCAGACTTCAGAGACCCAGGATCCCCACTTCAGCATGAGCCTGTGTAGTCAGTGTGTTCTCTGGTAGGAGACTATTAGGGAACATGACTTGTAAAATGAGTCTAGCAAACAGACAAGAGCCTCACCAGCATACAGAGGCTTGTGATGCTCAGCTGAGGGCTAGTTAGATGGTCAGGAAGAGATGGAGCAGAGTTGTGCTCTCTGTTCCAGGTCATTATTGGCTGGGCTAATGCTTCTGGTCTCAGGTACAGCACCGGTGGTGTCTCTGTCTCACTGACCAGCCTCGGTGGAGAAGCAGAGGAGAGGGAAGTGGGGGCCAAGTTCCAGAGTGTGGGGCCTGGGGCAGTTCCAGCACTGTGAGCTCCAATTTCCTTATCAGCAGAATGACTCTCAGGAGATGCTGGGAGGAACATCTAAGAGGCAGTTCTACCCAATGGAAGCTCGCTGACAACCAGCCCAATTTAGAGCCTGAAATCTGCTACCACAAAATGAAGCATTTGTGCATGTGGCAGAAGTGAGGGCAGGAGTTAGGGGTTATAGACTACAAGCTTTTCTTTTGTGGGGACAGCAAGGGTCCTTTCCTATTCAGAAACCTTCCTCCTTCCCTCCCTCCCATCCTTGCTTGTCTGCTCTCAAGGGTGGCAGATCCTTTCTTTGCCCAGTAGCTGTTTGGTTTGGGTTCCTGTCTCTCTCGGGCTGAGCTATAGTTCTTGTCTCTGGCAGTGACTTCTATAATTGCTTTAATGTATATATTTCTATGGACATTGTGATAGATGATAGAGACTTTCCCTGAAGAATGAAGCAGTCTTTTTGGGCTGTTCCAACCTATCAGGGGAAAGAGCAAGGATTAAAGAACCAATTATAAATGGATATTTACCTGATAGATTAGCGACAGCAACTTTCGAGCAGTCTTGCTCTATTAGGTAAATGATCTATGCCCTGCCAAAGTTTATAAATATGCATTTCACTAAAGGACTTAAGTCCTGGCAATAATTAAAATGCGGTTCCTAGCATTCCATTAAAATCACGGTCCTCCTTCTGATTATTCCCAAGAAAATGAGCTTTAAACAATACTACAGCATAAGGTTTGCTCACCTTCTCAGTGACAATATGTGTGATATGTAGGAGTCAACTTGTCCCAGACCGCACTCCTTGTCACTGCGCCTCTCCTCCTCAGGCTCCAGTCCTGGGATTACAGATTTTTTACAAGGCTCCTGGGTATCGAGCTTAGGTCTTAAAGCTTGTGCAAGAAACACTTCATGGACTGAGCCGTCCCTGGGCTTCCCAGCCTTGCTTTCTGTACTCTGATTGGTCCTTCTGCATCCACAGGCCATACAGGTCCCAGCACCTTGTTCCAAGCAGTCACCTTTGTCAAAGGGCCTCACAGATCAGCTCACCCAGGGCCAGAGTTCTTCTCTTTGGTGTCTATGGACAGCCCCATGAGGTTTAGAGCCATAGAACCAGTAGGGAGGCTGAGGTGATTTGCTTAGCCCCCTGTCACCACAGTGGAGATCATTCTGCAAACAGGAATGATGGGGCCTTCCTCCCAGATCCAGCTTTGCCTTAATGAATGAATCCTTGAGTCAGGCTGGAGACGCATCCATTTGATCTACTCATCTGAAAGAGCTGTAGATACTATTTTAACAGTGGTTTGCTAGCGTTACACTTCCTTGGTAGCATTCCTGGGCCCTAACATCTGAGAAAGTGCTTTTAGCCTTTGGCTCAAAGGCAACAATCTAGGAATGCATGCTCTTTCAGAGGTATACGCACCCCCATGAATATGTGATGCTTTCTCTCAGGAGAGTGGAGGGGGCAACCAAGCTTTAAATAAATAAAATGAAAGCCTCCCCCCCAGTCATCTGGGATGCCCATGAGCCAAGTATTTGCAGGATTTTAATGTGGGTCGGAAGTGTGAGTGGATGATGCAAGGGAGAGGCTAACACAGTAGAGGTGGGAAAAGAGAGACTGGAGGCCAGAACTGGCTCTCAAGAGAACGGAGTTTCTTAATGGGAGTCCAGGCAGGGGCAATGGTGCCTCTCTGTAAACCCTGCAAGTTTATGAGAAGGCTTTATATCTGGAGGATATAAAAGAGATTAAAGAGAAATTTTAATATTTTACATATGTACCAGGTCGGTGACAGGCCTAACTCCCCAGCTTCCCTCCCCTGTGTGTGCACGAATGCTGGTTTCCAGCTGATGGAAGCGACTTATTGCCGCATAGGATAGATGTCACAGACTTCTTACTACCCTCCACTGGAAGTGGGGCATGCCCAGTTTATACTCTATGGCAAATACTTGCTGTTTTCAACAGCAGCTCCCAGGGCTTCAGGGGGTTGCTAGTAGGAGAGAAGTCTGCACACAGGCCAGCTGGAGATAGGAAAGGTTCACAGAGTAATAATGAACGACTCAGAGTCCACACCTGCAACCCCTGACTTTGAGAAGCTGAGTTGGAGGCTAAACCAGGATACACAGTCAGACCTTGCCCCAAATAGCTCACAAACTCAGGCTGGGGAGAAGGCTCAGTTGGTGAAGTACTTGCCTTGGAGGTTGAGGGCCTGAGTTCCATTCCCAGAGCCCATGTATACAGCTGAGCATGGTGATGCACGATTATAACCCAGACTGGGGAGGCAAAGAAGGAAGATCCCTGGGACACACTGGCCAGCCAGCTAGTCTGGCCTACTTGGTAAGCCCCAGGCAAGAGAGAGACTCTGTCTAAAAGGAGGTGTTTCTGAGGATGACTCCCAAGGCTGTCTTCAGGCCACCACATGTATACACACAAGTATACCCCACTCCACACGCATAAATAAATGAAAACTAACAAAGCAAACTTCTAACCCACAGAATAAAACAATTCAAAGTGTACTCTCTACTCCTTTCTCTCAGTTTTTCTTTAGATCACAGATTAGCAACCTCAAGCCTAAGGACTGTCTAGCAAGCTCTCTAAAACATCCAGCCACGCCTGTGGTTGGCATCTGTCCATGATAAGGGAGCTGAGTTGCTGCTACAGCAAGTGCCACAAATCTAGGGAGCCCCTGGCTGAGCCCACCATGGGAAAATTTGCCAACCCTCTGGGCTAGATGATGACACTGTACAGGGAGGTGTCCCCTGTCTCCTGGGTCTCTGTCTGGTATTTTCTGGCTACAGTTTGATGACTAGCCCTTGGGAGTTGTGTTAGGCAAGGTTCTCTGGAGGAAAAGAACCAATAGAGTATGTGCATATTTTACATCTCAGACTGGCTTCCAAGAATCTGGATACCTCGGCAGACTCAATCTGTATAGAAAAACCTAGAAGATCCCCAGCTTGTCACTGGTATTGAGTCCACACCGGAAGGCCAGGAAAGTTGGAGTGCACTGTCAGCAAATGATAGCAGCACGCGTGCAGGCACTCTTGCAGGAAGGGCCTTGTGTGCACATCCAGTCTTCTGTCCTTCAACTGCTTTTCATCTTGACCACTGGTCCATTATAAAGCATTATCCATGTTAAGGTGGTTCTTCCTAATCAGGCACTGTCCCATGTGTTGGTCTTCTCTGTAAGTACACCTCCCCAACCCAACCTAGACATCATATTTATTTATTTATATGTATGTACATATGTATGTATGTATGTATGTATGTATGTATGTATGTATGTATGTGTGAGTGTAGGTATGCACATGCCATGATACAGGTGTGGAGGTCAGAGGACAGCTTTTGGAAGTCAATTCTGGCCTTCCACATTGTTTTCGAGGTAGGGGGCTTTCTTGTCATTTCTGCCGCTGTCTGTGTATTTGAGCTTCTGGGTGGTCAATTCTCTGGTCTCCACCTCTATCTTGCTGGAGGAATGCTGGGATTACAGATTCTTGCCACTGAAGCTGGTGATTTGTATGAGTTACAGGGATCAAACTCAGGGTGTCAGGCTTAGCAACAAGTGCCTTTATCCATGGAGTCATCTCACAGCTTCTTTTAAAAAAATAATAAAATGAAAGATTAAAAATGTTAAGCCGGGCATGGTGTCATACACCTTTGATCCCAGCATTTGGTAGGCAGAGGCAGGTGGATGTCTGTGAGTTCAAGGCCAGCCTGGTCTACAAAGTGAGTCAGGACAGCCAGGGGTGTACAGGCCTGTCTCGAAAAAACCAACCAACCAACTAGTGTTAAATAAGGGCCTGGAGAGCTGGCTCAGCTGTTAGGAGTGAGAACACTAGTGGCTTTTACAGAGGAACTGAGTTTGGTTGCCACACTCATGACATAGAGCTCATCTATCTTTAGGGAGAGGCCTCTGGCCTCCGTGGGCACCTGCACTCACGTGGACACATCCACAAACAGACACATAATCAAAAGGATGAAAAACAAATCCTTAAAACAAAAGGAAAATGTTAAAATTGGAGGGAAGACTCCTCATCAGCCTGCTGGGAAAAGATGTCTCCCGATGCCCATCCACCAGCAGGATGTGCACCAACATAGCTTCCCTTGGGCCTTTGACACATAAATTAAGATACTTGATAGATGATAACATCGAAGAATCTCCATTTGGAGATGGCTGGATTAGTGGCAAGTTAGCCACAGGGCAAGAGAAAGAGCCCTTGCTTCAACTGTAGACAGAATGCTGTCTGAAATTGACAAGATTTAGAAGCAGGTAAGTCAACAGCCTAGCTCTGCCAAGACAGGATGGGAAAGTCCTTCATAATTCCTGCTTTACAATTAATGTCTGCCAGAGATACTGGGCCAAAAGACTGAAGATAGATGCTCCAATGTTATAGAGAGAAATTGGGAACTGTCCAGGCAGACAGTTGTCTGTCATTTCTTAGTTTTGGAAACTGCTAGCTCGATGCTTCCTGTTTATTCAGATATATTTATCCTTCTCAGCTCTCTTCTGTGGTTGAAGAATAGATAGTTATAGTCTCACAGCTATGTTTTAAGTTGTTTAGGAATTAAAAAGATGTTCTAGGTCTAAGAAGAAAATTTTAAGTTAGTAATGCAAGTTAGGATGGAGACTGAGTTAGGTATAGAACTTTAAACTCATTGAGATAGATAGATAATAGAATATTACAATCAGTTGCCAAATATGTATGGACTGGACATTGGGAATGTATGTTATACCTTATAATTTTCATAATTGTTGCCTAATTGTTCTTATTGTTTTGTATTATATTTATTGTTATAAGAAAAATAATCTTTCATTGGACTAAAAGGGGGAGATGTTGGTGGGATACATCTTAAATTAAAAAAATAAATAAAAAGAACCACTAGTAAGTCTCTCACAAGAAAAAAAAAATCAAATAAATCTTCAAAGGGAAATAGGATTTTATCCTGTATATTATGACATTTTCTTTACCCATTCAGTCACTGATGAATATTTAAGCTGCTTCCTGTGACTTAACAGCTATAAATAATGTTGCAATAAACACAGATTCTTTTCTATTTTAAAAAAAATGAAGATACTTGAGACCTATGGGTAAGCATGCCTGTTCTGACACCTAGTCTAGGTCACCTGGAACTTTCCAAGCACCATGGTGACAATCTTGCTCAATTGGATAGGTTCACGAAGGGAAGGCCTTGTGTCATTAGCATCCAAGAGGGCATGCCTAATGACATCACATGTGGATTTGTTTCATGTTCATGAAGATAGAGGACTGAAGACAGCCTTGGGTACCATTTATCAGGAACCATTTATCTTGGCTTTTCTTTTTAGTACTGTCCTAGGACTCAGCAGGGCTAAGCTGCTATGTGTCAAACCCTCGGGGATCTGCCTGTTTCTATCTCCCCAGTACTGAGATTACAAGTGTGCATCACTACAGTGGCTTCCCCTCTGAGCCATCTCCCCACATGGGGTTAATAATACATTTTAATATCTATAAAGTATTGTCTAGAAGTGTTATTTCTTGTATACTTAACTAGGAGAGAATATAGGAAAATGCCCTTTCAAGCAACTCTTACATTTGAAACCCCCACTTTCTCTTTCCATTATAATTCTAAAGTTCCATAATTATTTTCATCTTATAATTTTCTTTTGTGATTCTAAAATTCTGTAATTACACTCGTCTTGCAAGTACAGAAATATCAGATGTGCCGATCAGTAAAGCGTTACAAAAAATTCATAGTCCTTTTATGGAATTTATAATTCTTCATCATGAGGAAAATTATATTACACATCATAAACAAAAATACAGGTGGAGACAAAAAGTGGATTTCTCCAAGAAAGATCCATGTGCACAGACATTTTTACTTCTCACTCACATCAAACTGTTAAGATAGAAACTGCCCACGAGCAAATTGTGCAATGCTAAATTCATGAACAATATGGTCTTGGGAGAAAATGCTGTTTAATATTATATTTAAAAACAATGCAATTTTCTGGTTGATTGGAGTCGTAGAACTCAGGCAGCGTTTCTTAGAGCATTTCTTTGAATCAGGGTTCCCTGGCGTGGGGACAGCTTATTAAAGATCCAGATTTCTGGGGCTGGAGAGATGGCCCAGCAGTCAAGAGGGTTTACTGCTCTTCCAGAGGACCTGAGTTGATGTGGGGTGGCTCACAATTGTCTGTAACTCCAGCCCCATGGATATTCGATGCCTCTAGCTTCAGAGGATACATACATATAACCCCATACCTAAACATAATTAAAAGAATAAAATAAATCTTTTTCTCAACATTTATTTATTTCTTCAAGTTACATCTCAGTCATAGCCCTCTCCATCCTCCCCTCCTAGTTCCATCCTCCTACCCTTTTTACCCCCTCTCTCCTATTCTCTCGCTCTCTTTTTAATTTAAGGTGTATTTCCCCCCCCGAACACCTTCCCCCTTTTAGTTCAATAAAAAGCTCTTTTTAAAAAGGTTTTTAAAAAATTTATTTTATTTTTATGTAGATCACATCATAGATGGTTATGTGCTGCCATGTGGTTGCTGGGAATTGAACTCAGGACCTTTGGAAGAGCAGCCAGTTCTTTTAACCGCTGAGCCATCTCTCCAGCCCAGCTCTTTTTCTTATAACAATAAATACAATACAAAAGAATAAATCTTTTAAAAAGTGCAGAGTACTGGGGTACCTGAAGCCCACAGAATCCTGAGGGTGGGGCCCAGTATTATCAACAAGCCTTCCTGATAATACTGATGTGTGTGTGTGCCCATGTGTGTGTGTGTGAGTGTGTGTGTGCATGTGTATATGTGTGTGAGAGTGTATGTGTGTGTGACTGTGTGTGTGTGTGTGTGGTAGACGGGCATGAGTGTGAATAGTGTGCACGTGGAGGTCAGAGAGCAACTTCTGCTACTTTCTGCCTTTTTGATAGGGTCTCTAAGCAGCATGGGACTCTGTTACATTGGCCAGGCTGGCCCATGTGCTTCTGGAGTTCCTCCTGCCTTTACTTTTCATTTCTTTCATTCTACAGGTGTGCATTACCACAGCCATTTTTTTTTTATAATGAAGTCTTGGGATTCAGAACCCTCAGATCCTCTTGCCTGTGAGGCAAGTGCTTTATGGGCTGAGTCACCTCTTCAGTCCTCTAAGGCACGTTTAAGGTGCTCTCTCCTCTGTGTCCTTAGCAAGCACTGTCACTCACCTGGTGAGAGGTGCCTGCTAAAGAGAGAGCCCTGAAAGCCCCTGCCTCTGGAACTGCCTGGTGCCACCCAGCCCAGCATGCAGCATTGAGGTGCAATTTCAGACAGGGTCACCGAGGATTCTCATCATCTTCCTCCTCTAGACACAGAATAAGAGGCCAAAGCTGTACATTTGGCAGTGGGTCTTGTCTCCAGCCTGCCTGTGGGTCTTAAGAGCTTTGTTATGGGGCCATTTGGAACAAACACAGAGAAGACGAAGTGAGACAGACGTAGGCCTCCACCTGCCTCAGATTGCCGGCAGGTAAAGTACCCTGGGACTCTAAGATAAGCAACAAATACTATTCAGATTATATGTATGGCCCAAATATTGCACAGAGAAAACCTTTCACTAAAAGGTTACTTGCATTTAGCCCAAATTCAATTTACTTCTTTTTGTTTGATTTTGAGATAAGGTCTTACAATGTAGCCCAGGCTGGCCTAGAACTTACCATGTAGCTCAGGTTAGTTTCCAACCTGAGGTCCTCCTACCTCTGGCTCCTGAGTACTGACATGAGAGTCTCCACTGTTACGGTCTTGGGAGAAACAGTGACCCCTGCTCTTGCAATTCAAACGAAAGATTCAGTCTTAATTTCCCAAAGCCACCTCTGGATTCTGATTTTGGTAGACTTTTCCATAATGTGTGTTTTCGAATGATTTTGAAAGAAATCATTTTGCAGAAACCCCCTACCCGCTTTCACAGTGATCTCAACCTTCCCTGATGACAGACTCATTTGTGGTTGATCATTTTTCTCCCTGGTGACATCCCGAGGGCTGTAGTTGCTCAGGACCATGTTTGAGTCCCAGCCAACTCTTCAATTAGAAGGTTGAGATGAGTGAACTATTATTACCTAGGAGCTTTCTCTCTCAAAATTTTTGGCATTTATTCATCTCTGAAGGCAACTGAGGAAGACATTTGGCATTGCTGTAAAGCCTCTCCCTGCTCTTCACCACAGTATTCCTTTGTCCAAATTTGTTTTGATCGTGTAATGCCCAAACCATCCTGAACTGTTCCGGAAGTTCAGCATCCTTGGCAAAACCACAAGGGGAAAGGAGGAGACATGAGAGCTTCTCAGAACAGCAGTAAAAAAATAATTGTTTACAGGCAAAAAGATGGATAAGAGTGGTAACTCGGATACTATCAGCTGCACACTATTATGGGCAATTTCCCCCTCATAACTTAAGGACCAAGAACTTTATTAACTCCAATAGCACACCAATTAAATCCCAGTGTAGGAACCACGACTTCTTGTCTGTGTCATTCAAAACTAGACTCTCTCCTGTTCTCTAAAGAGTCATAGGGATAAATTTGTTTCATTACGGTCACTCTTATTCTTAACAACTAAGGGGGCGAGTAGAATATTCACTTCCGATGCTAGTTCATGTGTTCCCGATGTGGTGACGAATGCTCCCTGAACAATATGATTTTCCTACAAATAGTAAAACTGACAGCAGATTCACTGGCTTTTATTTTTTTCTTTGTCGCATTTAACTTTTCAGCCTCGCAGCTCAGATACTTTTTTTTTTTTAATCAAAGCGAGTAATGGAAGAGCAGTCTGTACCCTCAACTGCAATCATATTTAATCGTATTTAATATCCTTATTTCTCAGCTGATCAAACTTTTAAAATTTGAATGCTGTGGTTTGATTTAGAACTCTGCAGAGGTCTAACTAATGAAGGGGTACATCTCTTTGTTCTTACATGAAGAGAGGAACGTGCCAGCAGCAAGCTTGAGTCCGGGTCTGGACACCCAGTAGCAGGCAGGACTCTGTCAGGCGCATGCAGGTTGACTTGTCATAAGTCTCCTGGTGCCACTGTTTGTCCACCTCAGGGTTGCGTTCACATGGGCATTGCTCTCATTTTCTGACCTGGTGAGTGTTGCTGGCTTGCTCTGCCTGCCAGTGGGCAGGGTGCCTCAGGACACCTCTCACTGGAGTCCCTGTGTCTATCACAATTCCTGTATACAGCAGTCGCACCATAAATGCCTACAAATGGGAGTTGCATTGAATACTACTAGTCACTGAAAATGTTACATATGATGTAGCTTATTGGGGAGTGGGTAAGAGTTCATAGGATGTAGAATAAAAAACCTGACCACCAAAAAGATTTTAAGTCATGATTCCAGCTGCTGTTCGTTTTTAACCAAGTGAATGAAGTTGGATAATATACCAGGTCCTTAAACCAACAGAAATATGGGAGGCAGGGAGAGGCCAGGGTAGCAGGAGAGTATGCAGGTTGGGGTGTCACAGGAGGGCCCCAAAACTCACAGGAAAATGCCATGAGGGACAGAGCAGGCAGAGCTTCTGATGGAAACAGAGGCCTTGTCACCCTGTGACTTATGACCTTGCATAGCAGGCTCGCTAATCCTTTTTTCTCATTGGCAAAAACAGAATGAGATTAGCCAACTGAGAAGCTCTTGGGAGGATTAAAGGAAGCATCCAGACTCCTCTCTGTTAGTGCCCTTCCTAGGACACAGGCTATTTGTGAGTCCCCTTTGTCCCCAGGGCCAGTCCAGCAATGGGGACCTGCAGAGTTTGGAATTAGTAATTGAGAGCTAAGGAAGAGAAGGAAGGGGTTTGGCTTTATTGAGCCAGGTGCTTTGTGCTGGGTGTCATTGACATACACAGCCCCTGTGTGCAAAGGGTGTGCTGTATTGTGTCCCTTATACATCTCAGGGGGAGGACAGTCTGAGGGCTGAGAACACAGACCCTGTAGATTTGACACCAAAATCCACTTTACCAGGCCCTAGGCTGAAGTTGGGGAATCCTGGCTCTTCCTTTCATGTGGCCTCTAAGCCCTGAAGGATGTGTAGGAGCCAATGAGGCCCAGGGATCAGCTTGTCCCCACCTCTCCCGCATTGGCAGGACAAGTGTACACCATCATGCTTGCGTTTCTACATGGACAATAGAGATTGCACTCAGGCCCCATGCTTGCCCAGCAAACACTTCACTGACTGAGCCATCTTCCCAGGCTGTAGGTGGTTGACACAGCACACCACTTCTTCTTAGGTTGTTGTTGGAGCGTGAGGTGTTGCCCCAGGAGGTGTGGTGCGGTGCAGGCAGACTCTGCTCTGCCTCTGCTGGCTAGGTCTCAGGTATGGAGAAAGCTTTGCTTGCGAATGTTGCCTGGGTGGGTGCAGAGAAAACTGAGGCCCATAATTTAAATTTCCTGTGTCCCTGGATAGTGAAGGAAGCAGTCTTACAATCAAGAAAGGAACCAAGCCAGCTAGTTCCTGTGTTCCTGGCTTTCTTTTGGTTGGGGAGTGCTGTGAGCCCAGCCACACCACTTTCCCATGGCTCCCGAACAAGACATTGCCCATTCAGGAACTACAGAAGCTTTATTTGCTTGTACTTCCATAGGTCAGAATTCTGCTCCAGGTGTCCCTCAGCCGAATCACGATGTATCAGAGGGTCCAAGTTGAGGCCATCTCACCCTTCCCCACTTCTCACAGCCACCTGGGCTCCCTGACCCTCCCAGTTTAGCTCTTTGTCTCAGAATGACTGTGGCCAGGAAAGAATTTCAAGTCTTCAGAAGATTCCATTTAGCCCTTCTAGGAGATGCAGGGAAGTCATCCTTTCAAACTCTTCACGCTCAAGCCATATTTTTCATAGGGAGAATGAAACATGGGTGGGGCCACCATTCTGCCTGCTGTGCCCCAGGTGATGGCAGGTGGAAACGGGGGCTGCATCAGAGGCTCTAATGGAAGCTGTGGGGCCTCTATGTCTCCCAACACTCTCAGGTTTGCAATTTCAGACTCAAGGCTGAAGGACTGCACCTGACCAACCAGAAGTCATATGCCTGCCAAGGCCCGACACCAACTTGGGGTCCCATGGAGAGATGCAAAGCTTCTCTCATTGCTCTGGTTCTTACACATGAGGTAATAATGTACTGTTGAGACTTGGGGACAATGTCATAGCATAGTGACCAGACTTCTGCTAATATCGACTCAAAGTGAGACCTGAGTTTAGTCACAGAAACATGAGAAATTGACAATTGCTTGCTCATTTGAATATAGATTGGCTTTGGAAAGTGTAGCTTTTTGTAAAGACAGACACTGAGTGACAAGCTTTGCAAGGGAGAGCAGGCTCAGAAGGAGAAACAGCAGAGCTAGCCTGGCCTTGACAGGAGATGGGGGCTGTCCAGTTTCCCAAAGGAGTTTGTTTCTCTGGTCCCTGGAGAGCCTGCTGCTGACAACCTCAATCATTACATTGGTTCACTCACTGATCCCGGCCCCACTCTGGGCTGGGCATGGTGGCACACTGTAATTCCAGCACTGGGGAGGGAGAGGGAGGAGGTTTGCTGCAAGTCTGAGGCCAGCCTGGTCTGCAGAGTGAGTTTCAGGCCAGCCATTGGTCTGCAGAGTGAGTTTTAGGCCAGCCTGGTCTGCAGAGTGAGTTTCAGGCCAGCCAGGGCTGAATAATAGTGAGAGTCCCTGTCTCAAAACCAAAACCAAACCAAACAAGCAAAAAATAATAATGAAAAAGAAAGAAAGAAAGAGAGAGAGAGAGAAAGAAAGAATGAAAGAAAAAGAAAGATAGAAAGAGAAAGTAAAGAAAAAGGAGGAAGCCTTTCTCCTTGGCATGTTTTGCCTGCTTAAAAAATAAACTTGGGATGAAAAATTTTTAATCCATACTTGAGAGAATAATTTATAAAGTTACCCCTTTTTTGTAAAAACAAAACAAAAACATCCAAACCCATAGATTTTGGTAAAAGTTTATTTTTCTTTGTGGATCTCATGGAAGTTTGCCTATTACATGCCATTTACACGTGATATTTACATGCATGTTTGCATACACTTCTTTGTCACTAATGAATTCTTCTGAGTCAGTAGACTGAGCATGCGTTCGCTGAGAGTCTCTCTGGAGTCCCATTCCCAGGCCTTAGGGCCTTGGTCATGTGACATGGACCCATTCACAAGAACTGTCTCCAGAGTGCTCACCGCCTCTGCTAGTCCCGTGACATGGTACTCCAGGTGCTTCTTTAAAATGGCACATTGTCAGGGCTTGCCCACGGAAGGATGACTGTCTGCCAGATTTCCTTGCCTTCTTCCCGGGCAGTTTCCAAGCATCCCTCTGTAGCCTTGATTGAGGTCCTTCCAGCTCATTGCATCTGGCTCAGGCCAAGCTTCCTCTTGTAGTTGGGTTTGCTAAGAATAAATGGACTGAGAACATATAGTATGTGTGTGTGTGTGTGTGTGTGTGTGTGTGTATGTGCGTGCGTGTGTGTGTGTGTGTGTATGTGCGTGTGTGTATGCCTGTGCATTTAAATGTGCATGTGTACATGTGTGTGTACTGACATAAACTTTCATCCATATATTAATTTCATTTTCATCTTTCAACTTTTGAAGAGCTTCCAACTGCCCCTAGAATAAAGTCAAGATCTTTTTCACAGTTCACAGAGCCCAGCATCACCCTGAGCCCACTGCACACTCCTTGTTCTTTCTTCTATTTGTTTTGTTATTTTCCACTACTGAGGTCTGAACCTAGGGCCTCAGACTCACTGTTCAAGCTCTCTACCTCTCAGCTGCATCCCCAGTCCTTTTTACTTTTCATTTGGAGATTGAGTTTTGCTGTGTAGCCCAGGCTGGCCTTGAACCTTTGATCCTCCTGCCTCAGTTCATTGGTATCTGAGATGACAGGCTTATGCCACCGGACCTGGCTCTCACCTCCACTCTCCTGCCACATTACTCTTTGTTCAGGTGTGTCCTTCACAGTTCTCTGCCTTGATCACACCTCCTTGGCCCACCTTGAGTGCTGGTTCATGCCCTTGTCTCTCCCTGGTTCAGCCAAGGTCCTATCTTTCTTTCAGGCCTGTTGCTCAGGAAAGCAAACTCTAAAGAAACCCTGGCCCTATTTCTCCAATTTTGGGTCTTCTTATTTGAGGATGTTCTTGCTACTCCATGCCTTTGGGCAAGGACTGCTTCAGGTGCCCAGGATCTTCCCTATGACCTGCCCCTCCGCATCCCACCCCCATTGTGAGTGCTGTTGGGAAAAAGCTGCAGAAGGGGTGGTGGGCTTTGTGTAGCTCCTCAAGGAGAGGATCTGGCTGTCTCTGTCACATAGCACAGCACAGTCTCTGTCACAGGCTCATCAGAAGGCCTGTGTCATGTTGAAGAAGGCTAAGTCACAGGCAAAATTTACATTCAGGGAAAGGGCAACCCAGAGAGGCCATTTGAGGAATCCAAGCCCACACAGGTGACATAGCTCGGGACTTGGGCGGTCAAGCTTGCATGATACTGGCCTCTCCACCCCCACCCACCATGCCTGCACTGACCTCGCTCTACACATTACTTACATTAGGGGAATTGAAGTTTTAAGAGTTTAATCTTTTCCGATCCCCTACAAAGACATTAGGTTAGGGAAATCTCTCCTGAGTCCCCTGTCACTGGATGGAAGTGGCTCTCTTGTGAAGAGGGGAGGTGAAGGGACAGCATTTATTATGGGTCATGGGCGGGCCTCACAACTGGGCTCAGAATCCCATTTCGGCCATTTCAGTGGAGGCAGGCAGGTGCTGATGAAGTTATGAGCCCATTGCACATTTTTAAAGGGAGCTGTTTAAATAAGTGGGACCTCGTGTGGGTGATGTGTTAAGCTCCCTGGAGATGGAAATCACATGACTCCTGACTGTCCTTTATCAAAACCAATTACATTACACAAACGTCACAGGGCGCCTGTCTCTTGATGATCCTTGGGGCCCAGCCGTCTCTCCCCTGTTGCTCTTGTTAAGACAGAGCCTTCTCAACAGAAACAGAATATTTTCTAAAACCCTTCAGCATTGTTCCGGAAATCGAATGAACAAAATTTAAAAAAAATTTTCAAACAGAAACGAATGCTTTCCTAATGCTACCAATGAGGCGTGGTGTGCTGGCAAGCACAGCCCAGGAAGGTATCCGCTGCGGTCGGTCCTGAAGTCATCTCTATCAGATTATGCAGATATGATCTATGGAAATACTTTCAAACCTAATCTGTCGCGACTTCAGAGAGCGTATAAGCAAATACTTAGATTAGCATTAGATTCTTGACTTTGAAATCCATTAACTGGTGCAACCTTTACTGCAGGAGGAGGGTGGGGAAGGATGGGGGAAGGGCTGAGGGAGGGTGGGAGAGGCCTTGGCTGTGTTTAGAGGCCAATGCCTTTTAAATCTCTCCTGAAAGTCAATTCCACCTCTGTCATTAGAGAATTAGCAGCAGGGATGGAAGCCTATGTCACCACAGCTCAATGGCTTTCTGGAATCACGGGTTGTTTCTAGAACATATGCTACCTCATTATTTATTTACTTATATATATTTATGATATCATATTTCTAGGATACATAGTATTATATAAATTGCTTATGTAAAATACATATGTATTACAGTCTATGTCTAAGACATATGCTATATTATCATATTATACCAATTAATTTTATGCTTGCTACATTTCTGATTTATATAGCATACATGAGTTATATACATTATATTTCTAGCTCACATATTGAATCTACATCTTGCTACTCTGTCTCTTTGAACAATTATACTTGCCATCTCTGGCACTCATGTATTTTTAAAAACTTTTTTTTAGATTTGTTTCTTTTATTTTATATGCATGAGTGTTTTGCCTGTATGTGTAGTATGTACCACATATGTTCCTGAAGCCTGAGGTCAGAAGGCGACATCAGAGACCTTAGAACTGGAGTTACAGATGATTTTTAAATTATCATCCAGGTGACGGCCACTGAACCGAGCCCTCTGGACGAGCAATGAGTGTTCTTTTTTTTTTGGTTTTTCGAGACAGGGTTTCTCTGTTTAACAGCTCTGGCTGTCCTGGACTCGCTTTGTAGACCAGGCTGGCCTTGAACTCGCAAAGATCCGCCTACCTCTGCCTCCCAAGTGCTGGGATTAAAGGCGTGTGCCACCACCGCCCGGCCACAATGAGTGTTCTTAACTGCTGAGCCATCTCTCACTGTTTTTTTAAAAGTCCAAGTGCAGATACAAATCAAGACCAAGGATGGCAGCTTCCTTATGTACAAGGAAGCGTGTTGTCCATGTAGATTGTCCTTGTTTACATTTTGTTTTGTTTTGTTCAGCTATTAGATATTTTAACTAAGAAGTTCTCCACACCAGGCTCAGCAAACTTGTCTCTGAAGGGTCGAACATTACGTAGTGTAGTGTAAGCTTTTCCAGCCATGCTCTGCAGTTTCTGGTCAACTTGACCCCTGCTTGACTAGGAACCAGCTAGAAGAATACGCTTGGGAACGAATGATTGTTCTCTCCACTCAGCGGTAGCTCTATCTAGTCAAATTATGGTTTCATCTACTTTCCACATGCCCTGGAATGTTTTCGTTCTTTTAATTGTTTCCAGCCATTTGAACATTCTTGGGTCACCCTCAGCTCCTCTCATAAGAAACAGGCTGTGGATCAAAGTGGCTTGTGAGCTGTAGCCAGGAGTACTTTCTTTAAACAGTTAGCAATGAGACAACCTTCCTCTCAGAGGGCTATTCCAGCCCTTTGCTCTGGGCACGGCCTCTGAAAGATGGTAATGACTGTGGTAATGTCCTATGTGCTCTTAAGAGGGTCATTTAAATGAATTCAAGTGAACACATGTTCACTTCAATGAGTAGCCCTCTGAGAGGAAGGTTTCCTTATGCTGTAGTCTAGGCTTCAGGTCCTTGGAGATTCCCAAGAGGAACAGCCTGACTGGAAACATCACCACAGGAGGACTCAGATCCTGGCTCACCAAGAGCCCTTGAAATGTTTCTGTCTTTTGACTCTAGTGAGGTTTTGAGATCTCTTTTCTACATAGAACACTCCAGTCAAACGTTCTATATAAATACGTACTGTAGTGGTATTTATGAAATGAATTTGTGAAAGCTAACACATTTTAAATAAAAGCTGAATATACAAAATTATACTCATATTCCAGGATTAACTCACATTAAAAATAAGGGTATATATAAATAATGTATATATATATAAAACATATATATATTATATATATGTTTTCTCCTTTACTCTTCTCTTCTTCCCTCTCTCCCTCCCTCCCCCTTCCTTCTAACAGGGATTCATATGGTAGTCCAGGTTGGACTCACTATGTAACCCAGGCTAGTTTTTGAGCCTGAGCTTCTCTTACCTCAGCCCCCCAAGTGCTTGAATTATAAGTATCTGCTGAGGGACTTTTTGTTGGTGGAGACAATCTGAGGAGCTCTAAGGTGGCAGGCACTGAGAGTCACAGAGGGAGAGCAAGTATGATGCACAGAACTCCATTATAACAGAGCCATACCTTGAGAGGTCCACAGATTCCCTCCAGACCTAGAGAGGTCCTGCCTCCAAACACAGCTTTGGGTTTGAGGACTGAGCCATAGGTTTGCAGCACACGGATTCTGGTGAACAAGCACTCGGGCCAAAGTTGTAAAGAATAAATAAAACCCCAAGACCAGGTTAGCTAAATGGGGTATGGAGATCTGAGCAGGGTAGCCTGACACCCAGACCATCTAATCTTCAGACTGATCTTATTATCCGGGTGTCTTAGGAAGTTTGAGAGGCTCCCGGAAGCTGAAGCTCTTAAACCCTTTTTACATCTGATGTCCCCCTTCCCACGTGATGTGACATTTAAGTGAGAGGCTGTGGAGGATGAACCTGGCCCACACTGCACTTAATGAGCACCAATAAAGGCTGTCTTGAGTCAGTAAATTACCAGACAAGAATCCACCCCCTCAGAAATGAGGTAGAAAGGTCCCGTGTTTGTTTACACGGGTGTTCACGTTTAAGCTCAGCAATAGTTAGGGCTTTCAAGGAATAAATTTAATTGAATAATGATCTTCAAAATTAATCATTTTGGGCTGAGCCACTAAAGTGCTTGCTAAGTAAGGACGATAACTGAGTTTGATCCCACCCCCCAGAACCCACATAAAAGAGCCAAGCATGATGTGAGGCACTGACAATTCCACACTGGGGAGGAGAAAGCACACAGATCACTGGGGCTCTCTGGCCAGCCTACTGGGCAAGCTTCAGGCAAGCCAGAGACCCTGTAAAAACAAACCACCACCACCACCAACAAACAAACCAAAACGAAGGAAAAACAACAGCAAAAACCCAGGTGGAATCTGAAGAAAAACATCAGAGGTTGACCCCTGACCTTCATATGTGTTTAGTTCTATAGCATATGCGTTGATTTTCATTGTTTTTGTGATTTTAATGTGTGTGTGTGTGTGTGTGTGTGTGTGTGTGTGTGTGTGTGTGTGT
>CAJQZJ010001511.1:12110185-12135306 GCA_907164525.1 Lophiomys imhausi
TGGCCAAAGGCTGCCTTTCCTTTTTCTTTTTTATAGCCCCGGAACATAGCCCCCTGGAGAACACCACTCCACAGAGCAGCGGCCAGTAAACTCAGCTTCTGTGTTAACGAAGCACTTCTCACTAAAGTACATTGACTTCCTCCTCACACCATGTTATCCCTCACCCTAACAAGCACCTTCCCCCCCCAAAAAAGCCCTCTGGTTCCTATGGCTTGTTAGGTCTATCATCTTTTTAATTAATAGTGTTTTTATGAAGCTGTCTGAACTGTGTCTTTTCCATTATCGGAAACGCATTGCCATTAATGAATAATTTTCATTTCTGATCTCCGGTATCATGCCAGTTGATCTACCATTCCCATGCCTTCGGATGATAGCATCGTTTTCTGCCCACAATCAAATTTAATTTGGACTCTGATTATATTATGCTGTTTCGACTCAAGTGTCAATTTTTGTCAGGCAATTAGGAGCTGTAACCTGTGAAGTTAAGTTTGATAGGCATTGTAATTGGATTGTTACAGTAATAGCCTGGAACGTTCCTTTTCCTTTTGCTCCTTTGATTCTTGATGCATACTCTCATCGTGAGAACAAAGACATTTGGTTATTGTACAACCTTGGGATGCCTGAGACAACAAGATTGCAAGTCAAGGTTTTGGCAGAGAGTGAACTTCCATCAAACTCCAAATGTGGGGCGTACGAAGTTTGAGGGGCTGAGAAAAAAAATTGGAACAAAGAGAAACTATTTCAGAAAGTGTTGTATAAAGCAAAAGTTAGAGTGTCTCTGAAATTAGCTTCAAGACTTTAGATAAGCTGCATAGATCAGTTACAATAGCACTACTTATTCTTCCTTTCCTTTCTCCTTCCCTCCCTCCCTCTTTCTCATCTCCCTCCCTCCCTTCTTTTCTCCTTTCCTTTCTCTCTCTTTCCCACTCCCTTTCCTTCTTTCTCCTTTCTCTCTTTTCTGCATCTAAGTCCTGGGCAGCACACAAACGGTAGCCAGCAGACACTCTCCCAGGCCTCGGGTGTTGCTCTCTTTCACTGGGAGAGAGAGGCTGATCAGGACGAATCTAACACACCATAGGCTCACAAGTGCTGTGAGAGCAGTGGAGACAGCAATACAGATAGGTAAGGAGAACTGTGAGGGTGGAGGTGGCACTCTACTTCGGGCTTATTGGATATGGTGATATTTGAATAGAGTTCAGAAGGAAGTGGGACCAAGCCTGTAGGTATTTGTAGAAGGGGTTTTTCTGGCAGAGGAAAAAGCTAGTGTAAAGACCCAAGAAGGCATTTGGTTGTTGTGTTCAGAAATAGCCTAAAGCGATATGTAATTGTTTTTATGCCAGTGCCACACTGTTTTTGTCACTATGGCTCTGTAGTATAATTTGGGATCAAGTTTTATGGTGCACCCAGCATTGTTCTCCTTCAGGATTGCTTTGGCTATTTGTGGTATTTTGTGTTTCCATGTTTCTCAGTCTGTGAAAAATGCTATTGGTATTTTGATAGGAATTGCATTGAATCTGTAGCTAGCCTTGTGGTAACATAATCACATTTATAGTTTTTTTTCCTTTCTATGAGCATGGTTGCCATGTTTTATGACTTCCATTGTGAAGAATCCTGTACCTCCTTAGTTATGTTTCTTTCTACGTCAGTTTTTAGGCTATTATTAATGGGACTATGTTCTTGATTTCTTTGCTGGTGAGTTCATTGTTAATGTATAGGAAAACTATAGATGTTTAACATTTTGATTTCATATTCTGACATGGTTTATTTTTTAAAAAATAATTTCTAAGAGCCTTTGGTGTTTTTTTTTTAATGCATAGAATTGTATCATTTGAATTAAGTGACTATTTGACTTCCCCCTTTCCTGGCTGATACATTTCGTTTCTTTCCCTTGACTGACTGCTCTGGTTAATTTTGTGAGTCCTCTACTGTAGGAGTGCTGAGATGGACATCCTTATCTCATAGCTGAATTTACAGGAAACGATTTCAGTTTTCCCCTGTTCAGTGTAATATTGGGTATGGATTTGTCAGCAGCTAAGAAGCTTCTACACAGTGAAGGAAGTAATCCACAGAGCAAATGAACATCACATAGAATAGGAAGAAGAATCTGCAAGTTGTTTATCTCATGGGAGACTAATATCAAGAATGTTTAGTGAACTAAAACAGTTAACAATAAAAGAATAATTTCTCAATAAGTGGGCTGGTCACTGGAACAGAAGCTTCTCAAAAGAAGAAGTATAAATGTCCATTGAATACATGCAAAACTCCACATGAATGTATGTTGTTGACATGACCATAACCACATCAAGGACTGCAATACCTCAGACCCATGGGAACGGCATGCCTTCCCCAGGTCAGGATGAGGGAAACGGTAAATCTTTCCTAGTCTGTGTGGGTAAAACATCCACTACAGTTTCTGCCTTCTGGTGTTCATAGTTTGAGATTGTACCCCTCCAGAGGGCGCCCCACCCCCTGACCCTCCTCTCCCGACCCCCTCCCTCCCAAGATTAGCTAAAGTGGCCACCACCTTAGCAGCACACAATAAAACTGCTCCCTCAATTATTAAATATATGGAGTTTCCAGGCTGCTATTGCATCTCCATCAGGGTGCACAGCCCAACTGATCTCAGCTTTTCTCTATGTGTGTCTATCATTTCTTCTTTCCTTGTGGCCCTTGCTAAGTCAATCCCTAAGCTGTACAAGGTTGAGACAAAGTTCAACATCCTTAGCCTTTAGAAAAAAAAAACCCAAACCAAACCAAAACAAAACAAAATAGCACACCACAAAACAAAACAAAAACCAAAACCAAACCCAACCCAACCTAACCCAAATGGAAGCAAAAGTTAAAAAACAAACAAACAAACAAAAAACCCAAACTAAAAAACCCCAAACAACAACAACAAAAACCTACCTTGAGAGCTAAGTCCTCAACACTACCAATGTCTGACTACACATCATTCCTCAGCTGCTAGCTCCTGGTCCAAACTCATGAGACACTGAGTTATGGGGAAGAGTGCAGACGTGGGAAGCCATTGTTTGTTCAGCAAGGTGACCTGATTCTTGACCCTTGATCTGTCTTGGTTTCTTGGGGAAACTAAAGCTCAGAGAGGCAATATGTCTGTTCAGAGGGACAAGCTGGCAAGCAGTATAAATGGATTTGTTATTGGGTGTGCCTTCCAGTTCTGAGATGTTTCCCGGTAGGCACAGCTGTTTAGGGCATGTTCTCACTGCCCTTGGGATTCCATTGGAAACTCCAGATCTGCCTTATCATGTATACATTCTCCCAACCACTCACACACTCAACCCATCCATCCATCCACTCACCCACCCATCCATCCACCCACCTACCCACCCACTCACCCATCCATCCATCCATCCATCCATCCATCCATCCATCCATCCATCCATCCATCCATCTATCCATCCAAAGGTTGGGCCTGATCTCTGGACCCTGCTCTAGGCTGTGTTCTGGAGAAGCAGTCCAGGAGAAGACAGGCATCTGGTGATCTCCAATACAGTGGTCCTAGACACTTAGGCAGAAGATGGCTCCCATCACCTCTGATTTTTGCCTCCAGCTCAATCATTAGACAGTGATGGACTCTCTCTTACTACTCACAAAGCACAATCCTGGTCTCTACCCATGCAAGCAGATAGAAACAAGAAAGACTTGCTGAGTATCCGTGTTCTCCATAGCTGGAATTTCACCGGTAGAGACTTTGGTGTCTGAAGTATTAATGGCTCTCACTTTCACTATGTACCCAGTTCAATGGCTCTGAGGATGCTTGAAGTTCCTCTCCGCCTGTGTCTAGAGACTGAGATTTCCACTGTGGCTTTGGCTTGAACCTGGAGCTGCTGCCATCTCCACAGTCAGCATAACACTTGCAGCTCAGCCAGTGGCCAGGCATATCCTGTCAGGCCCTGTAGGTTAGCTAAATTTTATTGTTGTGAAGACACTATGACCAAGGTGACTTAATTAAAAAAAAAAAAAAAGAGTTTTTCTGGAGCTTACAGTTCAGAGTGTGAGTCCATGTCCATTGTGGCATGGCACAGTGTATGGCAGCAACAAGCAGGCATGGTGATGGAATAGTAGCTGAGAGATTACATGTTGATTCACAAGGGTAATACAGGGAGAGCTAACAGGGCTTTTGAAACCTTAATCATCACCCCCAATCACACACCTCCTCCAATAAGGCCACACTTCCTCATCCTTCCCAAACACTTCCACCAACTGGAGAGCAACCATTCAAATATGTGAGCCTATGAGGACCATTCTCTCTCAAGCCACCACACCTTATAAATCTTCCTCAGTGAGTGTCAAGTTACATAGCAGTTTCTGAAAACAGACACTGTCTAGCCCCTCAGTCTCACTTTAGAGCCTCAGCGATCTTTATCTCCAGGCCTCACTTTCCTCAACTTATTGCTAAGGGGCACCTTCAGAGTTACCATTCAGAGATCTTTTTACCTGTTTTTCCATCTGCTGAGTCAACGGCATCATGGTGAGACACCTGGGGAATGGCAGTCTTTAACAGGAGATGGTGTTCTCAGGGTCTGCCTTCCAGTTCACGGCATTGGAGGATAGGAGAATAAAGAGGTGATATTCAGGAAGCTATCTCATCTGCAAAGGACATAGGTGAAGAACCACCTGTGGAGTCCTAGCTAGATCAGGAGTGGCCAGGAGATTAATGGGTGAGCTCTAGAGAGAGATGGTAGCTTTGTATTCTGGCTGTACCATAGGTTAGCTGTGAAGCTTCACCCAAACCATTTTTCCTCAGTCTCCTGCATTGGTGAAGTAGAGAGAGAAGTATCTCTCTTATATTCTGTGTAAGGACTCACTGAGATGAGACTGAAAAGAATCTTGCTAGCTGTGCTCCCTGGGATGGCTGGTACTCACTGCCGATCTTCAACACAGCTCCTATTCAGTAGTGGGCTGGTGTGTGTGTGTGTGTGTGTGTGTGTGTGTGTGTGTGTATGTATATATGTATGTGTGTCTGTGTATATCTATCTGTCTGTGTGTGTAATGTGTATATGCATATGTGTGTGCATGTGATATGTTGTCTGTGTGTGTTTTTGTGTATTTGCATGTATGTATGTGTGTCTGTATGTATCTGACTGTGAGTGTAATGCGTATGTGTGTGTATGTGTGTGTGCCTGTCTATATGTGAGTAATGTGTGTATATGTGTGTGTGAGTGTGTGTATATGTGTGTCTCTCTGTATGCGTTTCTCTCTCTGTCTGTCTTTCTGTGTGAGCTTGGCTTCCAACTTAGCCCAGGCTTATCTCTCCTTCCTTCATCCCTCAAAGACCTTCCTCAGCTCTGCAGGTACTCAGGCTACACCCACCAAGTAAGCTGAATAAGAACCCCAGGCCTGCCCTCCAGGAGTCCATGGTTCCCTGATTTCTATAGTCCTTGTCACCAGCAGCTTTTGCTTTTTATTATTCTATAGGTAAGGCAAAATCTGAGAAGCCTTCTCAGAAGAGGTGATGGAGAGGTCTTTTAGGCAGATAGAACAAGAATACACACACCAAGCAACAACCCCCAGAGATGTGCTCTCATGGATCCCGAGGACCAGTGGCCTCAGGTCTGGTGAGGAGTGCTCTTTTTCTTAGATGCCACTTTCTAGTGGGTTCTCTGGTGACCATGGGAACGAACGAGGTCCTCCTCGGGCCTCTTTTATATAGGAACTAATCTAATTCTCATCTTCACATCTGCTCATGGTGCCCTTGAGCTGGAGATGGGCCCCAGTGCGTGAGCTGGGAGGTGGGTTTTGAGTGCTAAAACCAGAGAAGAAGGTATGCAAACAGCTTGATTCCGAGACCCGAAGACCTCGGGGGACAGCCAGAGATGGACAGGGACAGGGAGGTTGTCTAGCCTCCTCCTCATTATACCAACAGCCGGCAAATCATAGTCACCAGGCAAACCGAGCTACAACTTATTTTGTTCAGCTTTCAAGCTAAGTATAGTTTTTGCAGTGAACACTTGAGGTTGATTTGATGACATCATCAAGTGTTTGATTCAGTATCCCAAAAGAAGGATTTTCACTCTTCTTATGTGTGGATCTGTGTGAAAACCATCACTATCGTTGTATTTTAATTTTATTAACGAGAGTGTGAGGGTTTTGTTTGTTTGCTTGTTTGTATGTGGTTAAGCACTCATGCGTACACACACCCAGGAAGGCTCTCAGTGGGCATCAGGTGTCTCAGTGAGCCTGGAGCTCACTGACTGGCTGGCAAGCTCTGGGGTCTGCCCACCTTTGTCCCTGAGGTTTCTGGGTTACAGACACATGCTGTTTATGTGTAGTTGCTAGGGATCCACTCCTACATAGGTCCCCATGCTTGTGAGATAAGCATTTCACCACAGAACCCTCCACAGACCTTAAAGAGTCTTTACTTATAGCTTTTAGTTTCTGCTTTTTGAGATAGGATGTCCCTATGCAGCCTAGGCTGGCCTCAAATGCATAATCCTCCTGTCTTATCCACCTGAGTGCTGCGATTATAGGCTATGTCATCACTTAAGGGACTTTTTCTCCTATCTGGCTTTATAAATATATATTTTTAATGTGGTAGATTCAACTTTGCCTGTTGGGCAGTAAAACCTGAGGTGTTGACTGCTCTTTTACAGGAAGTGTCAACACTGGGCCATGAGAGATTTTCCTTCTGCTAGCAGAGCGCATCCCTTGAGAGTGAAGGATTGCCCTGGCACTTTCAGGAACACTTTGTATCTTTTAAATCTTGACCTGGACTTTGATAACCTCCCCAGCAATGAAGGGGGTTCTTGAGGGCCTGAGAGTCTTCCATGGTCATCCGTGGGAGCTGACAGAGGAAGTTGGAGCCTAAGCTTCCTGTCCCAGGTCCATCTCTTGTCCACACTACTTCTTCTGATGCCCTAGATGTGGAGTAGGGTGATTGCAGAGTTAGGGGCATGGGGTGCAGCTGACAGCCAGCCACATCAAACCAGCTACTGCATTTCTACTTGGCCCTCGTGAGACAAATGCTAGAGTCAAGCCCTTCTTTTTTGCCCATCCTTTAGAGCTGGGATATTGTCAGCCTAGAAGTCAGCTTCAGCTCTTTCCTGAAGTCTCTGTAGAGACTCTTGTTAGAACAGGGGTCCTACTGTCCACACTAACACTGCTGGCCATGGAGGGGGCCCAAAGACATAGTCTCCATAAACACTCAAGCCTTCCACCCCCATGGCTATGGGTGCTGCTGAGTATCCAGCTCACCTCCCTGCTTCCTGGCCACTCATCTGATCTCGGGCTGAAGATATGGAGAAAGAGAGCCCCACGCAGTACTGAAGATGCTCATCCTGCAGTCTTGGCAGGGATGTGGCCGTGTAGGAATAAATCTTAGTACACTGAATAGAAAAGGCAAAAATGTGCACATTAAGAAAACAAATCTGCTCTTGGGATGCATATGATGAAAGTGGTCATCATTGTTAGCACTCTATACAGGTCAACCTTCGGGGACAGCCAGCCTCACAGCTAGGCAATTGATACCTCGTTATTGGTGGCATTCCTGGGAGGAACACAGCCAGGGCCTCCCTGAAATGCAACGCCCGCCCCCCTCCCCTTCTGGATGCCCTGATTGAATAAAGAAAAAAAACTGCTCATTTACTTCGACAGACCCATGGGGGTGGGGGTGGGGTTTGGGGTTGAGGGTGGGGGGTGGGGTTGGAGGAGTGTCCTGTCCTCCAGTGCACCTGTCAGCTTTGCAAAACACAAGCCCTTGTGTTCCAATGCACATGGAGACCTTGAGAAGTTTCTTGTTTCTTTCTGATGCCAGGGACATTTTAACCAGCTGGGGGCAGAATTACATTCTGAATATTCCAGGGGATGAGGGGAAAAATATGAATATACAAACACTAGTCTTTTGGGTTCTGATCTCCACTATTAATGCGTTATAAAACAATTAAAAAAAAACCCTAGTGGGAGAAGTGATGTTTGAAGCCACGTTATATTTTAAAAGTGTCAGGACACGGGCAAGTTTACATTTGACAAGCAATTTAAATATTTCAATATATTTTATATCTTTAAAAAAAATTGCCAGGATCAAAAACCTAGATAAAACTCTTTCATTTGGTACCTGGGTCGGAAAACATTGAGTTACAAATCTTTTTGACAATGTGGATTCTGGAAGTTACATAACCATTTTTAATCTTCTGAAATACTTCTTTGCCTGAGAAAGCGAATCAGGGGCTGCTATTGTGTGCTTTTAAAATTCATTTGTCTTAACACCCTTCCACTTTCTTCCGACGCTTTGATGGTCTGATTACTTCTCTACATAAATATAAGCCTGAATCCATTCTGGTTTAAGCCTTATCTCTTTCCTCTGCAGTATTTGATATTTGATGGAGAGGGGCCTTTCTTTCTTTCTTTTTTTCTTTCTATGCTTTAAAGTGAATTTACTAGAGAACTGTGTCTGTGGTCTTTGAAAAGCCCATTTATTTCTCCTTATCATCGAAACATCGCAGGCCTTGGAGCTGGCATTTCCTCATTCCTGGTTGGGACTCTGAAGATTTACTATGCTTTACTATGCCTTATTACAGGTTGGATGCTCTGCCTGGTGCAGCCTTGCAAGGAAGGAGAGAGGCCCAGGCTTCTTCCTCTCTCTCGCAGTGTATCCCTGTGATGTAGTTGGCCTGGTTTGCTGCTGACTCCATAGAAGATTCTAGTCCCTGCGCTCAGGGCAGGGGTGGGAGGTTACATCGCAGCCTTACAGGGACTGTAGTGACTCATGTGAGGAGGAAAAGTCACATATGCCAAGCACTGGGGTCCTGAGGCTTGTGATGTTGGGGAGCATCGAGCATCGTGTCCTTGGCCTCTAGTTTCTTTTAGCTTGGTAGTGGTGGCTGGGCAGCAGAAACATGCTGAGTCAGGGTCTGGATCTTTCTAGATTGTTGTGGAATCTTCCCTTGCTCACATTTTATTTCTTCCAAAATTTCATTTGGAAATTCTTTTCTTTCTTTGCTTTTTTTTCCCCTGGCACTGTCAACTGTACAATCTCAAAAGCCATGTGACCAAAATCTATTGTATGAAACTCAAGGAATTAAAAAAAATTACAAATAAAACTTTAATAGCAAATATTTATAGATATATTTATTACATACATACTAGAAAATATACACATTATATATAGATAACTAGGTAGTGTCCCTCTGCTCAGCTCTCAGTAATGTCTGGGGTAGAACAAAGAGTCCATGAAGGACCAGAGTCTCACAGAGCATCACACATAGCTACAGCTGTCCCCAGGAAGCTTACCCATGCCTTGCTCTGGCTGAGCTGGAGCTGGAAAGGTGCCTCTTGGACAGAAAGTCACAGTTTCCTGGGAATAGACTTGACCTACCAGGTGACAGCTAAAGAAATCAGAATGGTCAGAGCTCGTACATCAATGTATGGAAGTTGCAGGTATGCCACAAATAACATGATGGTTGGGCCATACAGCTGTGAAAACTTCTGTGTGTCTGAAATTCAAATTCAGCAAAACTCTTTATGTGTGCTTTGATAACATTGTTGAGGGACACTGGGAGCCTCCCATTTAGTGTCCTACAGGGCTCCCTGCTGGACCAGAGGAACTGGGCCACCCCTGTGGGACTTGGCCGTAGGGTGAACTAAGGCAGAAGTAATTCCATCAGAGGTACAGCTTAGGGGCCTTTAATAAGCTCCCCTCCAAACTGTTCAGTTCTTCTGCCTGCACATCACTCCTGCAGAGAAGCTCAGTGTGGGCTCATAGAGGCAGGTAAGGGGGTACAGCCAACACCCCAAGAACAGTGCAAAGTGAGCAGAACAACTGAGAGCCTGTGCCGTGCTGTGGTTGTGGGGACTCCGGAAGCCCATAGTGACTCCGACCTTCACTCACGGACTGTCTCTCCCACCAGGCAGAGCAACAACTCCTGGAGGGTGTTGCTGTGGCTGGAAGTGATCAGGACTGCAAAGCTTGGGCTGTGGCTCTAGGGGAGCTTCACAGGACTGAAACAAAACAAAACAAAACACATAAACGACCTCAGGGTGTCCTGTTTTCATTTCCATTCGGTGCTCAGGGACTGTGTGAATGTAAACGTCTCTTGGCCCTTACTTATCTTTAATTAAGAGAGTTAGACCATGAGACAAGAACAAGGAAGATGTTGAAGATTAGCCACAGCAATGCAGAGATGTTTATTGGACACCTACTATGTGCCAAGAGCTGCATGCATCTGGCCCCATCTAATTGCCATGTGGGAGCCATGTGTACCTTCAGCTCCACCTGCCGGACTCAGGTGGCCCTCTCAGCCAGAGTGGGTGGTCGGAAAGCACCTCAAGTGATGGTCAGAAGGGGCCTGGTTTATTGGCTTGAACTTCAGTTCTCTCAGCTCCTAAGTATACAAAGCAAACTCATTGACAACTGATGACACAATCCTACTACAAGGCTAAATGCCAGAAAAGCAGAGTCATTATGTGTGTATGGCATTCGGTATCAAGGCACCTATGGTCACGTGAAGATAGTGACTTCGTTCTTGAACTTTCCCTGGGTAGATTTTCCTTTCTTCACATCAGCATCTAATACCAGAAGTCACATGCTCTGAATAGGTGGGAGTGAGTTTGAAGAGAACCGTAAAAGTTGGGCAGCCCCCACGGTCTCCAGCACAAATACCCCTGTTGCCAGGACACTGAGGTCCTCTTTATTGGCCACTGAGGCAAAGCTACTGCCCTGGGATGAGCACATGACATCCAGGTCTTCCTATAAGACAAAACAGTGTATCCTGGGGTCAAATCTATTTCTTTTTCTTTTATGTCACCTGCTTCCTTTCTAGTCAGATGACTTCAATGCTTATTAACTGTTCAAACACATTTTAATAAAGGTCTTATTTTTTATTGGGTGTCTGTGCTTGGGGTATGTGCACATAAGTATGAATGACAGTGGAGCCCAGAGGAGGTTTGTTGGATCTCACCGGATTTGGAATTACAGGCAATTGTGATCCTCGAGACATGGGTGCTGGGAACTGAACTCAGGTCATCAGGGTCCCTCTGGTCTCCTATCCAATTTCGAATGAGATACCATTTCACACCCAACAGACTGGCAAGGACTCAGTCTGGCAATATTAAATGTCAGTGGAGGTGTGGCATTAAGGGAACGCTTGGATGCTCTTGGTGGGACCAGGCATTACATAATCACGGCAGAAACAATTCAGTGACATCTGGCGAAACCATAGTGCCTACAGTACTCTTTCTTATAGGAAAGAAAGAAACCCAGAAAGGTCAAGACACTGTTGTGAGGTGGTTCAGTGGGTCACGTAGCACCAGGACTGAGATCCACCCTGCCCCACTGTCCTGTAGGGATTTTCATGTAAGAGCCCTGGCTGCCCACCGTTGCTCCCTGTGTAGTGGACACTGGGACACTGGACAGACCAGCTGGACTGTAGTCCTACCTGAGTCTCCTGGACCTGCCACTTATTTCTCATATCACAGTTCTCTGCATTTTTCCCTCCTCCAGGGACCAAGCACCTACTTTTCCTGCATTGGAAGATAACCTGGCATTTAACAAGCAGCAACACAGCCAGTGCAGGGTGGGGAACAGCCTGAATTTGGCGATCCTATAGGATTCTCATGGGCAGATGGCACCCCTTTTTCATCTGCACCTTGTTTTAAATGTCCAGCCTCTAAATTTTACTTAGGGCTTCCCCCAAGCTGTGCAGGTTTTGTTTCTTACCAAACCTCTGTCTTGAAGCATTTCATTCTGCATTTAGAACATGGAAAGTGTCTGTCTTTCTCAAGGCACTGACATGCCTCACTACTTTCTGATTCAATGAGCTATGTCATACTGACTCCTGTTTTTGCTTTGGCTACTTGGAAACTCAGAACCTGACTCTAATAAACTAAGTCGCAGCAGTGACTTGATTGCTTAAAAGCCACAGTTTATTTCAAGTCCTGCTTTATTAATCTTTTTTTCACGTTGGCCATTTTAGCTGCCTGAATCTTTTTTTTTTTTTTAAATCGGAAGATGCAGGGTATAAATACATCCGATGAGTACATTTTAAAAATAGACTCGTGGAGGGATGGCACTGTGCTATTTCAGGATCCGTGAACTGTGCACAGATCATCTCGGCAGCTGGGCTTTCCTGGTGATCGCCGATGGGTAGGCCGAGGCTTTCCATCTTGAGTCCTCTTACTGTACCTTGGTCCTGCTGCATGGCAGAGGACCCCGTCTCTCGGCCACCTGGGTAGGCTGTGGCTGAAACCTTCTGCTTTTTCAGCCTGCACAGGCCTAATGCTGGTTTCCTGAGAGCACCTGAGCATGCTAGCAGCTCCTCTGATCTTGACAATGCTTGCAAAAGCCCCATGAGGGCTCACGGTAAAGGAAAGTGGGTGAAAGGAAATAGCACGCTGTCCCAATGTCCCATGGATGACAGAGGGATCACTGGATTCCTACCACTCTGTTCCAGGCCTTTCTCAGGCTGTCTGCAGTTCCCAAGGCTCTCCTCTGCTCTGGTCCCTGCTCCTTGAACTTGACCCGTGAGTCGCATACAGTGCTCTTCCTCCACCATCGAAAGCCCCACCTTTTATGTTTTACCAGGGCCACCTCTTACTCATTCTTCGAAATCCGCTGACTCCATAGCCCTCCTTGGGAAAACTCATTAGCTCTCCCACCAGTAATTTACATGACTTTAAAAAAATTGTTTTCTGTTGTACTTAATGGGTGTCTAGGACACAGAGTGTGACAGAAGACAGTGTGCAACAGAGGACAGATTTTGTGTGAGAAGTGCTAAAGAGCCCCAGCTGCTAAGATTTGAATCTCAGCCTCTCTGCCTGGGGTCCTGTGACTGTGTCAGGTGTCTTAGCTGCTTCCTGATGTCCACTGTCACTGAATCTGAGGTCCTTAAGCCCACACAGTCTAGTTCAGAATGGTAGGTGGCTTGTAATAACCTTAGTCAAGGTTAGTTTTGTCCATAGTCTCCGTAGTTTCCTTGGCCTTTTCGGGGGTTGGGGCCAGGGGCATCCCCTGTCTGGATAGCCTGAATTATTCTGTCTTCACCACTTAGGGCAGCTCAGCACATATGGATGGAATGAATCATTCATTCATTCATTCACTGAGCTTGGCCCCTTCTGCCACCTGTCCCATGGGATCTGTTACCAAGTTTAGCTTCCATCCCCAACTGGTCAATGCGGGGAAGAAAGGTGGCTCAGACTCCCGGGAATATGCCTTCCCTTCGCAATTCTTCCCTTTCTACCTTTGGGACAGCATAAGAAACAGCACAGGGAAGAAAAGGATCACAGTTAATTATTGGGGAAAGGCTGCCTTCTGGGTTACCCACTCACTGGGTTATGCTCAACCAGCCCAGGACTACATTAGTAGTAGGGATGGTGTCACCCACAGTGGGCTTGGATCTCCTGCCTCAATAAGTAATCAAGACAATGGCCCCTACACATGCCCAAAGGCCAGTCTGATCTAGGCAATCCCTCACTGGAGGTTCTCCTCCGTCCTCACATAACTGTAAGCTGTGCCAAGCTGACAAAAACAAAAGAAACGAACAAACAAAAACACCAAACAACAACAACAACAACAATTAAAAAAAGAAACAAAAACAATCTCCCTGGTGAGTTCTAGGCTCCATGTAAATCTTGTCTCAAAAAGGAAGATGGATAACTCCTGAATGATGCCACTTGAGGGTGACCTCTGGCCTCCATGTCCCCCCACAGATGTGCGCATATACACACTCTCATGCTCATCCACACATAAGATCACTGTTAAGACCATGTCATTTCCCCCTATGCTTTGCAGACTATTAAACAACAACAAACAAACTTGGCCTTGATACCACATTCTCTGCCTCTTCTTATCCCAGCATAATCTTCTCAGAGCTTCTGTCGACTCAAGACAGTCTCTCTTGATACTTGAGGGCTGTAAGTTGTGGCTTACACCTGTTACAACGAGCAGCCCCCCAGCGCTGTCACCACAACAATGTTTAAGTTTAAAGCAATGTCCCTGCCACTGGCTGCTCCCAGCTGGGAAAGGACCACACTTTAGGGAGCCATGCTTCTCACTGGCGTTTGGCAAAGCCTTGAAGTAGTGATCACGTACCAAAGTGTGGGGAAATGTAGAGACAGAGGAACTGAAAATAAAGATAATTTAATCGTTAAAACTGGCGCTGGTTTTTGAGGACGCTCATCGCTATGGAGATGGCAGCGTGGATTCCGGCTTGCATTTTAATGGTGGAACTTAAATAAATCTGAGCGGTGGCGAGAAACGGCTCTTGAAGGGAGGCTGAGCTCCGCAGTGGAAGGGCTCCAGCTTGGAGTGGAAGCCCCGTCGTCGTTTGCAGGAAAGGAGCACAATTATCTGAGTCCTGTCTGCTTTTTAAATTGATTTTCAGGTTCTTTGATTTTTGGACTCAGGCCCAAACTCTCACCAGACTTCTAGCCCCTCCTTGTCTAGGAACCTACTTCCCTCCCACGGCTGGACTGTCTCTGCCCTTTGATTTCTGGGACCTAGACCCCTCTAAAGGACAATTTGTTTTTTTTTAATTTAAAAAATGTTTATTTATTACTTCAATTAACATCTCCATCACAGTCCCCTCCCTCCACCCTTCCCAGTCCCACCCTCCCACTATCTCCCTCTTCTCCCACCTATCCTATTCCTCTAGTGTGGGGTGCCCTCACATCTCAGCCCCTTCAGTTCATCAGTCATATGAGGACAAAGAGCTTTCTCTTGCGCTGGAGGCCTACACGGCAGCTCCACTAGGGAAAAGTGTCCCACTAACAGGTGACGATGTTCCTGTACCAAAGGATAACTTCAACGACTTCTCCAGCCCCACCTTCTCTCTCTCTCTCTCTCTCTCTTTATCTGTCTCTCTCTCTCTGAATGTGTATATACATGTGTGTGGAGGCCAACAGGCAACCTTGGGCATTGTTCTGCAGGGCTCTCTACCTTATTCTGCCAACAAGCACCAGGGACCCACCTGTCTCCATCTCTCCTCATCATGGAGATGACAAGTGCATGCCACCATGCCTGCCTTTCTATGTGTGTGCTGGTGGATTGGAACTCAAGCCCTCATGCTTGCACACTGAGCACGTTACCTACTTAGCTATTTTAGCTATTGTTCTGCACCCCCCCGCCCCTGCCATCATTATCTCTTGTTACTATGGGCTTTCTGGAAACAGGTGAGGGGGCAGTGCAGTATGGGCTGTGAATATGAGGGTCAAGTCTCTGCCTACCAAGCTCGGGTGACATCACCAAGACTCAGTTTCTTTATGTGTACCACGAGCATAAGGATAGAATTCATGCCGCTGAGGGCAGGTAGCCAGGCAAGGTGTGGAGTGTCCTCTGGACTATAAGAATAAGCTAAAAATTGCCCTGGATGTTGGTGTATGCAGCCCCTCAGCCTTTGAAGGTAGACTGCCTCGTGTGGTAGAAAGGAGACATACTTACCTTGATAAAATGCACGATGTGTTTGATTGACCCTCAGGCTTGACCCCTGGGTAGACATTTGCTCTCAGCAGTTTTTCTATGCTGAGGAAAGTGTGGCCAACCTCTGTATTAATGCATGGCTCTATTAATTTGTGTCTGGCATGGTTCTTACAGTGGGGAGGACACCATGTTGTGTCCTCTTGGGCCTGGCCTTGAGCAAGGTGACAGCTTTATTATTGGCAACCCTAGGTCTTGCTCTGTTAGTTAGAATCCTGATGTCAGAGTCCCCATGATATTCTTCCAGGTGCATAGTAGCGTTTCTGTGGAGACAGCTTCCTCCATGTGGTAATTTGGTGACTCGGGATCCTTAAATCTTGGAACTTTATGGGAAAGGCAAAGAAGGCTCGAGTGATGTTTTAGTTTAATTTCGATTGTGACAAAACACACTGGCCCAAAAATTACTTAGGACAAGAAAGGATTTATTTGATATACAACTCTAAATTATAGCCTGTTATTTTGGGGGAGCTCATGGCAGCTACTTGAAGGCAGGCCTTTTTGCTATCCCACACAACATTGCCTCTCACCAAGGAACTCACCTCACAGTCAAAGTAAGTGCTGTGTGAACTGTGGAGGATGCTGCGTGCTGGCTAGCAGTCAGACTTCACTCAGCTAGCTTTCTTATACAGATCAGAACCACCTGACTAGGGAATGGTGACGCCCATAGAGGATGGGCCCTCCTATGTCAATTAACAATTGAGATGATCCCTCACAGATGTGTCCATAGGCCAATCCGATCTAGATAATTCCTCAATTGAGATTATCTTCCCAGATAAATCTAGTTGGGTCAAGTTGACAGAAAAAGCTAACTGGGACGGGTACAAAGTCCTGATTCTTAAGAGCTGAAAGTGGCATAGATAAGAGAATCCAAAAACAGCAGCTCGGTACGAGGGAAGGTGTGCTCTGGGAAACAGCCTGGAGCGGGCTGTCCCTCAGGTGCTGGGAAGAGCTGTCTCTTGACACTGATTCCTACGTACAGTGATTCCAGGTTGGTGGCCAGAAGCGAGGCACTTGGCAGGAACCACAAACCCAGGCTTCTGGTAGTGTCAGCCTTTCACTTCTGCCACTTCCTGATGCTGGTTGGGAGAATGTGAGTGCTCAGTGGCATGGGGGGGGGGTGCCTCTGTAAGCCCTCATGTGATGGGTGGAGGCAGGCGTGCTCACTGTGCCCTTCCTTGGATGCCAGAGTGAGCACACTGCTGCTTTGAAAGAGGCCTCTGACTCCAGCTCTTCCAGCCCTGCCATCTGGCCTCCCAAACCCGGAACACTAGCTTACAGGATTATTAGCAATTCTATTTTTAATGTACACACGTGCCTGCCCTCCCCCAAACTCCTTTAGAATCATCTGAGAAGAGAGTGATTTTTTTTCTCCCCTGTAACTAGGCTTGATTAGACTCGAGGCCACTTTATTTCCTCTTTTATCATTATTAGAAATAATTTTTCCCTCTTGCCCGAGAATTATTGTAGGAAACATTATTGAGCAGGGTCCCCCTGCCATGTGCATTGTTCTCAAACTATGAAGATCCAAACTGTGTTTTCATGTCCTCTCTCAGAAAATGTAGCTGACTATTTTTTACTGAGTATTTTTCTTGGTAAATCTCCCTGCTAAATTGGCCACTTTATTCATGATAATTTCTTCAAATATATCATTCTTGTGGCACAATATGAATAATGAAGAGGAATATTTTCAAACACATAAAGGCTCTGAGTAACACCAATAGGCAAGGCTTCAAACCATGTAGAGAGGGACTTGATTTGTCCTCACTATGCCCTGGAAACTGGGGGAGACCAGGGCCCCTCAGGCTCTATCGAAGACTCCCATAGTCTGGTCCCAACACTCACAGCTGACTTCAGGGTCTCATGAACCTCACTGGCTGCTGGCTGCCAGCCTCGGCTCATGCAGGGCCAGCATGTCTGCTAATGAGAAGAGGCTGGGGCTTTGTGAGATACTTGGTATGGTAGTTGGCTAATCTTGATTGCCCTTGACAGAAGTTAGCATCATCGGGGCGATGCTCCTGAGCACATCTGGGAGGGTGTTTCCAGAGAGGTTCATTGGGGATGGAAGTCCCACCCTGAATGTCGGCAGCACTACTCCAAGGGCTGAGGTCTAGAACTGAATAAAAGGAGAAAAAGAGCTGAGCACTACCATCTATCGTCCGTCTCTCTCTGCTTCCTAACTGGATGCAGTGTGACTGGCAGCTTCACACTCCTGCACCGTGACATGTCCACCATGATGGACTGTGTGTCCTCAAACTGCAAGCTAGAAGAACCCTTCCCGTCTTAAGTTGCTTTAGTCAGGACTTGGGCACACCAATGAGAATAGTAACCAATATGCTTGGCACAGGTATGAACCCTCATGATTTCAACCCAGCTGCCCTCACTGGCCTTGGAAACTTCAGAAAGCTAACTCATTTTTTGGAATTTCCGTCCTTTCATCTGGAAGATGAGACTGACTTTACCTCTCAGAGATGAATGTATGTCACTTGCAGAGCACCCAGAGCACGGGTTGAAGGGCTGACCATTAACTCATAGTTAATCATTACTATACTTCACTGTGGGAAACATAGAATGGACTTTGGCTCCCTAGGCATGACCCTGCACTGGTCAAATTTTTGTGGATGACTGCTGATGCTTAAAATTCCCCAAATTTAACAATCCAAGCCCTTGAAACAAGCCTGGTGACTTCTTACAATTGGTCACTCTTGAAATAAGCTGCTATTTCCTTCTTGTTCCTCCTGCAGGAGCCAAGGGTTATGGCTCCATGACCCAGAGGACCCAGAAGCTGACTGAGGAGTATGGGAAAAGGATGGCTGAAATGCCATTGTAGAGCAACCTGGTTGTCTAAGCCCCATGGGCATTTCATTCCAGACCAAGATTTCTGACGCATCCCAAGTCTTGTTGGTGACGCAGAAAGAACAACAGAAGTCACGCTGAATTCTCTGTGCCAGGCAGCAGCTGACATAAGCAGAGCCAGGCTAAGCCATGTCTGGGTCACGTGCTGAAGGTCTTCTACGTAACCTTTGAGCATCCTGGAGTGGGGTCCCGGGCTTCCGAGGAGAGCTGGCCCTTTTCTTCCAGCCCCCAAAATGAATGCCATGAAGCCTAGAGCTGAGCATTCTCCTGTGTCAGCACCTGTCGGGTGATGGGCACTCTGCTCCCACTTGCTCTGACAGGTCCCTTTGTTGTAAGAATGACCCTGTGCATCCGCCTCTGGCAGATCCACTTTGTACTTTTAGTTCCTAAATCTTGACATCTAAATTCCGCTTCAGCGGCCTGCTGCCAAGCTTCCTGCAAAACTGCTCAGCACCTCCCTGCTGCACGCTTCCTTCTGCAAGATAATTCAATCGGCCAGAAGGCTAGGATGTGGGCACCCAGGGCATGGGCAGTGACAAGGACAAGGCCGCCAGCATAGAACCTGGCTCTATCAGACAGTATTCTCCCGAGTCATGTTCTTTAGAAAACCATTTAGCATCTCTGTTTCTTCCCATTGTGCAATACATACATGTATGCACATGGACACACTTACACACACACATTTTCACATTAACACACATATATACACATACACAGATATACATGTGCATGCTCACATATCCATATGGATATTTATGCATATATAAACATATACATACACATATGCTTGCATATCCATGCACATTCACATGTGGATATCCACACATGTATGCTTTCATATAGAAACATGTATGCATATATACGCATACACAGATATGCACAGACATCCACAAATGCATATTCACAAATACACAGATGTACACACAGATGCTCACATGCACATGCATACACGTGAGTGTTCATACATATAACTACACTCATACATACAACACAAATATAGGCAGAATACCTATTAGAAGTTTCTCTTTATAACCTTGGAGTATCTACAATAACTTTCTTGTTTCTGAAATATTTTTAACAGCAGAGAGGAGAGAAGGTCTAAGGAACCAGAGCAAAAAAGCCTCTGGAGAAACAAAAAACAAAACAAAACAAAAAAAGCAAGCTGACAAGATAGCAGCAAAGCAAACCTGGAGAGCTAGAAGTCAGAAGACAGCTTAAGGACACAACATAGAACAGCACAGAAGACCTACAAACTTGGGTAGGAAAGAGCAAATTGATCTGAAAGAAATCAAAGTCAGCTATGTGGAGGCCATAGCTAAGCTGGAGTGAAGAGATAAAGGAAAAGGTGGATATGATGACAGAACACGGTAAATGTAGTGTGAGGGTGGGGTGGTGGTGGTGGAGATCAACTTTCATTTTTAAAAGAAGAAACCAGAGTGGAAGAAACAGAAGTTAAAATAAAGATTTAGAGAAAACTGTCTCTGCTCTCTTTAGAGAGAAGGCCTTGGGGTTTGGGTGGAACTCAGAGCCTCATCTGTGCTAAGCAAGTGGTTTACTACTGAGCTGTACTCCTGCTCTCTAAATGCTAAACTGAAAAATAACTGAGTACCCGCTTCTAAGGGCATGTGGTGGCCTGGTTTTAAACATGCTGGTACAGAGGATGAGGGTTACAAAAGGGAAAGAGATGCTGTCTAATCTGGAAGACAGGTTAGATAGTGCCTTCTATTTTCCTACCTGTCTTCATGTGTGTGTGTGTGTGTGTGTGTGTGTGTGTGTGTGTGTGTGTGTGTAAAGAGGTGGAACTAGACATACACACACACACACACACACACGCACACACAGACAGAGAGAGTTATTGGGAGGTAAAGGCTGGAACGGTAGTATCAGGCTAGGGTACGCAATCTCAATTCTGGTGTCTAGGGCCCAGCTTAGTTCCAACAGGTTATTTTCTTGACCAGTCCAGTAACACTGGGGAATTCTAGTCCAATGGCAGTCAGACCTCCACCATCACCTTCCTGTGGGAACTCAAGGACATAGGTGTTGAGCGCCCCCAGCAGCTTGAACTATAAGGAGTAAAACTCCAAAAACTTCAGCATGGCAAACAAGGTAAGACGGAGAAAAGAAAGAGGGAGCAGAGGATGCAGGAAAGGCTAGAGGAGGCAATGGCACTGGAATCATAGGGTTGCAGAGCAGAAGACAATGGTCAAGGCATGAGCTACATACTGAGTATTATTCCTAGTTCATCCGCCTCCTGTGTACTGGCTCTGAGCAGCAGGGCCATCTTCAGCAATAGGCCACTAGAGAACCTAGGTCTGTCCACCCCCCTCTATGTACACTGAAAGCTCCAGGTGGTGCGGTGGGCAAGGAGAACATGGACGTCTAGAACACTGATGCTCCAGGGGGAACTGGGAAGTTTGTCTAGGGACTCTGCAGCCCTAGTAATGATTACAGCATAAGTAGGACCAATATCTTGACTCCTCACATATACAGAGATATCTCCTAGAGAATCATAGGTTTCTAGAGTGGAAAAGAGTGTCTTAAACTGGGTAGCTGACCAGCCCCTCCCCTTATTGCCAAAAAACAAAGAGAGTCTCTTCAGGAGACCAAATTTTTATAAGCTCGTAATTCTCTGTAATGGCAGGAGGTCAACGCTCAGAGTGTCAACTATTTTTTCCATTAGTGTGAGAAGGGACTTGACAAAAGTAGGTTAGGGAAGGAGAGGTTAGTTTTGGCTCATGGTTTGAGAGGATACAGCCTGCTACATCAGGGAAACACGGCCACAATAGCACGTGGCAGCTGTCGTGGTACATAGACAGTCAGGGAGCAGAGAATGTTGGTGCTCAGGTGGCTTCTTCCTGTTTCCTTTTTATTTGGCCAGCTCCCTGGCCCATGGCATGAGGCCATCCCTATTCAGGGTGGGTCTCTCCTGTTCAGTTAAGCCTTCTAGCAACATCCTCACAGATATGTCCAGAAGTGTGTCTCCTAGGTGATTCTAAATCAGTTCATGTTGGCATTAAACATTAATCATCACATCTGGTTAGTTGTGCAGTGAATGGGGAATTTGAATCGCAAAGCAAAGATGAGTTCACCTAGTCTTTCTGACCATCTTTTGCATAAAGTCCGTTATCCCTGTATAAAGAGCAGCTGCATGGCTAGTTCTTATTGTTGGTCAATTGTGGTTGCTGTTTCCAGTTGCTATAATAAAATACCCTGACCAAAAAAGCAAAAAACAAAAACAACTGAGAGGAGAAAGGTGCTTACTTCAGTTCTCAAGTGACAGCCCATCATTGTGGGGAAGTGAGGGCGGGAACCTCAAACAGCTGTTAATATAATATCCACAGTCAGGGGCAGAGAAAAACGAATGCATGCATGCTCACTCACGCTCAGCTGCGTATCTCAACTCTTACACAGCTCAAGACCCCTGCCTAGGGGATGGAGCCACGCATGGTGGACTGGGTCTTCCCACCTCAGTGAACTCAATTAAGATAATATTATGTAGACATGCCCACAAGCCAACCAATGCAGGCAAACCGTTATTGAGAATCTTCCCAGGTGATTGTAGACAACTAAAGCTAACCGGTAGAGGACTTGAACCCAGGTCTTAGAACACTCAGGCCAACACATTTTTTTTTTCACTTAGAAGAGACATCTTTGGGAGATCCTCGAGGAGGAAATGCAGTATGATTTCTATTATGTTTACACAGGATTGCTGTCTTGCAAATCAATGAATCTTTAAAGGAGATCTCAGGAATGAAAACGCTGATTGACAGATGAGCATGTAAATGCATGCATAAATAAAGGGATAAATTCTGGGGACATAAAGGAGGTGTTTGCCACTGAGAGTTTAGTGACCGGTTAAATGGATGGTCTCCTGAATCTTCTCCTTTTGGCTCACCCACAGAGCAATGAGGATGTGCATGTCTGTTGGAGTGCTACACTGCGTTCACATGCTTTTCTTCTTAATTTATTATGGTGAGTTTAAGAGGGAATGCCAGGGTTGTGGGGTCCAGGAGTCTCTCCTCACCCTGCCCCTGCTTGTTATGAAAGAGGCTGGTGAACTTACTGAATCTGAATTTGTTTGTTTGGTTTGAAGCCGAGGGAGCTTCCTGCCCCCCCCCCACTCTAAAAAGAAGACCCAGCAGGCAGCTGCTGCAGTACCCACATCTAGAACTTGGCAGTCTGTGGGACTGGGGTGATTTGAGAAGATGGCATGTCTTTTATATGATATCTCACACCTGTGCAGAGAACACCCGTGGTAGACAGTAACTGAAGATCCTGTCCTGCACTATTAGAGTCCTTTCACAGCTTTGATATTTAAAAAAAAAAGGCTTCTGAAGTTTCTCTTTCTTATGAATCTGTTTCTTATGAAATCACCTTCTCCTTCATGAGGCCCACACTGATGGATCCTCCTCCAAGGCAGCACGAATCGGTCACTGAGTACTCTGGTGCTCGAGCTCCGCACATCCTTCGAGAACTGCAGTTCCCCAGAAAGTTTCCTCGCTGAAAAGCTCCTGATTTGGATCTCACACGGCTTTTGTGGGGGAGGAGTCAGTGGGAAGGTAGTTATGTGGTTTAAAAGCTAGAAAACTGGATAGCTTGTGTGTGTGTGTGTGTGTGTGTGTGTGTGTGTGTGTGTGTGTGTGCGCGCGCGCACATGTGTGTGTGTGCATGCGTGTGCGTGTGTGTGTGTGCGTGTGTGTGCGTGTGTAAGCTGTTGCTCCTAAGGTGTCCACTCTACTTGAGACAGGATCTCAGCGTCAGTTTTAAGTACCAACTTAGCACTATTTAGAAGCACCTGGGGAACAGTTCTCAATGAGGGACTGTCTAGATCAGGTCAGCCTGTGTGCATGTGTGTGAGTGATAGTCTTGATTATATTAATTAATGTAGGAAGAACCAGTCCACTGTGGCCAGCTCCCTTGCCTGGGCGGGAGTTCACTAGGGGCCTGAGTGTGAGTGATTGGCACTACTCCATTCTCTCTTGGCTCTTGACTGTGGATGTGACGAACCACTTAAAGCGTCTGCCATGATTTCCTTTCAACGATAGAATATGGGATTATAAGCCCAAACCTTCTTTATCCTTTCAAGTTACTTTTGCTGGTGTATTTTACCACAGCAACAGGAATGAAACTAGGACAGTTTTTCACTAGCTTAGAACTCTGGCCAACCTAGGGATCCACCTACTGGTCTCCCATCTTCCCAGTGCTGGGACTATAAGCTCCTGCCACAATACCTGGTTTATTTTTTTTTAAACTTGAGTTCTTGGTTCAAATTCAGATCCTTATGGCAAGGCAAACACTTCACTGACTGAGCCATCTCACCAACCCACAGCTAGGGCTTTGGAGGGCCATGAATGAAAGTCGGGGTAGGGACTTACTTGTAGGAAACTTCACTGTTGGTATGCATCATTTTGACCATTTTTATTTTGTGTCCTTCTATGGAATATTTATCCAAAAGACCTGACAACTTGGTCAGAAGATGGAAGAGACCCTTAGTCTACCTGCCTTCCATCCCAAACTCCTATGGAAGACCCACGTGCCGTTTGCAGGAGATGGGAGCAGAAAAGAGATATGCAGTTGTTGCATATCTGTGTTGGCCATGAGCCAGCACAGCAGGACTATGGATGTCCCTGGAGGAGAGACAGCCCCTTCCCTTCCCATGACTGGAAGTTAACATCTGCCTGGAGTCAAGCAGGGTGTGTGTTTAAAGGAGCATGCACAGTTGTGGCACAACTGGAAGCAGCTATTCTCTTCGGTTTACTTTGAGAGATCATTTTACTAAACATATCAGATACCACCACCAAAGAGGGCAACACTCAGCCAACAGCCCTCAGCCCTTAAGCTCCTTGGATATGAAAGTATTGGATCTTGATAATGGACTGAGGCATCTTTTTCTTTCCTTCCCCAGAAGAAATGTGAAAATTGATAAGTGGGTGGTAGGAGCTTCTAGGACTACAAGAAGTGGGGTTCTTCTTCTGTCCCTGCCACTACTGGACACTTACTTCAGGTGGCCATGAAAATTCTGCTCCTGCAGAAAGCACTGGGAACAGTGCATGGAGTATGTGTATCTGTGACAATAACAAGAGAGGAGTACCTTCCCACAGTGGGATTTTGTGACTGGTTGACATCTGGTGCTAAAAGTTCACGAACCAAGCGAGCGGGAAGCAGATGCTTCTTTTCTCCAGCGTACCGTGCCTGTTCATATTAATGGGGAAGCAGGAACAGTGAGGCCTCATAGATCAACGAAATCTGTCTTTGTGTCTCCGGATCTCCATTTCAGGTGTGTAACACCCAAACAAAAGTGGTGAATGAGTTCCTCCAGAAGTGCTTTGTGTTGAGTGACAGTGTGGACATGTTAATGAAAAGGAGAAAGGGAAGCAGTCTGAATGGGGAGGTCTGGTAGGGGGTGTGATCAGAAGGAATGGAATGTGAGAGTAGATGGGTTCCTCTAAGTTTCCAGGCTTCTGTCAAGCAGAGGAGGAAGTATGGAGCTGGGAGGTGCTGCTGTAATCTGTGCTGCCACCATCTTGGAGCTGCTGAGGATCGGAGAAAGGGACAATCTGCTTAAAGGGAATCAAAGATGTAAAAAGGCCAACATCTGGAAATGAATTTCAGCTGATAATTGAAAAATCATGGAAATATTCTTCAGAAGACAAAGCTGATGCTTTTGAACACCTCCAACCCCTCACTTTCTTGTTCTTTCTAAAAAATTTCCTTCATATCTTTCTCCCTTCCTGGCTTTTCTTCCTCTCCTTCTCTCCATGTGAAATATTGGTTTTTATGAATGAGGTGGCTCCGTGTGTGTGTGTGTGTGTGTGTGTGTGTGTGTGTGTGTGTGTGTGTG
>CAJQZJ010001511.1:12171604-12196691 GCA_907164525.1 Lophiomys imhausi
ATCCGGCCACCTTGCTGAAGGAGTTTATCAGCTGTAGAAGTTCTCTGGTGGAATTTTTGGGGTCACTGATGTATACTATCATATCATCTGCAAATAGGGATACTTTGACTTCTTCCTTTCCAATTTGTATCCCCTTGATCTCTTTTAGTTGTCTTATTGCTCTAACTAAAACTTCAAGTACTATGTTGAAGAGATATGGAGAGAGTGGGCAGCCTTGCCTTGTCCCTGATTTTAGAGGAAATGCTTTAAGTTTCTCTCCATTTAGTTTGATGTTGGCTATTGGCTTGCTGTAAATTGCTTTTATTATTTTTAAGTATGGTCCTTGTATGCCTGATCTCTCTAAGACTTTTATCATGAAAGGGTGCTGTATTTTGTCAAAAGCTTTTTCAGCATCTAATGAGATGATCATGTGGTTCTTTTCTTTCAGCTTGTTTATGTGGTGGATTACATTGATGGATTTTCTAATGTCGAACCACCCCTGCATCCCTGGGATGAAGCCTACTTGATCATGGTGTATGATACTTTTGATGTGATCTTGGATCCGGTTTGCAAGTATTTTATTAAGTATCTTTGCATCCATGTTCATAAGGGAAATTGGTCTGAAATTTTCTTTCTCCGTTGAATCTTTGTGAGGTTTAGGTATCAGGGTAATTGTGGCCTCATAGAATGTGTTTGGCAGTATTCCTTCTGTTTCTATGTTGTGGAAGAGTTTGAAGAATATTGGTGTTAGCTCTTCTTTGAATGTCTGGTAGAATTCTGTGCTGAAACCATCTGGGCCTGGGCTTTTTTTGGTTGGAAGACTTCTAATGACTTCTTCTATTTCCTTAAGGGTTATAGGACTGTTTAATTTGTTTACCTGTTCTTGATTTAACCTTGGTAGGTGGAATCTATCAAGAAAATTGTCCATTTCATTTAGATTTTCCAATTTTGTGGAGTACAAGTTTTTGAAGTAGGACCTAACGATTCTTTGGATTTCCTCAATGTCTGTTGTTATTTCCCCCTTTTCATTTCTGATTTTGTTGATTTGGGTATTTTCCCTCTGCCTTTTAGTTAGTTTAGCTAAGGGCTTGTCTATTTTGTTGATTTTCTCAAAGAACCAGCTCTTGGTTTTGTCGATTCTTTGTATTGTTCTTTTTGTTTCTAAGTTGTTGATTTCAGCCCTGAGTTTGATAATTTCCTCTTGTCTGCTCCTCTTGGGAGTGTTTGCTTCTTTTTGTTCTAGCTCTTTCAGGTGTTCTTTTAGGTGGCTAGTATAGGAATTCTCCAGTTTATTTTTGAAGGTACTTAGACCTATAAACTTTCCTCTTAGCACTGCTTTCAATGTGTCCCATAAGTTTGGGTATGTTGTGCCTTCATTTTCATTGAGTTCTAAGAAGACTTTAATTTCTTTTTTTATTTCTTCCCTGACCCAGAGGTCATTGAGGAGAGAGTTGTTCAGTTTCCATGTTTTTGAAAGCACTCTGTTGTTTTGGTTATTGTTGAAGCCTAGCTTTATTCCATGATGGTCTGATAAGTTACAAGGAGTGATTGCAATTTTCCTGTATCTGTTGAGGCTTGCTTTGTGACCGACTATATGGTCAATTTTGGAGAAGGTTCCGTGAGGTGCCAAGAAGGAAGTGTATTCTTTTGTTTTGGGGTGAAATGTTCTGTAGATATCAGTTAGGTCCATTTGATTCATGACATCTGTGAGGTTCATTATTTCTCTGTTTGGTTTCTGCATTGTTGATCTGTCCAGTGGTGAGAGTGGTGTGTTGAAGTCTCCCACTATTAATGTGTGAGGTTCAATGTGGGATTTGAGCTTCAGTAGTGTTTCTTTAATGAATGTGGGTGGTCTTACATTTAGGGCATAGATGTTTAGTATTGAGATTTCATCTTGGTGGATTTTTCCTTTGATGAGTATATAGTGTCCTTCCCCATCTCTTTTGATTAATGTTGGTTGAAAATCCAATTTGTTGCATACTAGAATTGCTACTCCAGCTTTTTTCTTGGGTCCATTTGCTTGGTATATCTTTTTCCAGCCCTTTACTTGGAGATAATGTCTATCTTTTTGCTGAGGTGTGTTTCTTGTAAGCAGCAGAATGCGGGATTCTGTTTTCGCATCCATTCTGCTAGCCTGTGCCTTTTTATTGGGGAATTGAGTCCATTGATGTTGAGAGATATTAATGACCAGTGATTGTTACTTCCTGCCATCTTGATGTTGGTAGAAATAGTGTGTGAGTGAGCTTCTTTCCTTTTGTTTTTGCTGCAGGCATGCTATTTGCTTCCTGTGCTTTCTTGTGTGTAGTTAACCTCTTTGGGTTGAAGTTTTCCTTCTAACAACTTCTGTAGAGCTGGATTTGTGTACAGATATTGTTTAAATTTAGCTTTGTCATGGAATATCTTGTTTTCTCCATCTATGTTGATTGACAATTTTGCAGGGAATAGTAGTCTGGCCTGGCATTTGTGGTTTTTTAGGGTCTGCAAGATGTCTGTCCAGGCCCTTCTGACTTTTAGAGTCTCTGAAGAAAAGTCAGGTGTGATTCTGATAGGTTTGCCATTATATGTTACTTGACCCTTTTCCCTAGCAGCTTTTAAAATTCTTTCTTTGTTCTGTACATTTAGTGTTTTGATTATTATGTGGCGGGAAGATTTTCTTTTCTGGTCTAATCTATTTGGGGTTCTGTAAGCTTCTTGTACAGTTATAGGCATCTCTTTTTTTAGATTTGGGAAATTCTCTTCAATGATTTTGTTGAAGATATTTTCTGGTCCATGGAGGTGGAAGTCTTCTCTTTCTTCTATTCCTATTATTCTGAGATTCCATCTTTTCATTGTGTCCTTGATTTCCTGAAGGTTTTGTGTCAGGACTTTTTTATATTTGACATTTTCTTTGACAGATGTATCCATTTCTTCAATTTTATCCTCTGAGCCTGAAATTCTTTCTTCCATCTCTTGTATTCTGTTGGTGATGCTAGTGTCTGTAGTTCCAATTCTTTTCTTAAGGTTTTCCAGTTCTATGAATGTCTCAGATTGGATTTTCTTCATTGCTTCAACTTCCCTTTTCAGGTCTTCCATTCCTTTAAGTGCTTTGTTCATTTCCATCACCTCCTTTGCAGTACTTTGTTGTTGCTCTCTGAGGTATTTGATTTCCTCCCTTAGGCCTTCTATTATTAGTATAAGCATAGGATTAAGGTCATTTTCCTTTGCTTCAATTGGGTTCAGCTGTCCAGAATTGTCTGTAGCATTATTGCTAGGATCTGGAGACATCCTATTGTTTTGGTTTTTTTTTTACCATGTTCTTGCGCTGACCTTTTGTCATCAGATGGACCCAGGTGTTATCTGTTTGCTTCTTTTGTTACCTGACCTTGGTGCTCAGGAAAACTCCCTGCCCTGGGGGTTGGCTGATCCTGAGATCCTGGTGTTTACCTCCAGATGGCGGGCAGGTTCCTGTAATAGACTGACTGGCTCTCGGAGAGGAGGGTGGCTGTCGCTCTCCTCAACTGCTTGTGACCCAATTGGACCAATATAGAGGGGATTGGAGTGGGGAGAGGGCTAGCCTCTGAGGACCTCGGAGCTGACAGGTCTCCTCAGAAAGGCAGGTAGAGCTGTGGTTGGGTCTGTGTTCTCCTCTCACTGACCCAGTCGTTCTGGCTCCCCAGCTAGGCTGACTATGCAGGCAGGGAGCTCCACCCACAACAGATGCCGGCCTCAGTGCGCCTGTTGCTGACTGCCTCAGATGCTTGGGTGCTAGGGTGAGTGACCCACCTGCCCCAGTATTTGTGGAGAACACACTGTCGTGGGCTCTGTTTGCAGGCAGTCTTGGCTCCTAATTGCTTTGCTGTGACTGGGTTAGGTCTCTGCCTCTCCGTTACAGTGCACACTGTGCCACCATGTTGGAAACTCCGGAAAAAAATAATGTCACTTACCTTTGCTCTTATGGTGGGGCTTGAGTGCAGGCTGGATATCAGGCAGACAGGCGGGGCCGCTGGTCTGTGGCTGGAGCCGTGGGCTGGATCCGCTCCTGGGCTAGATCTCTAGCCAGAGCTCCTCTCCAGACCGGTGACGGAGCTGGCTGATCTCAGGGTTGTGTTCCCGGGAACTGCGTGGGCTGTTTTACCTGGTGACCGGTCTCAATGTTCGCTGTGGGAATTCAGACACCGTCTGTGTTTCGCCGTAGGCTAGGGGACCTCACATTCACTCCACAGTGACTAATCTGATTCACCTACTACTCAGATGCACTGCTCTATGGTCGGCTCCATCTTGGATCCCTATCTCTGGTTTTCTGCTCATTCGAAGCAAAAGTTCGTTTTTTTTCCCAAGTCCCTTTTCCTGATAGAATGAATTATCAGGATGATAAATAAAACAGAGTGAACCTGTTATGTAAAAGAAAGCGTCTCTCTGATTTGTTTCCCTTGTTCTTGTTTGTTTGTTTCGCTTTTCTTTTGTTTATTGAAACCTCCAAGTTGTTTACCTCAAGAGCTCCTTTGCTCTTCAGCTCACACAGTGCATGGAAACATCATGTAAAGTTTCTGAAGCTTAATCCACAGCAACAGCATACTGTCAGGCCAAGTTTTCCGAGGCACTTCAGCTTGGCTGCAAGAGAATGAAGAAGCTTCCATACAAGAAGCTGTTACTTTGCACAGCTTCAAGCAATAACTGTGCTATGACCTTTACCATGGACCTGCACATCTGACTGTAACACTTACCCTCCAATTGCCAAGTCCAAGGTACCTTCCGCAAAGTCATGCCATGGCAGGGTTAATTACTGAGGAGCAGGGGGATGAAAACTTCTCAAAATGTGGCATTTAATCAGAGGTGCAGAAAAGCAAGTTTTAAATCCCAAAGGGGTGGGTGCAGGTGGCTTCTCCGAGAACAGAACCATAGTGTGAGGGCACACCAGTCCAAGGCTGATAATGAGAAGAATTGAGGGGACTCCACAAACCTGCTGGGAATACAGCATGGGCCACAGCATCCCAGTTCCGCTGGTCCCCAGCCAGAGTGCTGTGTGGTGTCCCCTGCTCTTTCTTGATCTCCATTGTCTCATCTGTAAGACTGGGCTGAGAATGAGACTCAGGGCCCTGGACTTCCACTGTCACAAAAGGCAACATTAGTATCCAAGAATCTCATCAAGGCCTGAGTGGATCACTATTTAATCTGTCACAAAGAGGCTGAGTGCTGGCTTGTCCAGTGTGTCCCTCAATAATTGAAGGAACCTAGCAGGTCAGGACAGACATTTATTCCTGGTTATATATTGACCAAAGTCTAGCGTATATTTCTGGCCATGCCACACATCCCCTCCTGTCACTACCAAGGTGGAAAGGCTCTACCCCTCGCCAGATCTGCTGTGCCTCTGTGTGCTGGCATCCATTGAAAATGTTTATTTATAAATCTTTTGATTACTCGATCAGCTGTACAATTTCATTGCACGTCCTTAGTTGTGTAAGAAAGTTATATTTGGGTCACCTGTTTGGCTGGAACAAAATTTTAAAAATGAAAAAAATTTTCTTACAGTTTTACAAAGCTATTTGTGAAGCACAATGATTTTTTTTAAAAAAATGACTTCAGGAATCTGATTCACAATCATTTTGAGCACAATACTCAAAGACAGCGGGGTACTGGGAATCACAAGAAAAACAGAGGACACAGCTCAGATGCTCTCAGCTGCAGCCCAGGGGAAGGAGGGTGTCCTCCTGCAGTACCAAGCACCTACCTGTTGCTGTGCAAACTCCTGCATTGCCTATAAAACAAAACAACACAAAACAAGACAAAGCAAAGCACAAAACAACCTCAAAAAACCCAGAATCCCAGGAGTAGAGGAGGACTTGGGTTGGAGAAACAAGGGCTCAGCAATTTTCAGGTCTCCCAGCAGGGAGGGCCCCAGGACTGAAATGGTGACATGGCCTTCCCTTTAAAGACCCTGCTTTGCGGGTTTCCTAAAATTTTATTAGTTGTCATCATTATTATTGTTAATTTTTATTTTGAAAATGTCACTTGGTGGTTGTGTTATTTACAACAAAATAACTGAAGGACTTTAAATGCCTAAGCAGACCAGACCCCCAGTCAGCCTTGCTGCTCTGCGAATCTCACCTTCCCCACAGCATAAAAGGGCAGTGCTGGCCGCTATGGTCCTCTCTTTGGAGAATTATCTGGGAGGCTCTGCCTGGGCAGCAGCGAGACTCTTGACTTTCCGGGAGACTTGGTCCCTGGGTGATGGTGTTGGGGTAGTTCTCGCCCCGTCCCGCAAGCACAAAGAGGGTTTGTAAATGTCAACAAGCCTCACAGGGACTCACAAGTTGGGGTGCACTCACAGGGCCAAGAGTTTCCCAGCCCACCCACTGGGTCCATCTGCCCCAGTGCCACCTTGGACAAGTCCCGAAATCCGCAGAGTGCGCGCAGTTTCCCAAATTCGATTTCTCCAAAGAGCAACCCAAACTGACCAGATTTGGTTTTGCTCATAGCAGAACCTTTCCGGAGATTCAGGGTGACTAGGGAACAGGGGTAACTTCAGGCCATAAGTCTGGCGGACCCACGGTGTTCAAATCGTTATTGTTCTGATCGCTGAGCAGATTTTGGCCTTTTCTTTTCTTTTCCTTTCTTTTCTCTTCTCTTCTTTTCTTTTCTTTCGTTCTGTTCTGTTTTGTTTCTTAGCTCCTGTTCCTTCTCCTTTTGGAATCTGCCCTTCTGCCTAATGCACCTAATCTCCCTGATCGCAGGCCTGGGAGGGGGAGGCGGGCCTAAGGCGTTCTCAGATCACTACCTGCCCAGTACCTGCCTGCGGGATCCTTGACTTCCTGTCTTCCTGTCCTAGGAAGAAAGTTACCTGAGTGGGTTTCGTTTCAGAGAAAATCGACTTGAATCTCTCTGGTGCCTTCCGGGCCCAATGTAGGTGGGGGAGAGGGCAAGGCAAACAACACAGAGTGAGGTGAGCATCTTGGGTCCCCAGAGTCCTCCTCTGCCATATGTACATCTCTCTCTCTCTCTTTCCCCTCTCTCTTTCTATCTCCCTCTCCCTCTCCTCCCCTCCCTCTCTCCCTCTCTCTCTCCTCTGCTGAGCTTCAACCTTCATCATATCTCCAGTCATGTTAAAAACCCAGGAGGTAGCTCTCTTAGAATTCTAACTTTTGTTTTCTGTAGAACTACTAAGCCAGAGACATTAAAGGCTGAGTGAGTCCTTCAGTGGAGTATGTGACCTGGTATGCAGCAGCTCAGGGACAGCATTTTGCCTCGGTTCCTAACCAGGAGCTGGTGGCAATCACAGCCAGGACATGAGCCCAGAAACTGCCATTCAGAGCATGGGAGGAAGATGTGGCTTCTTGTTTTTTTTGTTTTTTCCATCTGAAGGGCGGGCTGTTGTTAAGCTACAGTATAGAGGAAACTGAGGCAGAGAGTTCTGATGGAGCTTGGCTCTGATGAGTCAGGCCAGCACCAGGATGCTCTTGAGCACAGCTAAGTGGCTTCCAGCTGATGGCCCCTGATGGCAGGCACCGTTAGTTCTTCTAGGGGAAACTGTTCTTGTTTTATTCCCTCCCCCCTAACCCGGCCTACTTTCCCTTATTAATTTACTTTAATTTTGAATTTGGGAGGAAAGCCTATGGCGGCCGTCAAGGGAAGCAATCTGATTAGAACTGAAGCCTTCCAAGCTCACGTTTGCTACTTTAAAACTCTCTGGCTGGCAATGAATATGGATGGTGGTTGTTTCCTATGAATATGGAGGAGCTAGTGGGGGTGTGTGCGGCCGATGGATCACTATTTAACATTAACTGCTGGTAACCTTTCCTCTCCCCTGGCTTTTCTGCAATATTATCCTGGGAAGGGTCAGCACCCACTGCCTTTTTGCAAAATACAATTAGTCACTTTTTGCCACACGTGCTTGCCCTGGACCTTATTTGCCATCCTATATAATTATTAGAAAAATCTTCTAATTTTATTTGAAATTCTAAGTTGACATGTAGGTCAAAGCTCATGACATAGCATTGTGTTTAATTTCTCTTTTGTTAGCCTCCCTTGGACTCCTGAAGAATTACTCTCAAAGCAAGCTTCCAGACTGCTTTGTGTCTTATTACTGCGGTGACAGTGGAAGCCACTCGGAACAGCTCGGAGCGCCTGCTCCAGAGAGGAAGGTGTCACAGCCAGCCAGCTCTTCAGAGAGCTGTGTTGGGGTGGCCTCATAACACAGCGAAATGACAGACTTGGGTTTTACTATTTCCTACGTTTGGAATGTTTTTTTCCCTCTTCACCTACATGATGAATGCCCCTTATTTCTTTAAGACCTCTCTCAAGCCTCCCTGACTCGACAGGAGTTGGCCACTTCCCTTGTGTTTGCCCTCCTGTTCTCACTTTTTTAGTGTGACCTCTACCCATGCTCCCTGCTGTCATAGCTTCTTCAGTCACACTGCCTGGCTCTTCCCTCAGCGGCAGTGACCTTTTTGTACTAGAGGTGGTAATGGGGCTTTCCTTTTGGATTCTTTGGATTAGATGAGATACTTCTGTTCTCTCCACATGATTACGGCTGCTTCTCTTTGGACCTATGAGATCTTAAGAGCAGGGAAGGAGCTCCACACAGTCCCTTCTCTCCCTCCCTCCTGCCTTTTCTCTTTTTCTTTTCTCTGCTCTCTGTATCCCCCCCCCCACCCTTTCTCAAACTTTCATGTAGCCTTGGACTGGCCTCGAACTTGTGATGTTGTTGCTGCTAGACCTCAAGTATGTATTTTTGTCTTCCTGGCCCCCAGTGCATACTGTCTGCAATGCTTGGCACTCCACACATGTTCAGTTAGTTTGGTACTGGAGATATCAAGGGTCAGAGGTCATGAAGAATCACCCACCCAGCATTTGCTCAGCACTGAATTCACACAAGGGAATGTGTTGGGCTCTACAATGTATTCAAAGAGGCAAAAGCTTCCATACGCTCACTACATAATATGTGTCAGCCCCTTGACATAAGGCCAATTAGCAAAGAGCAACTCTGCTGCAGGAAGTGGAACCTTGGCCCCTTTTTGACCCAGTATCTTCTTGATGTCTCTTGTTCCAGTATAGAATCACCATGCCCAGGGTCTTAAGCGGCAGGGGCATGCTGGTGGGAGCCTGTCCATTTGTTTGTGGGCGTTGCATTTTAAAATTAATTTCCCCAAAGAGATGATTTAAAATATTTTAAGCTTTGTGCCCCATAACCCCTGGATGTACCCCTTTCATGCCACTGGTGGGTTCAAATATATAATGACTCTTCAGTGACTTAAGCATTGAGCACCTACTGTGAGCCACACAATGCACAATGTGTGTGCTAGTTGAAGCACCTGCTATGAGCTCCACAGCATATACACTTGTATCATATAGAGCCCAGGCTTAGTGTAGGATACTAACATTTCTTACTCTCACCAGAGCTTACCACGGCCTCACTAGGCCGCTTGGTTTTTCACTCTGGGTATACCATGCATGGCTCAGTCTCCCTGCCTAGGATGCCCCATCTACACCTGGTTGTCACAGCCTTTGAGCATGCCTCAAAGGGGATGCCCCTCCCCTGGCCTCTCCCACCCTCTCTTCACTGCAGCCTGCTTCCTACATGCTCTCATGGCTGTCTTGGAGTGGGGTGCACCTTTGTAGCTGGTTTCTGACCATGGTTTCCCTTGTGGACTTTGTGTTTCATTTCAGGGTCCTCTACTCCCATTCATACCACTAAACTTCCACCTGCTGTCTGTTTACAGCCAGTGGCCTCTTTGTTGGAAGAAAGGAGGGAGAAAGCAGAGAGTGAGGCTGGTGTTCTCACTGTCAAGAGAGTGCTGGAAACAACATGTGTGATTCCCGAGTAGACTGGACACACAGGATCCTAAGATTGACCTTTCTCCTAGTTAGGGTTACTATTGCTGCCATGAAACACCATGACTAAAGCAAGTTGGGAGGTAAGGATTTATTTGGATTACACCTCCCAGCTTGTAGACCATCACTGAAGGATGGAACTCAAGCAGGGCAGGAACCTGGAGGCAGGGGCTGATGCAGAGGCCACAGAGGGGTGCTGCTCACTGGCTTGCTCCCCTTAGTTTGGTCAGCCTGCTTTCTTATAGAACCCAGGACCCCAGGATGGCACCACCTCCAATATACTGGGCCCTCCCTCATTAATCATCAATTAAGAAAATACTCTACAGGCCTGCCTACAAACCAATGTTATGGAGGCTTTTTCTCAATTGAGGTTCTCCCCTTCCAGATGACTCTAGCTTGTGTCAAGGTGACATAAAGCTAGCCAGTACATCTCGAAGGCTAAAGAAGTTTAAAGGGTTAGAAATGACCATGGGAACCCAAGATCACAGACATTGTTTTGTGTCCACAAAGTGACTCCTGATTGGGAGGGTTTCTGGGTTCTGTGTTCACTTTGCTTTAGGCAGAAACTACTCTAGTAGAGTAGTTTTTGTTTTGTTTTTTAAACTACATTTCTAACCAGTGGAAATGGTTAGTTCACCAGCCATATGTAAGGATTTATTCTTGAAAGCATCCACTTCTAGAAACAACTGCCCTTTGTCTTTAAAAATCATTATACTGTTAATTTCAAATAGCATTTTGAACGGTGCCTTCAACATGGTGTGCAAAACAAAAATGTTAGTATGGACTGGAAACTAGAAAATAATTCTTTTAGACTCTTTATGAACCCTGTACGCCTTTGAGAAGATGCCGTATAAGCTAAATTTCCTTTGATTCTGACATGTGACACTGCAAAAAAAAAAAAAAAAAATCAAAGGCATTATTTTTTGACAAGGTTTGAGGACCTAGAATTGAGAAAAGTACTCGGCATTAAGGTGGCTGAATTAATACTATTGAAATTGTGTTTATAAGATTGATAAGGGAGGTTCATTCACTAAAAACCATTATGGCAGATGTAATAATGACAGCATTCAACTTTCCTCAAAGGCATGTATTAGGCGCCCACAGGTACATGGCAGTCTGTGGTGCACTACACAAAGTCAGACAGACGTGGTCCCTATTCACGGAAGCGCTTACCATTGTGCACTGCCTTTGTTGGGAGCACAACTTTCTGCTTGTCGCTGTCTGTCGTCTGAAAGACGCTCCTTGTCATTATTTGTGCTGTCTGGGTTTTTGATTTTTTGAGGGGCCTTTTCTTCTTCTTTCCAGTCTTTTAATTACACTTTACAAAGTGGTGTTTTATCCTCTGGGGATGTTGCCGGCTGGCTGCAGATGGGGGGAGTGCTCTTACAGAGTTGGGGGTGTGTCTTTGCAGAGCGTCCTCCTTGCCCTTTCTAGAAGCAGTGCAGGCACAATCTGTCTCTCCGTGGTTGCTTTAATCTCTTATGCTCTCTCCTTACCAACCCCACCTTCTAGCACTCATTGCGCAGTGGCCATCTTATCAGAGGTGGACAGTCCACTGAAGGATCGATAAAAGACTCTACAGTGACACAGAAGGCCAATAGCTCCTGTCAGTTGGGGAGAGCAACATTTTACCCTTGTCTTGGTTTGATTTATATTGCTGTGATAAAACGCTGTGACCACAAGCGGTGAGGAAGGGCTTGCTTCATCTCATTCTCTCAGGTAACTGTCCATCACCAAGGGAAGCCAGGGCAGGAACTCAAGCAGGGAAGGAACCTGGAGGCAGGAGCTGATGCAGAGACGATGGCTTGCTCAGCCTGATTTCTCATAGCATTCAGGACCACCTTCTCGGAAGTGCACTGCATACAGTGATCTGGGCCCCTCCACATCAATCATTAATATAGTAAAAAAATAAACACGCCGCAGACTTGCCCACAGGCCAATCTAGTGGAAGCATTTTCTCAATTGAGATTTCCTCTTCCCAAATGACTCCAGCCTGTGTCAAGTTGACATAAAACTAGTCAGCACAACCTTGAACACAGTGCTGCAAAATGTTAGATATTGGCATAGGGTAAACTGGACTGGATTGGGCAGGCGCAGAAGCCACTGTGCAGGGTTCTGTCAGTCAGAAAGCATTCTCTGGAGAAAGGGTCCACATGCCACCAGGATTCTAGATAACAGTGGCTGGAAATAAAATGGGTCCCACTCCAGGATTTTTTTTCCCATTGGGGGAAAATGTTAAATTTCCTTTCAACTGATAGAGAGAAACAAAAATCACATAGATCAGTGGTTGCCAAGAGGTGTTTTGACACGTGTGTTTTGTATGGTGTTTAGATGAGTTAACAAGTAATGAGGTCAGGTGGTGTGCTGACCAAAAGAATGTGAGGTCAGGGTACGGAATGGAGAGTGCTGAGGTTTGGTATGGGAGGCCAGGAAGGGACGGAGTGAGAGCAAGCTAGCTCTACAGTGAGCAGACATTACAGAGATGAGTCAGAAGAGACATTTATGGAGGCAGGAGCAGAGGCATGAAGGCTGTGGCCAGGAACCTAGTGACTATTTCAGCAAAGGAACATTCTAGAACAAATACCGAGAACTCTGATTTACATATGTGCCTTGCTCATCTGAAGAACAGAAAAGAAGCTGCTGTGATGGGACCTGGAGTTTGGATTTTCTGTGAGTGTGGAAGGAGAATTTCTTTCCATGGTGGCCAGTCTCTTGGGATTTTGTTGTTTGCTTTTTATATTTTGTGTGTGTGTGTGTGTGTGTGTGTGTGTGTGTGTGTGTGTGTGTGCGCGCATGTGGGCATGTGTGAGTGTTTATGTGTAGCATGTGCAAGGAAGTCAGAGGTCACCACTGGTTGGGCTTATCTGAAAGGGTCATCTTGATTTCTGGCTTTCTTTTTCCTCACCCATGTTGCAACTTAACCCTTTTACACAAGTTAACCAAATACACCAAGAAAAGACTACACTTTGGGTTTAACAAGAACAATACATGCTTGTTTTTGTGTTTTGTTTTGTTTTGACACAGGGTTTCTCAGTGGTTTCTGAGCTTCACTGACTGTGCTAAACTGGTTGGTCACCGAGCCCAGGGAACCTTCTATCTCCACTCCCTCAACTCAGGGATTACGGAAGAATACTATTGCCATTATAATATAGTTAATATAATATAATAATATTATTTTACATGAGTGCAGAACTCAGGCTGTCCTGCATCCCCAGCAAGCACTTTACTTGTTGAGCCATCTCCCCAGCCCATCTCCCAGTTCCGAAGGGCAGTTTATCTTAGTCGGCTGGGGCTTCAGTAGCAAAATAACTCAGTGCCATTTTTAAGTTACAGAGATTCATTGCTCACAGAGCCGTTGGGATGGAGATCCAACTTCAAGATGGCGGAAGACACCATGTCTGCTGGGGGCTTAGTTTCTGCTTCAGAGATGGCATGGTCTCCTAGCCATTCTCACTTGGGGGTTGGGGCAAGGCACTCTTAGATTCTCTCAGGCCTTGGGCATTAGGACATCAATTCCATTCGTGAAAAATGAGCCCTCATGACCTTATTGGCTCCCAGAGGACACACTTCCTAATGCTAATGATGATGGGGGTTTCAATATATGAATTCTGGGGAGACACATATATCCCAAGCCGGCACGGTACAAAAGCAGATGCTCCACTTTTAACTCGAGCGGTTCTATTTTTTGAAGAGGGCAGCCCACCAAGGTCCTGGTCGTATGTGTTTCGAGGGAGCTGTTCCTGTTTGTAGATAAATTCCAAAAAGCGGCTCCTTCCAGATGCTGTGTCTCCACGGCGCATGGAGAATGCCTGACATTTAAAATCCCGGAACCCAAACCTCCAGTGTGTTGTATCTCTTCGGAAATGATGAATTTCAAATGAACTCGAGTTAATGTAGAGCTTGTGAAGGGCGCCAGACAAACCGTGTTCAAACTGTAGACACTCAACAAAACAGGTCCAGCAGGGCCACGCTCAGCAGATGGCACTGCCCTTCCTGCCTCGTGCCAGGGCCAGACGTTGCCTCTGAACGTGAGAAGGTGAATTCTGCTTACTTCCCCTTCCTGTCTCGCCTGTGGGGGACCATGTTACTTCCAGAAAAATTGTCTTAGCTCCTGAGAGTTAATAATGGAATAAAATTAATCAAATCTGTCTCAATGGGATGGTTAATGTCAGGGAGATGAAGCCTGGGACATGTAGAGGACTGGATCAGAATTTGCACCATGTGGGAGAGTTCCTGTGTTCTGCCTGGCCACCTACATGTGATCCCTTGAAGAGATGTTGGTTATGGACCCTGACATCTTAACATAACCATTACATATGGCCTAGGCTCGGGGCACTTCTTCGTATACTATGGAACACGTATCTTTGTAACCTGGGTGCCACCTATACCCTTCCTAGTGTGACAAGAAAATGCCTCTAGCCCTTGCCATATGTCAAGGTGACAAAATCATTGTAGATCATGGCAATATCAGGGTGACATTGATGGGCCCAGTCTTTACAAAGTGACTTCACAGCCAGTGTTCTTTGACAGCACCAAAGAGCTGGCCGGGGTTTATGTTGGACAGATGGGTGGATACCACAGACTCCATCCTCTTGGCCATAGAGGCTATGCATTCTTTTAAGAAAACTCCGTCAAAGTGAAACCCAAATGCATCTTGTTTTTCACCAGACATCAGCAAACTATGAGTGTATCCCTTCTCCCTGTGTGCCTGTGTGCTGTGTGTGTGTGTATGAACATTTAAGTTGTGCATGAGGCATGTGTAAGTGTGGGCAGATTTGTGCACGTGTGTATATGTCAGGTCTACAGATATATGCATGTGTGTGTATGTATGCAGATGTATTGCAAGGATGTGTGTGCCTTTGTATATGTGTATGGGGCAGGTACTGCATATATAATATATATAATATGTATATATAATATGTGACATATATATACATGTGTGTGTGTGTATATATATATATATATATATATATATATATATGGAGGGCTGAGGAAGACATTGGGTATCTTTTGTCACTTCTGCTGTAGTCTCATGTGACAGTGTCCCTCACTCACTAAATTGGAAACTTGTCATTTTGGCCAGGCTGCCCAGAGCTCCCAAGCTCTGCCTCTCTCTGACCCTAGAATGCTGGGGTTACAGGTACATGCAATCAAACACAATTTTTTGATGTGGCCACTGGACATTCAGACTCAGGTCCTTATACTTGCAGAGCAAGCATTTTACCCACCAAACCATCTCCCCAGTGCCTGCCCACCCAGTTTTGTTTTTGTTTTTTTGAGATAAGGTTTCTTCTTGGCCTCAGACTTAACAGGTAAAGTAGGCTGTCTGTACCTCCTTAGCTCTGGGACTACAAGTGTGTGTCATGATGGCCAGTATTTTTACACAGGTGCGGAACTTGGGTACTCATGAAGCAGTACTTTACATGCTGAGCCGCCCCAGCCCCTTCCTTCCTTCCTTCCTTCCTTCCTTCCTTCCTTCCTTCCTTCCTTCCTTCCTTCCCTTCCTTCCTCCTTTCCTCCCTCCCTCCCTCTCTCCCTCCCTCCTTTCTTTCATTCTGGATCCATCTGTGTGAAACTAGATACACTTTGTTTTGAAAACAAGGCGATGCTTTTGTACGGTGTTCTAGTTTGGATGTTCTTTGTGAACACTCTCAATATCCCTGGCGCTGTTAAACATTCTCCCCATGGGAGCAGCGTGGGGTTTCTGTCAGGGAGACAGACTGTTGAGTTGCTTATCAGTTCACAGTTTCTGTCGTTCCTGTTGTTTCCAGTTTCTCTCTGCAAATAGTTGTGCCCACATTTATGTATTCTGGGCTGGATTAGGAGGAGATAGAACACTGGATTTGGACTGGGAATAAGCGATAGGGACCGGAACAAAATGGTGAGGGCTGGTGATGTCCTGTGCAAGCTTTAGTCATGTGAGAGGTTAGAGAGGCTCTGCTAATTGAGAATGGAGTCAGGAAAGAAATGTGTTTGTACTCATGGCAGTGAGCTGCTGGAAACTTAGAGATGTCTAGTGGCCAGGTGGAAGCACGTGTTCAGGTTCAAGGTACTGTCTGAAATTATCTTTGGATTGCCATGCAAGCTACATGGGTCATATTAAATTAATTAATGCTAAATTAAGTTTGATAATAGTTTATGTGATATCCCAAATATCCACACTGTTGCCAGTGTGTAGGGCTAGCCACATCTCAAGTTCTTAACAGCCAGAGGTGGCTTGTGGCAATCTTATCAGAAAAGAAAGCCTTGGGTGAACACATGATGGCGCTTGCTTTGTTACTAGAAGTACCTGCAACAGTGCCAGGTTCACACCTGGAAAACATGTTACTGCCGTGTACTTGGTAAAGACAAACAGCTAAAGACCCCAGGGGCACAGGGGTGTGCCCCTGGCTGAGAGTGATCCAGCCCAGGTTGTTCACAGTGTTGATGTTGGGGTACAGTCTCCCACAGCCAACAACTGCACAAGAGTATTGGCTTCACAGAGCAAGTTCAAAGCCAGCCTGGAAACTTAGGGCTATTTTGTTGCAAAAGAGATATAGTAAAGGGCTGAGGTTATCAGCTCAGTTGTGGAGCATCTGCTTGCCATGTGTGGGGCCCTGACTTTAATCCCAGCACTGATAAATAAAAACAAAGAGAGGAAAAGAGGCTGGCTGGTCACTGTGTCAGGTCAGCAAGGACCGTCTTGCTGAATCCCATGAGCAGCCCTGTGATACAAGCAGAGGGCCCCACACAAGCATTAATATTTACTCCAACAGCATAGAGGCACCAGAATACAGTTTATAGCCGAGCCTACATTAGGGTATAAATGTGACACAACTCCCCCACCTTGTTTTTTTGAGACAGGGTCTCTGTACACAGTCCTGGCTGTTGTACAACTCCCTATGTAGATAAGTGGAGTGGCTTTGAACTCACAGAGATCTGCTTGCCTCTGCCTTCTGAGTTCTGGTGTTAAAGGTGTGCCCCACGATGCCCCACGATGCCCCACCTGCAACTAACTTTCTTCCTTGGTATATTTGAGAGGAAAAAAGGAGAGAAGCCCAGCACACCATGTGATGATGTGACAATGTGATAGATCCTGTGACAGCATTTTCATCCATACTCAGCTTTTGCTGTGTGTCCCCCAGTCGCTTCTTCTTGTTCCTTCCCAGCTTGCTGGTCCCCTTCGTTCTACCAGTAGCCCCCATCCTGTATCCCTGTTGTTAGTACTTTATCACCCCTTCGCCCTTCTGCTAACTCCCTTAAGATCTCTCTTGCCCAGCTCACGGCCCCTTTCCCCTTTCCTGACCTATATTCTCCCGCATTCACACATAGAACAGTTAAAATCTAGAAAAACTAAAATCTGGGATTTGCATAGGACAGAAAATATGACATTTGTCTTACTCAGTCTGGGCTCCTTTGCTGACCCTAATAATTTCCAGTTTGATCCATTTTCCTGCAGACTGATTTCTCTTCTTTGCCTAGTGGGCTACATGGACAGTCAGCTAAGTGGTCTAAACTCCAGGCTTCCTCACCTACAAGTCAGATACTTACGATGTCAGGCTCACAGGGTGAGTGTGGACAGCACCTTGGTTGTGTAGCTTGACATTTGAAGGCGCTTGACACCTGCTCACCTGGGGAACCTAGGCTCATTGGTGTCTCATATCCTTGGTGTCCACTTCACCCCTGGCCAAAAGGGAGAGTCTAGCCTCTGATTTTGGAAGGTTGGGGTAATGTGTACACCTTATTCTCTTGAAGTTTATAGTCCTCTTGAAGTTTATAGTCGTGGAGAATAAAAGCTACATAATAGAATCACATTTCCCCAGAATGCAAGTGAGAAAGCATTACCAGAGCTGAGCTCTCTGCCTGTACCTTCAAATATTTGGGGAGCAGAAAGATTTCTGAGGCAGTGAGAGGAGGCATCCAAAATAGCACATTCAAGGGAGGAAAAAAAAATCCCCACTGAGAGCAAGGGCATTTGCATCGTGGAAGTGGAGTGTTAATTGAAATTGGACGCTGCCAAAAGGAGCGTTGGAAGGCACCCAATCAGGATTCGACTAATTAAGACATCTTTAAAATTGAACAGGTTGCACCGTCTTAAAGAAGAGTTGAGCCACATGAAAACTGTGTGCTCCGGAATGTGACTCTGGAGGTTTACAGAAACAAGACGAACCCACAGCAGAAGAGTTCTGAGGAAGCTGAAGGGCAAAGGAGGTGCCAGGTTCATGACATTGAGTGTCCTTGTCACATCACAGACAGGGTAGGTGAGCTGGTCCTGGGCCAGACAGTCCACTCAGGACACCTTGGAAATAGACCTGCTGGAGTTTACTTGTGAGTGATGTTGATTTCTTTTTTAAATGTAGTAAGGATTGAACTAGCTCTGCACACATGCCCAGAAGTGCTTTACTAGGGGGCTGCATGCCCAGTCATTTATTGTGTTTGTCTGTCTGTCTGTGATTTTGAGACAGACTCCCACTAAATTGCCTAGGTCATTTTTGAACTCACTTTGTAGCCCAGGCAGGCCTTGAGCTTGTAATCCTCCTGCCTCAGCCTCCTGATTAGGTAGATAAAAAGCCTGCACTCTCAGGCCCTGCTTACCTTTGACAATTTTGAGGGGACCCTTTGTTCTTCTCTTGAACCATGACTCCACAGGCAAAAACATTCTAACAACCCCACCCCCCACCCCCGCCATGCGTAACCTGCATCTTGGGACTTTTCTTCTCTTTTGAATGCCTTCCTGTGGTCCCACTTTCTCTGTTTCCCACAAAGGCTCTATTTTAGCATGTTACTAAATAAAGCAGTGATTCTGGAGAGAGCACAGATAAGATGCCTAATTTTTAAGGTTGTACGAAGCACTCTACTCACCTGACAGCCTGTATTTAGTATAATGATTTATTTGCTCTTCCAGAAAGCTAACAATTTACGTTAAAATTTCGGATACAAAAGGTAAGGTTACCACGGCATCGTTTAATCAATAGTGTGACTTTGTACACAGGAAGACTCCAGCCCCGCCAGAAAATATTTTGACAAGACTTAAAACAGTTAGAACTTCATCGGATTTGCTCATTATTGGAGACGGTGCTTGTGTGTGCCGACTGAATCGCAATAAATACTTCTGTGATTGAGAAACTTGTTACAGCCTTACGGCAAGCTGACTTGAGCTTTAAATTACTTCTTCATAATCTGTAAATAAGGTTGACATTCCTTTGGCATCACAATAAATATTAAGGCCATTTGGAAGAGAATATGCTGGTTGAGAGGCCTGCTTCACAAAAAGCAAGCTTATTTATATTATTGGCACAGAGGATGGGGGCACATCATAGCCTTCTGCATTTGGCAAACCAGCCTGACATATTTCACATTATTGTTACATTTGTTTTAGGGTTTGGAAGTCATATAATTAATATACTAATAAAGTATTTGTGGAGATGTTTTTGCAGAAGTTCATCCCCAATATTCTTTCCTTCTTCCTTCCTTCCTTCCTTCCTTTCTCTCTTTTCTTTCTTCCTTTCCCTCTTCTTTCTTCCTTCCTTCCTTCCTTCCTTCCGTCCTTCCTTCCTTCCTTTCTTTCTTTCTTTCTTTTCTTTTCTTTCTAACATGGTCAGAGAAGACTTATTCACAATCAACAGCAGTTGATAGTAAAACAATCCATCCAATGGCTTTGCTGTTTTTGTTAATAGAAAATGCAACCCCAGAACATGGGAAAGAATAAACAGGGAGTGGGGGGGGGGGTTGAAGTTTCCAGAGTTACTTTTGGTGGCAAATGATTGGTGATGAGAAGGGAATGTAAGTACAGAAACGGAGGGAGAGGGGATCCAAGAGATCCTCTTAGGGAGTTCTTTCTTAAAATATTAATTAATTAAATAATTAATTACTTTCAGTGCTCTAGATTGAACTCGGGGCTTTGCCTGTGCTATGCAAGCACTCAGCCACTGAGCTGAATCCCTTCGAGTTGTCATCGGTCTGTTTGTTTGAATATGGAGACAGTCTTACTAAGTAGCTCAAGCAGGCCTTGAACTCGAGGGTGTCCTGTTCACTCTTCTGAATAGCTAGGATTGTAGCCATACCATCCAGTCCATCTTTGTTGGCTTGTTTTTGTGCGGGTGGGTCATACCCATTGCCTAATCACTAAATCTACATTTTGTCTCTGTGCTCTCCTTCTTCCCTTTCTGTTTTTAATATTGAAAGAACTGCTTGCCTTTCTCTGCTGTCCCAAGATATGAAGGTCACATCATTCTTTTGGGGGTGAGTAATACCATATGTTTTCTTACAGTTCTGGGCCCCTAATGCTGCTGATGAGGAGTGAAATTCTGGCAGTGCCCATCAGCTTGACCTCAAACTTCCAGGCTTCCCTGTGTTTTCTGTCATTCCTGGTCTCATCTCTTCTCCTTTGTTCTGTTTCACTCTGTCCACAGTGGGAACCTTCCTGTCACTTTCTGAGAGCCAACACATGTTCCTGATGCCTCCAGGCTGCTCCATGCTCTTCATCCCATGTGGCTCTGGGAAAATTCTGCAGGGCCTTCCCAGAGGGGTCTCCCCTGGTGCACTGAGACAGCCCCACCCTCACTTGGGGACTCTCTTCAACCCTACCCTGCCATGTTTTAATTCTCAGGACATATCACTACCCAAGCATGACTATGTGGACCCTGTGTATCCACTGTCCCTTTCTTCTTCTGCACCATGAGCTCTGAACTCAGGAATCTTGCTCATTCTGTATCCCTGGCACCCAGAACAAGTGAGTCTCAAATGTCACCTCAATGCTCCACAGGACAAACTGGGCAGATAGGGTCCCTCTTTACATGTCATGGGGCAGATCTGGAGAAATTTATGACTCATTTAAGGAATCTCAGCAAGGGGTTACAGACAGTCTTAGCTTCTGTCTTCAACCCAGACAGACACTCTGCTTATATTTCTTTGCAGTCCTTCCTTGAGACTTAATTCTTGTTCAGTATCACTTGCAGACTGCCCTTCAGCAAGCCCCTTGAAACACAAAGGGAGGACCTGTACCCTCTGTGCTTGCCACACCTCTCTCTGGTTTTTGATATGAGTTGGTCTGAGTCCTATGGAAAGTGCCTTCACTTCTTGTTTATTTTTTTGCTGTAGTGCTGGGGATTGAACCTGGGGCCTTGAACACACTAGTCATTGATGTATTGTGGAGTTATAGCCTGGTGTCCCTTATCATTTTTACTATTTAGCAAGCTGAATAGTCTTAGTTTCTGTATAGTCTTCTTAAAATTTCAGCTCATGGAGTTGCGAGATGGCTCAGCATGATAACTGGAGTTCAATGCCTAGGACCCACACAGTAGAAGAGAGAACCAACTTCAGCAAGTTGATCTTTAACAGCTACACTCATACTGACACATACACACTCAAATACACACACACATACACTTACACACACACACTAACACACATACATACACATATACACATACACACGCACACATAAACACACACATACATTGACATGCACACACATACACACACTGACACACACACTAACACACACACTTACATACACATACACATGCACACATATACGCACATACACTGACATACACACACATACACATACTGATATACACACACATACACACACACACACACACACACACACACACACACACACACACACACAATTTAAAAAAAAAGCCAAAGGAGCTTGACTTCACCTGTGTCATTGGAGGTGACTTTAGGGCAGGCCTGATCTTGGTAACTGTGACATCTTCGTGCTCAGGAGATAACCCTCCCCCCAGGTGTCTGGCTCACCAGCAGGGAAAGGAGACAGCACCAGGGAAGGTGCAAGGTTGAAAGCTAGAGAGTGACATCAAGGGCACCAGGAGGTGAGGATCTGTTAGGGGGACAGAAATGACAGGAGCAGAAAGAAGGCTCTGGCAGGTTGTGCTCAGAGGGCAGTCAGATTGCCACCGTGCTGAACAAATGGGTTCCACCGTGCTGAACAAATGGGTTCTGTGGAGATCTTGGAGTCTGGCGGTTCCTCCTGCTCTTGACTGTTCAGATTTTTTGTTTTGCTTTGGTTTTCTGTTTTGTTTAATATGTATTTTTCCTTAGTGGAAACTAGAAACATTCATTACAGAATATCAGGAAAATGAATCCTACTGGAAACTTACTACTCATTGTTAATATTGACCTTCTCACATGTTGCTTCTGTGTGTTTTTATTGGAATTCCCTTTTAAACGTTATCGCAAAAATGTGCAAATAAAAGCATAACACATCAAAATTAACCAGACTCAAAGTCTATGTTTCACCAAATTCTACACAGTTCAAATAGCCATCTTGAACTGGTGAAGCTTCACACTGGAGTCCACTACGGAACATATCTTTATGCACTTAACCATCACCTGAACTAAAAAAAAAAAAAAAAACAATCCATAACAGCATTAGGACTAGATAATTTTTTTTCTGTATTGACATATACCTTTTATAAGCATCTTTCTGGGTTTTTTAAGTGGAGTCTTGCTGAGTTTTGAGTGGGTTCTATTTAGTGTTCAACCAGAGTCTAATTTTAACGACGCTGGGATGGCCCTGGGTGAGATGTGTCAGTGTTTAGTATGTCACCCTCCATATTTAGACAGTCCCCATTTGTCACAGTTACAAAAAGTTGGAGGTAACGTTCTTGTTTCACCCATGCCTCAGAGGTTCAATTGCTGATGGTCTGGAGGGCAGGAGTTCACCAAAGTGGAAGTCCTGAATGGGAAAGTACAGATGTTTCAAACACTTGGTGTCACAGTCAAAGGGCTCGGAACGTGGTTTTTTTTTTTTTTTTTTCCTATGTCTGTCTGTTCTGAAAACAGAATGGAGTCCTGCAAGGTGAACTCTTCCCAGGTGAGCGTCGCTACAGTGGAGGGTGATGTCGGATCAGAGACCCGCATTGCCTCAGGGTCCCTAGCTAAGACAAATCCAGAGACCTGCCTCCTGGCTTCCTGAAAACTGAGTTCTGTTGGAGGCTGTGGAGCAAGAGGCACTTTTCAAAGATTTTCATCTGTTTTCGGAAATAAAATCTAAACACGTATTTTTGAAACTGCTGTAAATTTTGCTAAGCTACAATGTTTTCCTTGGGCGTCCAAGACATATGGTGCGTCTTTCGGTGTTACTAGTAGCCAAGTCCTGAAAATATTAACTATTTCATTCTTCCAAGGAGAGTGTAAAATTATCCTTTATTTTCTTTTTTGCCTCCCACACTTTGGTTTTAACAAAAACCGAGACATTCTTATTATAAGTAATTGCAGCCCTCTGTTACAGTCTTTCAGAGCCATAAAATTAGCTATTGTACTAAATAATTAGCACATGTCATTCAGAATATCCTAAAAATTATCCGCAACATCAAGCAGGAACTATACACTGACACTTGGACATGCTCTCCAGAAAACTGCTCAATGAAAATTAGGTGCTGGCAACAGGTGCCTTGAAAACAATTTATTAATCATTACAAAAAAAAAAAGCTTTGAATGATGGTATATAAAAGCATTTCAAAGTTTGGAATTGTCTGAACTCTGACTTCTTAAACACAGTCCTGCCTGCTGGCATGTTAATTGTACCCTTGAGGAGAATTCCAGCACTGACTTCCAGCAGCTGATTTAAAGCTCATGCACAAACAGCTGAACCTCCTGCTGGTGCAAGAGGATGGACAAATGACGACCGAGTACCCCGAAGGGCTAGAACCCCCATGCAGACAGGCATCAGCAGCACAGACCTCCTTAGTCAGTAAGGTATATATATATATACACACACATATGTATTTAAATGTTTATAAATATAAATATTTAAATGTTTATGAAAATGTAGCTGTTTTGAAAGGTTTAGTGGCTCTGTGGTTGGGTAAGGACCTTAATGGGGTCACAGACCTGAGACAAGGAGTCAAACGCATTATTCTATAACATAATGAGAAATCCCAGTTCCCCCTGTTTTGGAGATCATGTGCTTTAGAAGTCTCATATTGAAGATCACATCAGAATGGTGACTGGAATAACTTAGTCCAAATTAGGTAAGAGTCTGACTTCTAGAATATTCTTTCAAAGGTAGATTAGTTTTAGTATCTACGCAGGAACTGATACTCAACTGACAATCAGACTCTGTAGAAGTTTGATAAGAATTAGACAGTTGTATGCTTAAAATTGATATGAGCACACACAGAGTGATACAAAGAGTAATATCCACCCCCAAAGACATCTCGTGCGCTGTGCTAAACCTAGACAGACAAAATAGAGCCGCTGAAGTTAAAAGGGTTTTATTCCCACAGCACGTCAAGGATGGTCTAATAGTTTCCATTACTGCAGCTCTAGAAGCCAAGGGTAGCTGTGACAAAGGCTGCAAGTGCAAATACACAAGCTCTAAACACCACAGAGAATAGGGCTGTGAGACCTCGGGCCCCTCACATCACCCAGTTACCAACTGAAGAGGACTCAGAATATGTGACCAGCAGGGTCCGATGGGTGCACTTTTGTGCCCAAACCAAAAAAGGCTTGTTGCTCTGAAGGTGTCTGTAGCTGTTTGGAGGCTCTAGACGGTTGACACTACCATTATGCATTATATTGAAATGCACCTGTCAGGGAGGCATAGTGATTTTCCTGGAAGAGGGTGTGTCCTGGGCACTAGGAATCAATTTATAAAGTCCACCAGAGCATTTTGGGGGTGAAGCCCAGACATGGAGACACTGACCCAGCTCTCATAAACCTGGACAGGTTTCAGAGGGCTTGTGTGTGTGGTGAGGGTCAACACTGCTTGAGTGATTTAACACAGATACAACTAGGAAAAGGCAAATGCTTGGCATTTTAGGATTATTCTTCTAAACAGTTTATGGAACAAAAATAAAAAAAATAATTTAGAACTAATTGGTGATGATAATGATGTGTGTGTTGTGTGTCTGTCTGTCTCTCTCTTTCTCTGTGTGTGTATTTAGTGTATGGAGAATGAAACTAAAGGTACACATAGAAATCAATATGCGTTAGGGGCTGAGGAAATGCTCAGTGGGTAACGTGCTAAACAAGCATGAGGATCTTGAATTTGGGTCTCCAGCATCATGCAAAAGCTGAGCATAGTAATGTCTGTTTGTAACCTCAGTGCTAGAGATTCCAACACTGACAGGTGCCTCAGGCTCAGTGGCCACCAGCCTAGCGGGAACAGGTTTATTGAGAGGCTCTGTCTCAAAGACTAAGGTGGGAAGTGACAGAGAGGTGCCAGATCTTGACAGTCTTGGCTTAAGGCCTCTATATTCATGGACAAGTTCATCCATACTCAGGCATAGGTACACACACACGAGAGAGAGAGAGAGAGAGAGAGAGAGAGAGAGAGAGAGAGAGAGAG
>CAJQZJ010001511.1:12196701-12214950 GCA_907164525.1 Lophiomys imhausi
AGAGAGAGAGAGAGAGAGAGAGAGAGAGAGAGAGAGAGAGAGAGAGAAAGAGAGAGAGACTTTAATTTGGAAACAAAAGGGCAACATTAATGAGAAATTAATTTATGATGATAGAAAGAGCAGAGGTTAAACCCAAGGATAGAGACCGAAAGAAAGCAATGAAAAAATAGTAACAGAATAGGACACAGAAACAACAAAATACCACACACATAGACAGCACTTTGGCAAAACAATGTCCTCCAGAACATTAATAAACAAATAAAACCCAACATGAAGAAAAATAGAGAAAGAAGATACAAACATGACTTTAAAAATAAAAGGATGATACAGAGTTTAAACTCATGAGAGTGTGGTGAATAAAACACACATGCCAATGAATTTGAAGTCTTCAATGAAATGCTCAAATACAAGAAAAAAACCAGTTCAACACAACCATTTTAAGAGGGAATAGATCTAAGGTCATTAAAGAAACCGAATCTGTGCTTAAAACTGTTTGTTTGTTTTCCAGAAAGAAAACAGTAGAGCCAAATTCTGTTCAGAGGGAATTTTACCCAATAGTCCCTCTTGTACAAACTCTTTAAAATTTTATTTTTAGAGAGCTAGAGAAATTGCTCAGTGACTGAGAGCACTGGCAGCTCTTCCAGAGGACCCAGGTTCAATTCCCAGAACCTGCATAGCAGCTTACACTGCCTTATAACTCCAGTTCTAGGGAATCTGACACCTTCACACAGACATGCATGCATGCAAAATACCAATGCAAACGAAATGAAAATAAATTCAAAATTATTTTTGTCTTATGTGTGTGTGTGTGTGTGTGTGTGTGAGAGAGAGAGAGAGAGAGAGAGAGAGAGAGAGAGAGAGAGAGAGAGAGAGCGCAGGTGCACACAGAAGGCAGAAGAGGGCGTCAGATCCCCTGGAACTAGAGTTGCACGTAGTTGTGACCCTTTGTATGGATACTGGGAGCTGTGCTTGTTCTCTGCAAGAACACCAAGTGCTCTGAACTGCTGATTCATCTTTCCAGCTCCAGCAAACTCTCAAGAAAGAATTTCAACTAATTTTTATAAAGCCATCCTCACTTTAACACCAAAAATAGAGTAGGAAAACACAGAACAGAAAGATGACAGTTTTATGTATTTATCACTTTCTCAATCATGGACACAGGTACAGAAATGTTATCTAAAATATGAGCAAAATAGACTCAAGTATCATATACATAATTTAATGTCTTGACAAGAGGGCTTCCTACAGGAAGGGAGGTTCAGTCTTCCCTGGTAAAAATCAATGGCTTTATTGCATTCATCAAATATAAAGGAAAATCTTGTCAACAGGTTGAGAGAACAAAATTCCATACCTAGGGACTACAGAGATGGCTAAACATTTATGAGCATTGACTTGTCCTTACAGACTTCAGCTCCCAGCATCCACTCCCATCTCTAACTCAGCTCCAGGAGACCTGACCCCTTTTCCCGGACCCCATGGGAACCCACACTCTCATCTATACACACGGAAATGCCCAATTAAAAATAAAATAAATTTCACAATCTCTCCACCCCTTCTCCTTCAGAATTCCCTGAGACATGTTTGTTGGTGTGTTATGGCTTCTGCTTTTATCTTTATGGGCTTTCTGTGTATGCAGATGTGTGTGTCTCAGCTTCTGTCAGCTTCTTCTGCTTTTTCTTTGCCTCTTGCTTTCCTTTCTTTGTTTTTATTTTAAATTATTATTATTAATTATTATTATTATAGATGTCTGTTTGTATTCTAATGAGATAAAGAGTGCAGAGCTGGGGGAGGGGAAACTGTATTCAGAATATATTATATAAAAAAAATCTGTTTTCAAGTTTAAGAATATCTTTTAAAAACTCTACATCGATTCACAGAGTTTAAAAGTGATTCTAACAAAACTTGAACCACAAAGAACACTGTTAATGGGAAAGGAGATGACAAACCCCCTCAGTGGGTGTTCTAGTTGGTGGCCAATGCTGACAGCGATCTCTTCAAGGTTGGAACGAGAAGACAAAGACATGAACATCACTGTACTGAAAGCGTTAGACATGAGGAAAAGATAAAGTGGTGAATAAGGTTTGTTAGGGAAGACATGGCATCCTTGGGACTTGAAGCTGGCGTCAACGTATGCAGAGCACATTCTGAATAAACCACAATAAAAGCATGAGAATTCATTAGAAATTAGTGCAGGGTGTAGAATTTTAAACCCCATGGTGAAAGGCAGTTCCTCCTGCCATATCACAAAGATTATTAAGAACTGTTACCCAAAATCTGTGTATGACATCAAAGTTGTAAATTTTAAGAAACCAGTTTTATATAATATGGATAAATTTTTATGGGGAAAATCATACAATTTTACGAAAAGAAACAGGCATTAGCCAGACATATATTCTTTGAGACTATTTTCATGTTTGAATTAATAATGAGGGAAGGTTGTATGATTTAAAAATATTGTATGTGTGTTGGGTAAACATGCATGTGCATGTACTCATGTGTGCGTAAGTGCATTCACTTGTGTGTGCAGGTATGGAGGTCAGAGGTCAGCTTTAAGTGTCTTCATCAGCCACACTTCACTTTATATTTTGAGATAAGACCCCTCACTGAGCCTAGAGCTCTCTGATTGGCTAGGCTGGTTGACCAGCAAGCTCTGGGATTTACCTGTCTCTGCTCCATCCCCTACCCTCTTTCCAGTGCTGGGGATGCAGGCACATTACCAAGCTGGGCTTTTGCATAGATAGGTTCTGGGAAAACAAACTGACACCCTAATGCTCGTGTAGCAAGTATTTCCCCAAGTCATCTCCCAAATCCAGTGCTAGGATTCCTAAGGTCTACTGGGAAGTCCGTAGGTCAAATGGAGACATGCCATTAGAAAGGACTAGCTTTCTGCCAGATCACATGACCTCCTCCCTATTCTCTCCTCCCACCAAGTCATCATTATTAAACCAGCATCAGAGGCAGAATTCATAAGGCTGCTGAATATGGGATTTTCAGTCATGATTTAAATAGACCTTTTCCTTTTTATAACCTTAGCCAGTTTCAAGTATTTTGCTATAGTAACGAGAGCAAGTAAACACACCTGCTGTGGCTAGTATTATGACAAGGATAGTATTATGGAGAACATGGTGAATGAAACCCCTGCCCTGAAGGTGTATGGGTCCTCATGACATGGAGAACACATTCTACATGTATTGTTAGACAGGAGAGAGGGGGCTGTTGGGGAGGGGCTTCAGGGAATCATCTGATATTCTGTGAATATCAGATGTGTGCACTCTGCTGCCAGCACCTGGCAAAGAGGGGCTCAAAAGAGAGAGGACTGGAGGTCAAGGCATGGTCATAGTGGACCATGAAAGCACCCTGGGAGAGTCTGGGTGGGGGTGAGATCCTTCCAGACCTTGATGAGTTCTTGGTAATGGGATGTTGTAGAAAGAGAGAAATGGGGGAAGCTTGTCTCTCTGTAGCCTTGGGGTAGAGTGGGGGCATCAGAGGAGGAGGCTAAAATCTTCCTGCAGCAGGTGGGCTGGATTGTGTAAAGACACTCGCACGAGTTCTACAATTCTGCCTTGGCACAGCCTCCTTTGGACCACATCTGTCATCAAAAAGATCCCCCCAAAGACACCTGAGCCCAGCTCCCCATCACTGCCCTGGTCTAGTTTAGGGACACACGACAAGCTTGCTCACGCCAGCCTCTCCCCTTTCTTTACAGAAGCCTCCTCCATCTGATAACTACTGGCATCTCTCTTTTCCACCGAGGGACCGAGACATTTCTTTAGGAAATGATCAAGGTCCTTAGTTATGTACTTTTAGAATAACAGCATCTAGCACGTGAGAACTCAGTATGTGTCAGCTCATGTCAGAAGAGGTTTTGAAGTTCATTGATATCGATCACTCCTAAGGTCCACTAGCGGCCACATTGCAGCATCAACCTGAGATACTGCCTTGAGAAGTTGGGCAAGCTCCTCTGGTGGAAGGAGCATCTGGTGTTGAAATGACTTCCAGTTGGACTTCTGAGATTGTCTGATGTTGGTCTTCTTAAAGGCTGTCCCACTTTACAGACATCAACGCATGTTGTCTTGACTTCCTGACTTAAAACATTTTCATCTGGTCTTTAAAAAAAAAATCATCTTTAAAAATTTTAGGTGTATGAGTGTTTGTGTGTATGTGTGCTCACCAGTGCCCGCAGTGCCCACAGAGGACAGAAGAGGGTGTCAGATCCCCTGGAACTGGAGTTACAGAGGGTTGTGAGCTTTTTTTTTGTGGGCACTGGGATTCAAACCCAGGTCCTCTACAAGAACAGTCTTTGCCCTTAACTGCTGAGCCTTCTCTCTAGTGCCAGTACTTTTTAAATATAAAACTTTATTTTTATTTTATGCGTATGTGTGAGAGCTTGTGCATTATGCTAGTGCACCATCAGCATTCCTGGTGCCCACCAAGGCCAGAAGAGAATTTCAGACTTCCTGGAACCAGGGTTACAGGCTGTCGTGAGCTACTGGTGTGGGTGCTGGGCAAACGTTATTAATGACTGAGCCACCTTTCCAGCCTCTCCATCAAAGATTTTTACCTTTGAACTTGCTGATGCACTTTTAACTGCCATGTTTACCTACCCCTGGGTTTCCAGCTTTGCAAAGTTGCAATCTGTGGGGCTGTACTGCCCTGGGGTTCTAGCCGTCCCTGTTTGAGCTTGAGGCTCCTCCCTGAATCCACACACTCTGTCTCCTCAGAGGCTGTACAGAGCCCCACCCTGGTTTACACGTCACCTGAAGGTTTGTCACCCATCACCTGAAGGTTCTACCCAATCTCCAGAGACCTCTTTCCCTCTCCTGGTGTTTTAATAATCTCAAGGAGGCAGACGCAAAAAAAAAAAAAAAAAAAAAATACCAAGCTCCAGTGAGCAGGCGACTGTTCATGTTCCCAGCTTCTGGAGTTCCAAGAGTTTCAGTTTTGAGCGCTGATTCTGAATTCCTCACGGTAAAGCTCCTTTCTCCCTCCTGCCTCAATTTTACATAAAGAGAGGAGGGTGGCCTTCCCATGTGAATGGCTGTGACCTGGGCAAGTCACATCAGTTAAACTAAGAACCAAAAAGAAACGTAAGTGCAATCCATTCCCACTCAGGAACCCGACACAGAGAGGTGAGAGAATAGGCCAGGCTCCTCTTTGCATCCTCTTTGCTAGTTGACTTGTTTTTGAATTCTGTATGGGTTGCTTTTCTCATTGCTGGGATAGCAAAAGTAACTGTGAGGGAACGGCTTATTTTGGCTGACAATTTGAGGGTACCGTCCATCATGGTGGCGGGAGTGTGAGGTAACTAGGTGATCACCCTGTATCTGCCGCCAGGAAGTACAGAAACCTAGTATGTGTATTTATCTGGCCTCATCCTGTTTGATCACTCCAGCATCCCCGCCCGTAGAATGGCGTCTCTCTTCTTTACGGTTGACCCTCCGCTTCAGTTTGTCCTATCCAGAAACTCACTCACAGGCACACCCACAAGTTTGTCTCCTTGGTGAAAATTCTAGGCTCCATCAAAGATGACAGTCAATATTGACTACACATTCATTGATTAACTTGTTCATTCTCTCTTCAGTGTGGAGGGTTACCCTGTGACCTCATCCTGGGCACGATGATCCAGCCCTTGGTCTCATTGTCAGTTCTGAGTTATTCAGGCAGAGCCATCACCTGGACAGGAGAAGCAGGGACCTCAGGAATGCATTGACCAGGATGTTTCCTCTCCCTGGGTTACAAGACTAGGCTGAGTGGTTGGGCTTGGGGCTTGAGCAGCCACCCCAGACTCAACTCCTCCCCTACTCAATGTAACCAAAAACATTTACAAATGTATGCTGTGTGCCAACCCAAGGATGCTGAGCTGGAGAGCCTGACAAAACAGCCATAAGGACTTTCTTTGTCTTTAGAATTCTACCAGGTTCCTCAGAGTCAAGGACTGACAGAACTCTAGGTTCTAACAAAATGTCAGAGGCAGGCAGGACTCAGAGGCAGAGGAAATGGATGTCAATCAAGCCCTGTCATTCACTCAGCATAAGCTCCTCCTTGGGGAAATGATGGAGGTAGATTTCATGCTTGTGATGAGATACAGAGCAGTACAATTTACCTTAGTGACTTTTCAAAGGAGTTTTGGGACTAGAAATCCAAATGACGGTTAAAAGTTCATCTTGAAATTAATTTTCTCTTCTTGTCATGGAGCACCGGTGTAATTTTGTCACAGCCCCTGACTGCAAGGGTAGACCTGACTAGGTTTCAGAGAGCTTAAGTGGGAATTTGAGAAATGCTTGCCAAGCAAGCCAGACCTGCCAGGAGCTGTTGTCTTTGACATTCTGGTGCCAGGGGTGATCATTTAAGCCAAGCCTTGCTATGTCTTGGGTGTTGAGGACACCAGGAGAAGGTGACTCAACAGGCAACTTCCACATCCATCTTCAGAGCTCTTACCGATCAATGGACCTGAGACAACACCTTTCGTGACCATACGGACAAGTGGGCAGCTGAGCGGGGTTGTTTTCAGAGCAAGAGAGCTGTCGGTTTTGGGGTGTGTGTGTGCATCTTTCAGTCCCACTGAAGTTAATAAATCAAGCGAAATCACCCACATATGTGGGAACAGAAGATTTCAAAGCAGCGCCTTCATTATAAAAAACGTGTTAAAATTAGTAACTATTTTATATCTTGCCTATTTTCCCATCCAACCTAGTTTTTTTTTAAAGATCCAAATATAGATTTTTGCAATATTAAGGTAGATATGCATGAAATCTCAAAAAACTGAGAGGGGAGAGCAGGATTTGACTCCTTACCCTGAGGGGAACAGGCACCCTGGGTGACAGTGGCAGTTGATCTTAGGGACTGTGGTGCAGCCTCAGAGGGAGCCCTCTCTGCTCTCCTCAGACACGGTCTCAGAGAAATCTCTCTCATTCCTCACTTCACAGTCTGGAGTCTTTCTTAATTTTTATGGCTTCAATGTGCAGTCATTTTTAAAGCATTTTGAACACTTACTCATCGTGTTTGGGGGCCAGTGCGCACCTGTTTCAAACACATGTATGTCCAGAAATCACAGGACAACTTGACCAAGACACTTTCCACTGTGTGGACACTAGAGATCAGACTCAGGGTGTCAGGCTTAGTGGCAAGCGCTTTTACGCAGTGAGCCATGTTGGTGGACCCAAGGTGGAGTGATTGCAGTATGCCTTTATAGTGCCTTCTCTGAATTCGTTTTCATACTTGGGATGGAGTAGGTTCTCTGTGCACATTTGTTGAAGGAATTAATGAATAAACTTTGCAATTATGTCACAGTGTAAATAGACTAAACTTCCTTCTATTGTATTGTGAGTTTATAGACATTCACATTCTTTGATACCTGGGCTTAAAGCCACTTGTAATGGTGCTGTGAAAACATTAGTCACCAGTATGTCAACACTTTTTCCTTCTTGTTGGAACAGCCAAGCCATTTCCTTCTGGAGAACAGTCTTCACCATCTCATAAAAGTTCACTTAGGGGACACAGCTTACTATACCGCACATGCATCCAAAACCAGTTTGGGATGGATCAACTCTCCTCTCCTCATACTGGACACAACTACACACAACCAGAATAGTACCGAATAGAACCTGTCTATGTTTGGTGATCAGAAAGGGGAAGAGACACTAATTCCATTATGCAAGAGAGTCTTGCGCATGTAACTTTATGTAGATGAGTTGGCAGAGCCAGGGAAGCAGAGCGGCCTAGGCCTTTTGGAGCCCAGAAGATTGTGCGTGAATCTCAGATATCCTGCAATGAGTTTTTTTTGCATGTGTGGGCGTTGGTATTGCTTTCATTTGATTGTGGCTGTGACCTGATTCTTCCTTCTTGCAGTAAGTATGTAATGTGTGTTTTGATTTCACAGGAGCACACGGTTGAGAGATTTTGGAATTTTAGAGAAACTCTGTAGTTTTAGAAATGTTTTGACTATTTTAAAGAATAGTCAACTTCTAAAAGTGTTTGAATTTTTGAAAACTCTGGGACTTTTAAAAGTTAGAATGTTTTATTGATATTGATATTAATATGATAATTATTATAATAATATTAATGTGAGATATTAGGGATGAACAAGAAAGGATAAGTTATAGATTAATAATGATGTGTTTGTGTGTAGGGCTGACAATGAATCAGTTGTGCTGGTTGGTTTTTGTCTACTGGACACAAACCTAGACATTTCTGGAAAGACAGAATCTTAACTGAGAAAATCCTTCTATAGTACTGGCCTGTAGGCATGTCATGGGGGTATTTTCTTGATTAATATTTCACCTGAGAGGGCTCAGATCACTGTAAACAGTGCCATCCTTAGTGGACAGGCCTGGGTTATATAACAAAGAAGACTGAGCAAGCAATGGGTAGCAAGCCAGTGAGCAGCGTTCCTCCATGGGCCTCTGCACTGTGAAGCTCCTGCCTCCAGGTTCCTGCTTTGAGTTCCTTCCCTGACTTCCCTTCATAATGGACTGTGACTGTAAGCTGAAATAAGTTCTCTTCTCCCTTAGTTGCTTTGGGGCATTGTGTTTATCACAGACATAGAAACTCTAAGACATTGGTCTATTGCTTAGAGGGGAACCTGTGTGCGTGTGTGTGTGTGTGTGTGTGTGTGTGTGTGTGTGTGTGTGTGTGTGTAGTACATACAGGTAAGTATCTCAGACTGCCAAATGTGTAATTAGAAGAGGAGTATATACATAGACCAAACCAAGTGGTTCCCAGACTGTTAAATGGTTCTCTATGTTTGACCTTACAAATGTGAATCTCACAACCTCTGCACTAGGTTTTCAGACCTTATTTTCTGTCTTAGTCTCCTGTCTCACCACTAGGCAGCCATGTTTGAAGGGAGGTAGGTTGCTTTACATAAGCATGGGGGGGTGCTTTGACCCCTTTGAATGGTATTCTAACCAACCCCCTTTGCAGGTTCCCTTTTATTGAAGAAAAGTCACTCCAGAGAATGCACAAAGAACTGACCAGCCAATGGTACCCAGCCCCTCTTCTAGAGAGAAAAAGCAAATTTTCTCTTATTACATAATACAAGGGTCTCTGTACACGGGATGTTCTCTGTATGAAGTATGTCAATGAATGAGGAAGAAGCTGGCTATTCTTTTGGGGCTATGGCCTCTGAAATCACCTGGTGTCATGCCTCCTAATCTCCACACCTTGAAGCACACCCACCCACCCAGCCACGGCCAGGAGACGGTGACTCGCCTCCAGAGAACAGTGATGCCAAAGCAGAATGTAGCAGGTTGTCTAACATAGTGGACTAGACCTAGACTTCCTGATTACAAATCCAAGTAGAGTAGAGTCTTCGAGTTGGGTTAGTTGCGGTGGGGAAGGTGGGCAGGTGACCCTGGGCAAATTATTTTACTCCTAAAGTCTCAGCTTCATCATTTTGGAAAATAATGAAGAAATGATTCCAACCTTAGTCTGTTATAGTGACAGTTCAATTAAATGAAGCCAGTAAAAATGCTAAATAACATTTAGTACAGGCAAGCTGTGTAATAAATGAAAAGATATTAAGAACTACGTTTAAAATGCCCATTTAGCAACAATATAGCTATTTTTATTTGTAATTTTTATATTATTACCCCTTACTGTCATTGTTATTGTTATGTATTGCCTGAGGCAAAATAAACCCATGAAATATCCACTCTTTGCCCTCTGCCTCTCACTGTAGGCTTTGGCCCTGGGCTGGATAACTGTGCCTCCTCTCTGTGTCTCTCTGTAAGGATGAGAGCATGGTTTTCATTATGGCTGACCTCTGACTTCTTTATTCCTGTTTGGTGTTTTAGCTTTTTTAGCTTCTGTGCAAACAGCTCAGTCATATCCTTGCTCTTCTTGAAATTTGGGGCATGAGAAGTCTGTCTAAGGGGATTTGGAACTGATGGAACCTCCAAAGGAGTTTGGGCTCTGTCCTAGGAGACGGGAGGAGACTTAAGAGTTTGCTTGAAACATGGGAATCTGCCTGGCTTCCTTCTTTCTATCTCTGTCTTTCTTCTTTGCTCCCACCTCCCTTTTCCTGCTTCTGTTATATTATTTTTTTCTTTTTCAAGTGTGGAAAGATCATAGCCATCCTCTGACACTTGTTATTTCAGTGGTAATTCTTTAAGTCAAGGCAGTTAACTCTAGCTCCTACTGCCTCAGTGTTCCCATGTATATATCTGGTGCATATTCATTTGTTTTGTAATCTGAAGAATGGTTTGGGGAGCTGCAACAGCAGCCATATATGCATTAACCACACATCAAGGCATGTATAATCCTTGGCTATTTTCCTTTTCATTTCTATAATGTGTGTTTCCAAAGATAGAATATGCATTTTAAAAATCCATTTGCCTATTTTTAAAGATTTATTTATGTGTATGAGTGTTTTGTCTTCTGTGTATGCACACCCTGTGCATGCGGTGCTGGTGGAGACCAGAAGAGGGTGTTGAATCTCCTGGAACTAGAGCTATAGATGGTTGTGAGCTGCTATGTGGATGCTAGAGACAGAACATGGGTCCTCCGCAGGGGCAACCAGTACTCATTGCCACAGAGCCATTTCTCCACTCCCTCATTTACCTATATTTTGTGAGCATATTGGTATGTATCTATGATTCCAGTGCTCAGGATGTTAAGACAGAATGTCCAGTTTATAACTTGCTGGGTTACATAAACCCTGTCTATAATACAGCAGGAAATTGCTAGCTTCATCTTTTCCTTGTCTGTCCCATCTACTCTCCTATAACAACACATTCCTTAAAATCATATACCACACAGGGACTTCCACTGAACCAAGGATTTGGAGAATGGAGAACATCCAATAATGAAAAACAATGTCCAGACTTGCTGATTGGAAGGTAGTTGACTCTTTTTGGCCTTACATCTAAAACAAAGTCAACCTTAAAATGTCCCTCTCTCCTGAGTTCACATCCTCCAATATGTGAGACCACCTGGGTGTCCTGCATACATTTATAATAAAGCACTTGAGAGGCTAATTGCTTGGTATTTACAGCCTATAGAGGTGGCTCCCACTTCAGAAAATGGACCTCCTTGGTAATGTATGAATAACCACAGGTTCCAAGAGGTTTTGTGGAGACGACTGCAGGGAAATGCAAGGCTGGGCTTGCAGGGGACACCATAAAGTCCCCAAATGGACCACAGGGACCACATGAGGCAGATATGAGAGGCATCTGAGATGAAGTGGGATTCCTTTTATTTCTTGTGTCTCCAGACTCCCCATGGCTTAGGGTTAAAATCTGTACCACACTCAAGCCCATGTTGACCACTTTGAGTGCTATTGTTCTCAAGTCCAAGTGTCTCATATCCCAGGTGACATGCTGCTCTCTTATACCCTGGGCCATTATTAGGAACTTTCCTCTTCTTTAGGATGGTTGATAAAGCTGGATTCTTTCCCTCCCTTCCCACTTCTTGACTCCAAGTTGATGAGGAACCACTGGATACTCACCATGAATATACATTAATCATTCTTTTAATAGATACTGTTGTAAAACACTTTGGAATGTCTACATTCTAAGTAAATCTAAGCATGGTCTGTCTGGACCATGTCACAATAACCCTGTAAGTACAAATAATTCACTATTTGAAAGGCAACAGAACAGAGACCCAGAGAAGCTTAGTAATTCTCTCAAAGCCACACAGACATTAAGTGGCAGACACAGTCTCTAAATTCAAATCTTATTGGCTTTGATATCACTACCTGCTCCACAGTCCTACCTCCTTCCAAAATGTCTTTTATAAATGACATGAGATTAAATGTTCATGCTACCTAATGCTTTTTATCCTAATTTTCATTATTCTATATCATGCTCGCCCATTGTGTGCCAGGCTCTGAGATGGGTACAGTAACATACCTGGGCACTTGCACCCCATCTTTGATGGCTCCTGAAGTATGGAGAATGCAGCCAGTTCAACTCAGGCCCCATAATTCATGGTCCAGGGCTTAGTGAATGGCACACACCAAACCCATTATTTCTTCTCTTTGCGACATGCACATCAGATGCAGATCTTTTGCTTCTTTCCCACATATGGCTGTTCTGAACCATACCTCTGGTCAGAAAGAATGTCCTAATTTGTTTTTCTTTTGCTGCAATAAACACCATGATTAAAAGCAACACAAGGAAGTAAGTTTATTTCACCTGATAGCTTACAATCCATCATGAAGGATGATCAGGGCAGGAACTCAAGACAGGAACCTGGAGGCAGGAGCTGAAGCAGAAGCCATGGAGAAACACAGCTTACTTGCTCCTTATGACTTGATGAGCCTGCTTTCTTATATACCCCAGGACCACCTGCCCAGGGGTGGCAGTGCCCATAGTGGAATGGGTTTTCAGACATTAGTCATCAATCAAGAAAATGCCCATAGACATGCCCACAAGCCAACCTGATAGGGGCATCTTCTCAACTGAGGTTCCCGCTTCTTGATTAGGTCCAGTTCTGTGTCAAGTTGATAAAAACCAACCAGCACACACAGCTTCCATAATTGTTTTGCACTTAGTATCTACAGCAGCAGTTCTCAACCTGCAGGTCTAGACCCCTTTGGCAAGCCTCTATCTCTCAAAGCTATTTACATTGTGATTCATAACAATAGCAAAATTACAGTTATGAATAGCTACCATTATGGTTGGGGGTCACCACAACATGAGGAACTGTAATAAAGGGCCACAGAACCAGGTTGAGAGCAAAGGTGGAGAACCATTGCTGTGCAGGGTGTGTCCACATGTACACAATCCTTTTCTTTATAAGCAACACTATTTTACAAGCCAGGAGACTGAGACTTTGAAAGATGGACACTCATCCAGGACACTGTCTGGATGCTGCTCAGTACGTGACACTGTGCAACAGGGGGTTGCTCACCAGGATTGATTCTGTTGCCCTCTCTCACTTTGGAAAAATGTGGATATATTGGGTTGTATCCACTGAGAATCTGGGGTGTGCTAGATAGAAGCCAGTGGTGCAGCAAAACATCACTCAATGTCACTGCAAAGAAATGAGCAGTGACTCAGAGCTGGATACATTGAATCTGATATAAACACCACATAGTGTACATATGCACTTACATCTTGCATAGTAACCATTAATATGGACAGTTTTGATGCTTTTCTGTATCAGCTAAAATAAAATGTTAAGACCTACAATACATCTGTCTAGCCTAACAAACAACAATGATGACCAGTGTCCACAGGGCCAAGGTTCTGACCTTCTGCTGTTAGAATGAAGACATTTGACTTGATCAGGTCTTCATTTGTGTACACCTTAAGAGATGCAATCTTCTTAGCATGCTACTAAGAGGAAGTATTAAATGTTCTCTCCTTCCTGTGATCTGAGTTCATAAGACCCATGATAGCTCAAGCTAGATGAGGTCACAGTGTGGACAGCAGAGGTGGGCAGGAAGTTCCACTCCTTTCTGAGAAGCTGTTGGCATTTGATGGCTTCTGGGAGATAAAGAGAGTCAGAATTTTTTTTAAGACTGCAGTCACTGTAGGCCAACCATGTTCCTGTACATGATCACACACCCAAGAATATATATGCAGGACAAATGAGACTTGATTAAAAGGGTTAAAAAAATAGGACACTACAAAAAAAATCGGTAGATAGGGAAGTTAATGAATCTGGAATAGATTGGGCAAAGGGGAATGAATGTGATAAAAATACATTATAGGAAATTCTTAAAGAATTGGAAAAATTTTATGAAATGAAAAAATTCCACTATATATGGAAGTACCAGGAGTAGGAGCATTAACCAGTCTTACAGCAAAGCAAGGAACTCTCAATGTTGAACTGAACTTTTAGATATGTTTCTTAAAAAGTATTTGTGGGTTATGACTTTCCTTCTCATTTGAACAGACCAAAAATGAAAATTGGTTTTATGGGGCAGCATTAGTAAGACACATAGTAAGAATGCTTGTGGGTCAAACGAAGCTTGGAAGTTGGTTTAAAATGATATCACTAATCTGAACAAAGTTACATCTGGACCTCATTTCACTAAGAGCTCTTGTTCCTATGATTAAATCCAAATCAGGACTCCAACCCAGTATCCCCAGCCCGTCTGTGCAAATGGCAATGCTAAAATGAAGTTGGGGCCTGGCATGGTGATGCAGGCCTGTAACCCCAGCACTCTGGAGGTGGGGGCTGGATAGTCCAACATCAGAAGATGAGGACTGTGAGTTAAAAGACAGCCTGGGATATACAAAGAGGGTACTGAGTCAAAGAAACAAGAAATGGGCATTCGTAGAAAAGTCCTCGCATAGCATGAACCCAGGCCTAAATTCCAGTCTCTAGCATCAGCAAACACACAGAGGTAAGTGAAACTAAGTCGGGTGGTGCTGGATCACAGCACACTGCGTTACAGTCTTCTGCTTTGGTAGAAGTTAGAAGTATCTAGAATGAACGGGTTTAGCAGGTGAGTCTCGTGGCATTCCACGGAGTGACCAGTGATACCTGTGTTTTCAAACACACTAGAGGGAACCAAGCTCTTGCTCCTCTTCTGGGAGCTTGGAGACTGCTTTTTCTTCTGTATGCACATGAGCATGTGTGTACAGGTGCCTGAGGAGTCCAGGAGGAGGTAATAATAATCAGAGAAGCCATCAACTTGAGAGAGAGTGAAGGAGCATGTTTGGGGTTGGAGGGAGGACAGGGAAGGGAATAAAAGAAGAAAGAGAGCCTTTTATTGGACTAAAAGGGGGAGCTGTTTGGAGGGAGAAGATATATTAAAAAAAAAAAAGCAGATAGGAGGCTAAGGGAAAATGTAGTGAAAGACCTGGGGGAGGGAAGTTCCTCACCCGATGCTAAGGATATCACGGCCGCCCCAAAACTCGCAAGAGGCCATCTTGATGCAATTGCAAGAGGTTTATTTTGGGGGAGGGGGGTCATTGCACTGAGGGCACAACTCGTATCCCACTCAGGGGTAGAGGAGCAGCGACGACAATTTGGGGGAGAGTAGAGTATTTAAACTACAACCCAAAGAGGTGAGGGGAAATACAAGTGGAAAGTACCAGCCCAGCCCATTGTTTACCATAACCCAAGGGGGGAGTGAAAATACAGGTGGAATGTACCAGCCCAGCCCATTGTTTACCATAACTGAAGGGGGTGAGGGGGAATGTAGGTAGAATGTACCAGCCCATTAGTTAGTCAGCAGGAAACATCCTACACCTGTTTTTCTCAGGAATGAATTTAATCTTACTTCACCATCGGCTTTGTGGTCAGCCGGTTCCTGAAACCCTGGGGGCCCATGATAGTCATCTGCTTTGTGGCCAGCTAAGTTCCTGGAACCACCTGGTGGCTGGCCTGGCTTTACTGCCGACTTAGGGGGTCTTTTAATAATTTTCATTCCCTTCAGTAGAAGGGTGGGACCGGGAAGGGGAGAAGGGAGGGGACTGCAATTGAGATGTAACTTGAAGAAATAAATAAATGTTGAAAAAAGATGAGATTATAGTTTCACCAAAAATTTTAGAATAAAACCTCAAAACTGAGGTGTAGAGTGACTGAAAAGAGTATTTTGATGTCGACTTCTCACCATCACACACACACCTAGGTAAACATATACATATGTATATAACACACACACACACACACACACACACACACACACACACACCACATCACACCAAGAGAAAATAAAATGAAATCATTATAGCTGTGTTCCACATGACCAAGGTGTTCAACAGAACTGCGGAAGTGCACAAAGAGCCAACCCAACCCCCTCCGGGGAGATGAAAGGTAAAAGCCACAATGTTGGAAGCTAAACTTATGCTCAGTGAGATTACTGCATAAGAAAAAGGTAAGAGAACTTGAAGATATAGCAATAAAAACAACAAAACAAACAGACAAACAACAGCAATAACAACAAACCAAACCAAACTAAAACCAAAAACCCCACAAAACACAAAGCAAAAAGAGAATTTAAAAAATTGTCAGAGCATGAGTGAGTTATGGGGCAGCCTCTAGCATCTGGAAAATGGAGTTCTCAAAGACAAAGGGAGGAAGGTGGGAATGAAAGCTGAGAGCTATTCACATGGGTAAGTAGCTCGGGAAAGTATAAGAACTTTCCTATTTACATAGGCTGATTACAGGTTGCTTATTATGGTTTAAGTCTCTTTAAAAAGACAATTGAATACTTAAACAAAAGTCATCATGATATTGTGGTGCTGGTGTCATCTATAAAAACAAATTCAAAATATGTTGATATTTCATCTGTGAGTTTATTTGACTCCATACACTGTACTCAGACTTGAAACAGCATTATATTGAGCTTGAAATCCAGACGGTGATTAACACGGAGATCCACAACCGGTCAAGATGTAATAAATAAGAGATTGAAGAATATCTAGCCGTAAACGGGATATGTATATCACACCTTTCACCCCCATGCTCAGGGATCATTGTGAATGGAAGGATGGAAAGACCGTAAGAGCCAGAGATGGGGCTGTTTTTCTGTAATGAAACTTTTTTTTTTTTTAAACTCTGTGGGGCTAGCATGTGGTGTGACAGCATGCCCAAGAGTCGTGCAGGCTCAAGTTGGATGACGTTCTAGCATGGGCAGGTGAGTTAGGCATGCAGCTCCACCCTAGCTGGGAAGTTATTGACAACCAATAGCTGCTGGGAGAGGCAGAGTCTGTTGCTGCTAGGGTGTGATGACCCCTGATAGGTCACCCATGGTCCAGTGGAAGGCCACACAACCAAGAGTATACGGACAGCAAAACTTAGACTTGATGGGTTTAAAACTGTATAAGGAGAAAACAAAATTGGGTAGGTTAGGGAAGTGTGAAAGGATGGATCTGGGATAAGTTGAGGAGAGATATGGATGGAACCAAAACACATTGTGTGAAGTTCTTAATAAACTAATAAAGACTGAGAATAAAACAAACAAACAAAAAACAAAAACAAAACCTCAGTTAGAAAATTCAAATACTTTTAACCTTAAAACAATTATGCTGTATTTCTTTAGCCTGATGGGTATATGTGTGGGAAAAGGATACCAAACAAAGCAAAAACACACATCATAAAATTCTAGAAAACAGAAACTAATCGACAGTAACAAAAACAAAAAGCAGATCTTCAATTGTCTGGAAAGGGCAGGGAGGAAGTGGTACTTATGAGAATTCTTCATCTTGGCCATGATATCTAGTCCCATGAGTATGTGCCCATATAAAAACATATCATGGTGAATATTTACACATGCTCTTTATTGTTTGATAATGGAACTCTAGTGAACCATTTTAAACTTCTTAAAAGTTTGTTCTTGGGGAGGGCCAAGATGGCGGCGACCTACACTGATGCATTTTGAACGCGGGGAAAAAAGAGCCATAAAAAACACAGAGTTATTGGGCACTGTGCAAAAACCGGAGGGGCTAGACCCCCCCGGGAACACTCACAGCTCCCAAGGGACTGTTAAAAGTCCCAGGGTAAGGCTCTTCCCCCATCTCTTGCAGACACGGAAGCCACTAAACCCGCGACCCCAACTCACAGCAGGCAGAATCAGAGGCCACTTGGCGATAGATCGCTGGCTTATTGGGCTCCCAACACCTCAGATAGAACTTATACCCACTTAAAAAACTTTGCGAGATAGTGGAAGGCTTAGCAAGGAACAAACAGGGGGCTCAGCGGGTGGTCCGCAGCCGCTCGTGAAGCGGAGGGCGGGAGGTTCCAAGAGAGCGTGGGAAGCCGGGAACACAAAGGTGGGCGGGAGGGGCCGAATCCTCACGGCAGCGCAGCTGGGGAGGGAGACTGGCTGGCAGGGCCAAATCCCCGCGAACCCACGGCAGGTCAACTGGGGAGAGAGACAGACGTGGGCGGGGCCAGGGATCTGTGCACCCATGGCTGAGCTGCTGGGGCAAGAGGTCCACTCAGGCGGCTGGAGGATCCGGGGCTTGGGGCACCCACGGCCTAGCAGCCAGGGAGTGGGACCCGCGGTGGCACAGACAGGAAGGGAATCAGGCACAGAGGCCAGGCCTGTGGCGAGAAGCCTAGTGAGAAACCAGAAATCGGGACCATAGCTGTATTCTGGAAAATCCAAACATATTAGGTGTGGAGCCAGACCCTATCAGCCTCCGTGACGACAAACAAAGCCCACAGAATCTGTGCCTGGGCAAACAGGTCCATACCATCAGAACCATTACATGCTGATAACTCAGAGTGCAACATAGAGAAGTCTGAATTGGGAGCAGTGAAACAATCCTGGTCCATTACTCACAACCTGGGAATAGGCTGCACCAGCTCACAGTGCCTCAGGCGATTAAAACCACAGTGACC
>CAJQZJ010001511.1:12226266-12239031 GCA_907164525.1 Lophiomys imhausi
GAGGTGGTTGAAGAATAGACAGCTAGAGTCTCATAGTTAAATTTTGAGTTGTTTGAGAATCGGGAGGGTATTATAGATCTAAGAAGATACTCTTAAAAGTGTGTTGCAAGTTAATATGAATGTTGAGTCAGATATAGACCTTTAAACTCATGGAGATGGTTAGATAGTAGAATGTTAAAGTCAGGGGCCAAATATGTATAAACTGGACATTGGGAAGGTATACTGGGCCATTTAACTCTCATAAATGTTGCATATTTATATCTGTTGTTTTGTATAATACTTACTGTTATAAGAGAAGGAACCATCTGTTGGACTGAAAGGGGAAACTTCTGGGGGAAGAGGGTGGAAGGGCGGGATAGGAAGGGGGAATAGGGAGGGGTTTGTGACTGAGATGTAACTTGAAGAAAAAAAAAAGTATTTATAAAAAAAAAAGTTTGTTCTTTTTATTGCATATAAATTTTGCCTGCAAAAAAGAACCAAAACAAATAAGATGCTTAGTAAAGGATAAGCCAGATGTGGCTTTAGGATGAAGTAGACAATAGCCTCAGTGTGATTTGGTTGGTGGAGCAACAGAAGGGTCAGAGAGCTCTCAGCCATACAGTAGGATGTAATGAATACGACTGTACAGTTGTGTCTTAGCAATTGATTCCCTCCTCATATTTTCCACCCAGACCTCTGACCACTGGAATGGATGTGTACATCTACAAAGTTTTGTGTCAGGGGGCTTACAGTGCTACGTTGGGGCACATGATTCAAAGTTTGGAATCATGCCAGGCTGTCCTTGTAGTTCTCTTTAATTAATATTGTTGTCTACAGAAATGCCAAGTGGCTTGTCACCCAATTCCTCTAGAATACCTATTTGACACTTGCATTCCTCACATCCAGTTGCCTGTGCTCTGGATTTGATAGTCTCCATCAGCACACGCTCATGACAACACGTGGGAATGCAGTCTGGGTCTGTTGGAGCTGGGTCTGTTACAGTGGCTGGTCCAGTGCTCTGAGTCTCACTACACTCAGCTTCTGTTTGGATGCTGAGAGTGTGGCTGATTGCTCAGGCTTCCATAACAGACCACTAAAGTCAGAGTGCCTGTGGTATCATCTTCTCACGCAATGTCTCTTTGGCCGAGTGTCCTTGCAGTATGGCTACCCATCCATTAGTCACTCAGTGATGGCTGGTGGTCTGCAATGCTGTGTTCAAGTAATCCTCGTTTGACAATCTTGATAGTCAATTTGATAGGATTTGGAATTATCATAAACAAACAAACAAACAAAAAACCCCCAAAACCTTCTGTGCATATCTGTAAGGAAGTTTCTAGATTATCTTAACAGAAGTGGGGAAAATCACCTTGAATGTGGGTGATGTTATCCTATGGAGTGTGGTCCTGGATTGAATAGAAACCGGTGAGCAAGCTGGTCACCAGCATTCATCTCTTTCTGCTCCCTGGCTGTGAATGTGAGGTGACCAGCTGTCTCACACTCCTACTGTCATGCCTCTGTCCGTCCCCCCCCCCCCCCCCGTCCCGGTACAGACTGTATCCTCAAACTGTCATCTTGCCTTAGGATGACTTTATCAGATATTTTGCCCTAGGTATGGGTAAAGTAACTAACATAGCTTAAAACAGATATCTTTATATGATCACAATTCTTGAGGCTGGAGGCCAAGACACTACTTTTCAAAGGCTCACCCTCTTGTTTCTTCTTCCACAGTTGCCTGTCTAAGCATGTGTGTCTCTGTTATCTGTCCCTATGTCTCAATAATCTCTCATTATAGGGACATCAGTCAGATCAGATTAGAAACCCCCTTAGAGGGCCTAAGGGGGTTTACTTAATTACATGTTTAGAATGCATCTTGTTGTCTTATCTGTTGTTTTGTGTAAGTAAATAATGCGGAATTTTTCTATTGTTCACCGCCTTGAGTAGAGTGATAAAATTTTACATATTTTTTTCTGTCCAGGTGTCCACTTAGTGTGTGCTACCCTCCTGTTAGTTACTCAGTGGCACTTTTGATGATCCAAATGACGGTTGGCACACTGCAGTGTTTTTTTCAAGTAAGTCTCATTTTGCTTAATATCGACTACACATACAACAATAATGATGCTGACAATAACTTATTCTAGCATACTGCTATTGTTCCATTTTGCTATCATTGTTCATCCCTCACTATGTCTAACTTACAAATTAAAATTTCATAGGGATGTGTTTACAGGAAATAACCTATCATACGTGGAGCTCTATAAAAGCTACTGTATTTAGCATCTATTAGGGGTTATGGAGTGTGTACTTCTAGATAAGGGGGCCTGTTGTACAGTCACATTCAGAGATGGTCCACCTCATTAATTTAGTGGAGACATGACTGAACCCATCACAGATAGGAAAGATGATGCATGTGTATTGTTGCTATCTTCTGCCCTGCAACCATGTGCTGGGTTAGCAACATAGAAGTTACCTGTGCCCAAGTGGTATTTCTTGGAGAGATGGGTTTTCTCAACTATTTCCATCTCACTTCAGGCTGCTGTATTAGTATTTTGGGTTGATATGATAACACACCATGACCAAAGGCAATTTCCAGAAGAAAGAGTTTATTTTGGCTTATGGTTCCAGAGGAAGAGTCCATGATAGCAGGAAAGGCATGACAGCAGGCAGCCAAGCAGGAAGCTGAGAGATCACATCTTCAGTAACAAATATGAAGCAGACTGAGAGTGGTAGAGCAGCCTAGACCTGTTAAAGAGCTTCTTCTGTTCCAGGCCCCACTGTAAGTTAGTCTCCTTCTGGGTCACTCAGTATATGGGCTGGAGTAACACACCCAAGTGAGGAATGTGTGGTCTCCAGAATCCAAATAGGCCACTAAACATTGTGTTTCTTTCATGGTTGTGGAAGGGTCCAGGGCAATAACTTATCCTTCACCTTAGAAGGAGTATCTTTATACTACCCACACCACTGGACTCCTAAGAATTTCACTGATATAGAAGGCCCTTGAATTTTGGTTGGGTTTCTTTCCCATCCTCTGATGCACATATATGTTTCCAACAAGTCCAAAGTGTTTGCTACCTCCTGCTCACCTGGTCCATTTTGTATAAGGTCATCAATATAGTGAACCAATGTGGAACAGAGAGATGATAAAGATCCCTTCTGATTAACTTATGACAGGGCTGGAGAGGTAATGTATCTTTGAGATAAAAGTATAAATATGTACTGCTGGCTTTGCCAACTAAAAGCAAATTACTTTGGGTGGGTTTTATAGATAGATACTGAGAAAAAGGCATTTGCTAGGTAAAGGCAATAGCAGCATAGCATGTATCAGGAAATATGTTAATCTGCTCAAGTAGGGACACCACATCTGGCACAGGGGTCACTATTTGATTCAGTTTTTGATAGTCAACTGCCATTCTCCATAATCCATCTGTCTTCTGCATTGGCCATATAGGAGAGTTAAAGGGAAATGTAGTGGGAACCACTACTCATGCATCTTTCAAGTCCTTGGTGGTGGCAATAACTTCTATAATTTCTATAGGGATGTGATACATTTTTTGATTCACTATATTCCCTGGTAGAGCCAATTCTGAAGGCTTCCATTTACCTTTTCTAACCATAATAGGCCTCACTCCATCGGTCAGGGAACCAATCTAAAGATTTGTCAACTTCCAAGTATATCTATCTATCCCAATTATACATTCTGGGGCTGAAGGAATAAACACAGGATGAGTTTGGGGACTTGCTGGATGTACTCCCTTAGTCACCTGACCTCCATATGCTTCTACGTTAACTGGAGGGCCACAGTGTTCTTTGGGGTCTTCCAGAACCAGCATCAATTCAGAACCAGTATCTGATAGACCCTGGAAAGTCTGATTGTTTCCTTTCCCAGTGTATAGTTACCCTTTATAAAAGGCTGCAGGTCCCTCTGGTGAAGGACTGGAGAGAAGCTAATAGGAAAACTTTTAGGTATTTTAGCAAAGTCCTTCCTCAGGGGAACCTGTCTATCCTTTTATTCAAGGGGTTCTGGATCTGCAAACTGGCTAAGTCTGGAAATTGGTTCATGGGCCAAGATTACTTTTTGCCATGATCCAACGGGTCAAGGCTATACTCCCTCAAAGCCCATCCCTACCTCACATGACCTATTTCCTTCAGTAAGGCTCGGTCTCCTAAAAACTTCCACAACCTCCCCAGACAGCACCACCAACAGGGACCAAGTGTTCTAATATGTGAGCCTGTGGGGGACATCTCTCATTTAAGGTACAACCTGTCATCTTAAATGGTCCCATGGCCTCTGGATTGATTGATAGTTTATGTCCCCTTTGCTTACACAGGAGGCCCAGCAATCCCTGGAGAAGAGAGGGGCGGACACCAAGTTCACGTCACTTCAGCCCTTCAGTAGCCACGAAGATAACATTAAAAAAAAAAAAAAAAAAAAAAAAAACTTCTCGCCATAGTGTCTCTGTCCACCTTCCCAATGTCAGTCCTAGCTGAGCCCATGCACTAGGTGCCACTGGCCGTCTCCTTTGCCTCGACATCTTAGCCTCTTCTCTAACCTGGGCCTCCCCACATGCTTGCTGTTTCTCTTACTTACACACCCCTGTGTTTTCATCTGCTACCTGCTGTCCTCAGCAAAAGGGTCACCTTATGGGGGATGACATTTGCAGACTACCCCAACCCTCAACAAAGACACAGTGGGATGCCCTCTCCCCTCCAAACAGGGACATCCACAGTAACATGTGCTGATTTCTGAAGTTGTTTGTGTCAGCAACCCTGTCCCATTACTCAGACTCCATAAGAGAAGAGGAAACCTTCAGTTTATCGTCCTGGACCTAGACTCTAGGGCATGCTGCATTGTTAAGTGTTTATTGAAAGACTGAATGAATGAAAGAGCTGGTTGGTTAATTCTTTGAATCCACTGACCTCTAGTTGTTTGCCAGTTGGCCAATCATTCTTTCTTCCCATACTTCAGGCCAGAGGTTTTAGTGTAGAATGACAGTCGTGAGGAAAGAGACCAATAAGTCATTTTTTTAAGCAGCTGGATTAAGGTCAGAGGAGGAGGGGGCAGGAATGGACAGAGAGCAGGGTTATAATCATAGATCCCTCTGATTGAAACCCCTCCTGGTTACAGCTGCCCCATTCATTAGCATGGAAGGGTGAAGGTTGGGTATCATTTTAAACAACTGTTTGAGGCATTTCTATTCTGGTTCAGAAACTGCTTAAATATTTTATGAGCTTTTAAGACTGGGAGAAATTAAAGCAAGTATGTAATCTTGTTCTCTGTGTATATAAATATATACACATATGAAATTTAAATATACTCACACAAAATCTTATTGTAGAGAATCTCATAAATCTAAAAAAGATAGGGAGTCTAAAAAAAATCTACCCATATGTAAACATAATATGAAAATATATTCAGTGTTAATTTCAGAATTTATTGCAATCTGCAGAGTGTCTTTAACAATCGCATGTACGATCTCGCAAGAGCAAGATAGAATTTTTTAAAAAATGAAATATTTTGCATAAAATATTTTGATATTTAAAAAATCCAATATAACTTTTAAAAGCCATAAAAGATATGTCTAGCAAGAGTTGTCAGGGAAGAAGGTTTTTTTTTTTGGGGGGGGGCAATCATTTTGCTGTAGTTTCTGTCCTCTGAAAGGAGGACCAATGTACTAGATAATTATGTACTTTGAAATCATTAAGGGGCTTTCAGCAAATAATTTATCTGGTGTTCAAATGGGAATGTAAATAAATGAGTGATTTTTTTTTTCTTGTTAATTATAATTCTTGGGAATTACAATGTCTAGGCACCTCTCCAGGACCACAAACCCACCCATGAGTCAGAAAACGCCACCAACAGTTTAAGATAGAATCCGATGGAAGTTTTTGTTGTTGTTTCTTTTCTACCAGCAATCATCTTCTTCGATTTTAGACCATTTTAGAAACAGATGCAAACAGGGACGGTAACTTCCATTTCCTTGCATTTTAGGCATGCACTCCTTGACTTGGAAGATGTTTCTTTCTTTCCAGCATAGATGTCGGTTTCTATTAAGTACCTATATTGCCTATTTCGTCACCACTTGCTAAAACCAAGCATCTTTCACTAGATGAGCTGGCGAGTCCCTCTCTGTTTCTGCCAAAACGGAAACACAAAGAGCCCGCTTTTCCGCGGGACTCCAGCTAAGGACTTCTGGAAACCACAAACACTAGAACAATTGAGATTTACAGCTGACTTCAGGTTTCTGATAGGTTTTGTGCAGCCTTGGGTTGATTACCATAAGACCCGGTTATGTGCATTAGGAAACGCCTTCGTAAGTGATCTCCTGACTTCTGCACTTCTCTCTCTTTAAAAACCAAATGTAATTTACAAAAGAGGCCCAGGATTTGCAATTAAAATTGAAGCATGTTGCCTTGAACCAGAAGGAGTGCTGCAACGTGACCTCTGGTTTGTGTAGAGTAGTGAGTCCTAACAGAGAGTGTGTGAGCACATACACACACACACACACACACACACACACACACACACACACACACACGTTTTCATCAATTCCCTTCAGTCAAAGGAAAATAACTAACAAGTGTAAGCAGGGAAAGTGCTAAGTGTCAGGATTTTTAAGGATTTAAAGGGCTTGTAAATTCTAACTTGGAGAAGGGAACACATGAATTAGCGGCAAACCAATACATATGGAGGCCAGAGGTCATCATTGGGCATCTTCTTCCATGGCTCTCCATCTTACCTTTTGAGACAGGCTCTCTCATTGGATTCAGGGGTCTCAGTGTCAGCTGGACAATTGGCCAGCAAGGCCTGCCATTCTTCTATCTCCACCTCCTCAGCACTGAGATTACCAGCACATACTGCTGCACCAGCTGGTTTGTGTGTTTATTAATCAGTCAGTCAGCCTGTCTGTCTGTCTTTCTGTTTGTCTGTCTATCTCAATATGGGTGCTGGGGTCAAACTTTAGTGCCCATACTTGTGTGACCAAGACTCCATTGACTGAGCCAGGTCTGCATACTCCCAGGAATATTAGTGCAGGAGGAAGTGAGGACAGAAGACAAGACATCTCTGTCATGATTCAGTAAAGTAGAGGATAGGCAACCTCGAGGATGGAAACAATAGCACCTACTATGCGTCCCATTGCCTTCTCCCTATTGCCTCATTCGTTTCAGAAGCTTGGTAAGATTGTTGATATCCCCATTTTAACCTTGGCTGGTTCAAGGTCATATGGCTAGTAAGAGACCAGTCTCTTCTTGACCCCCATTCTTGATTTTTATTTTTTGATCGTGGAATGAAAGGAGTCTGCTGCCAGTGTTATCTTTCCCACATCCCAATAAATTACAGTGCTACACTCTTATCTGTTCTTTGTTGAAAGTGTGGGACCATTTCTCTGTTCTATTAGCCCCCCAAAGCTGCCCAGGGCCTGGGTCTCCTCTGACTGGGCTGCTATCTGTCACACCTGACCCTACACTTCACCAGGCGATCTGTGATTTTACCAGGAGTCACTTGGTTTGCTCAGTTCTCCTTGCTCAGAGGGGCCCAATGTTCTGATGGATTAAATGAGCCAAATGGCAAACAGTTCCTATTAGTCAAGGGAAGTGTGAAAACTGAGTTGCTTTGAGCCAACTCAAGATGAATTTTCTGAAAAGATGTAGATAGGATGGTTGCTGTGGGAACTGCTGTCAGATTAGGTGTGGATGAGATTATGTAGAGGCTCACTGGGGAGGGAAAAGACCCAGAAGATTCTGAGTACTGGCAATTTCACACCTATCTTTGTGTTCTGGAAGTACCCTAAGGCCACAGACATTGTTTAATGTGTTATTTCCAAAAATCAGATCACAGGTTCCTCCACACTCAAAAGCCAAGGGGTTTGTAGCAAAAGTTTAGTGAATTTAAAACATTCTAGACTTTACACACCACAGAAACCCTGCCTTAATGGGCTTTTCTGACCAACTAATGTTCACAATGAAATCCAATTCTACGGGTTTGACTTGAATCTAAAATCCATAATGCTTCGTTCTGCTTGTTGCTTAGCCTAGGAAGAGCATGGGCACAGACAAGGGTCAAGTTTGAACACAGTGGTGTGGGTGCCAAGAGGTAACATTCAGTAACTGCTCTTCTTTGTTTTCCAGGTCAGGTTGCTGTAAGCACCTCTGTGTTGTACACAGAACTTGTTCTCTGGTTTAGAGCAGTCCTGATGACCAGAGGGAAGAGCGAATAGTAGAGACTCAGAATGTGAGTCTCCCCTTTTTTGGGGGATTGTTGCTCTGAGGGGTGCAGAAGATGGTGTGGGGTGGGAACCGGGGGTTGGGGGGTCATGAGGCAAGGCTCCAACAGCTGCCAGTATGACAGATCAACAATCCAGAATCAGCTTCAGTGAGGCAACTCAACTTTATTCAGGGTGAGTGAGAGTCATATAGGCCTTTGGGGAGTGGGTAGGGGTTCCCCGGGGTGAGTGTACATCATTGGTTGAGGGCTTAAGGTACTAGAATGCCTCGTTTGATTGGAGAGGCATTCCAGGAATCCCAGATGCTTGCTGGGCAGGTTCTTATTGGGAAAAAGGAAGTTGAACCCATTATTTTCCTAACATTCCTCAGGTGAAGATGTGGGAGTTCGAGCTCTCCATATAAGGTCAGGCAGAGGAGAGGGAGCCCCATTGGAAAAGGGAGTCCTCCATTTAGCGCTGAGCTCAGGGCTTTCTGGTCATGGTGGACTGAGAGCTTAGTAACAGGATTTTCCTACAGTAGAAGACACAGGTTCAAACTGCAGTCTCCCCAGTGGGCTATCAGGCAAGTTGGAACCTGGGTTATGTCTCCAGGTATGGACATTTCCCATAGTAGTGTGGTCATTAGGTTAGCATGATGGTGGTCAGGGAGGTGGCCAGTAAAAATGAGTTCATCTGGGTGAGTTAGGGGAGTTCAAGGAGAAGGCCTAAGAGTGGGATCTGGCATCCTAAGGGGAGTGTGATTAACAACCACCAATAGTGAGACCTGAGGAATGTTGTTGAGAGAGAACCAGCATGGGGCTGAGGGGGAAAGTAACGGGGAGAAAAGGCTTATGTGGAAATGACAGCTTTGGTGACAAAAAAGACCTTGCAGACCAGACTAAATTCTTGTATAAATCCTGGAAGGCATTTGAATGATTGACTTGGAGCTGTGAGAGGTGGAATACCTGTTAAGATTTTGTTGCATCTGTAGGGCTACAGAGATAGCTCAGTGGTTACAGCAGTGACTACTATTCCAGGGGACCTGGGTTTAGTCCCAGAACCCACCTAGCAGCTCACGACATTCTATAACTCCAGTTCCAGGGGATCTGACATCGGGTTTTTTTTGTTTGTTTGTTTTTGTTTTTGTTTTTTTTTTTTTTACCTTGGCAGATGCTAGGCAAGCAGGTGGGGCACATATACACATGCAGGCAAAACACTCACACATACAAAATAAATACAAACCTTAAAATTCTACTGTTTGTCCATCCACCCCATCTACCCATATATTCAGCCAGCATCTACCCATGTGCCTGTCCATTGAACCATTTATCCCACCACTCATCTGTATTCACTCAGTAAACCGTCCATTCTCCCACCCGGTTTATCTGTTTAATTGTTCATTTGTGCATCTCTTTAAATAATCTCCCCATCTCCCTCACTTAACCATACATTCAACCACACATACATCAAGGCAACCATCCTATCTACCCGTACACCATTCATCCATACATCTATCCACCTTCCCATCCACCCACCCACTCATCCATCCCACCCTACTTTTTCCCCCTCCCACTTTGCACAGAAAACATGGAAATATAAAGATTTGGGAGATAGATGCTTCCCTCTCTTTGTGGTGGCAGATCATCTTACCCTTATGCCACAGGATCCTTCTGCTGTGGTACAACTTAGACTTGAGCCTGGCTTCCTTTGGACCTCCTGAGAGTCACTTGCTGCAGCCAGCAATGGCCTGTCTACTGCAGATAAGGACACAGGGAAGACAGCTCACCAACCTCACCAGGCCTTGGGGTGTGAGAAGAACTGGAAACAGGTCTTCAGGTTTGACTCAGACTCCACTTTGCCTCACATCTACTTGTTGTGCAGCTTTGTGGACTCCCGGGCTCAGGGGGAAGTGGTCCTTCTAGGGTTGAGATCATTGCACCCACTATTCCCCAGAGAAGCTTCTACTCATGAATGGGAAGATGGCTGCTTCTCATGCAAATGTACGAGGCAGTCTGAAAGCTGCATGTACCGAAGTGTCCCCATTCATAGAGTGGGGAGACAGCTGGAAGCAATTGCAAATGCATTATGCATTGTGACTGCTTTGGCAGAGGGGTAGGAAATGTTAAAGTTTTGTTACAATAATAATAACCATCATGACAATACGGTTTGTTTTACTGACGCCCATTTTCTGGCAACTCTATCGTTATAAACACAGCGTGTGACTGTATGCTAATGAGACTGTATGGATGTATGCTTGTTTATGGGGATCCAGTTATCAAACCCTTCATCTTGGGGATACTTCTTTCCCCACAGCTCTGGTTATATGACCTTCAGCCTCGAAGGCCTGTTGTGGTCCTTATTGGAAGGGCTGAGCCTGGTTCAATGGAGGAGTCTGGAGAAGAGAGGCTTTCTGTAGCCTGGCTGCGTGTTAGAATCACTGCATTATTGGTTTAAGATATTCCCCCAGCTACGGACTGCCCAGGAAAGTTGAGTCAGATACTTTTGGTCTGGGTCCAGACAGGGGATACATGTGAAAGTCTCAAAGTTACTCTAAACACAGTCAAGTCTGAGGATCACTATTCCTATTTGATACTTGGGGACTTTTCCAGAATTCCAGATTTGGACTCTGTAGGTCTGGGGCAGAGGCCTAGGGTGGGGAAGGGGAGAAAAGGGTTTTGCAAAGAGATGTCACAGTTCTACTATGGTCCAAGGAAGGCTAAAGCAGCCCCTTGAGCCACATTTTGGGTAGCTCATGGGCTGGGGCCCACCCTCCATGATTTCTGCAGACAAGGTATCTGATTACCTGTCACTCGGTAACTGACTTTTTTGTCAGGAAGGAATGTCATTGAACATACTTGAAGGAGAGAGTTTGAAAGCACCTACCTGAGGCTTTGCTGTGTGTTACAGACACCTGTTGGATCTCTCTGGTCTGTCTGAGTTCTGGATAAGTGAATATAATAAGACAGACACGTCATCCACACCTGGATGCTAGCAGCCTGGCAGATGTAGTAGGTGTGTTGTAGGCACCTGGACCTGATAAATCGGCTACTGAACAAGACAGCTACAGGCTCTGCAATTGAAGCTGTGCTCCCGGGCTTTATAATTCTGCTTTCTCTTCTGCCTGGGAAAGGCTGATCATGCCTGCTGCCTGTGTCTGTGCTGATGATTCCCTAAGCAAGGGAGGAAGGAAGGAAGAACAGGTCTTTGCCTGGTGACAGACACTCCCACATTTTACTATATGAGTAAAGTTTCATGTCTCACTCACAGTTGGGGTTGTTAGACTTTGCAAGGGCAACTAGACACCCAGTTCCACTTGGGTTTCAAATAAACAGGTTTGGGAACTGGATGTTTTCCTGAAATTCAGATGGAGCCAAGTGTCCTGTATTTGACCTCCGATGGTCCACAGGGATGCTGATCATCTGAGCACCAGGCAGAGACAAAATAAGGCTCTGGAAGATCTCCCACTCAGAACCCAGTGTTCTCACAAGGAAGTGATGTGTACTGTTTTGCTTACAACTCATTGAGCAGACCAATCACATGGCTTCATACAGGTCCAAGCAACCCTAGGAACCACAGTCTGGGGATCGCCAGGAGAGCAAAACACAGGGAGAGGTCTGTCAGTGTGATGCACAGCAGAGACAAGAGCAGGCCTTGAAGAGCAGAAAGGGGGGATCTAGCACCTTTTTGGCGATGTCCATTGTAGTCATAGTCAGAAGAATAAGATCCTCATCTGCTATCTTCACTACAAAGCCTGTGAGCATATTGCCTCACAGACAAAAGATATTCCCTGAAGGACCCCGAGATAGAGAGGTGATCTTTGATAATCACTGTGAATCCAGAGTGGCCACAGGAATTTCATGAGGCAAGAGAATGAGAATCTGAGAAGGACATACTAGGACATATGCTCAGATAAGAGGATGCTGCCCAGGGCCAAAAAAAAAAAAAAAAAAAAAAAAAAGCGGTAGCTAGCTTTTAGGTAGGACTGTGAGTCACTTGCCAAGATCACAATCCTATGCAGCAAGAAGCAATGGCCCAGTCATGCAAGTGCTGTCAGGATACCTGGGTCATTTTCATGTATGTTCTTTCTTCCCACTGTTCCTATAGGACTGAGGGAGAACATAAGGACACTCTCCATTCTCACCAAGACTCAGGCTGAGCAAGGGAGCTTACCGTGAGGGACATTGATTGGTCCTTCCACCCAGGGATCTCCTTGTGGGAGAGCTGTGAGTCCTCCACTAAGGACAATCTTGGTTTCTGGCAAGGGCTACCAGCTTAGTCTGTGGCCGTCTGCTATGGACTTTGTTTTCTGCTCCTGGAAATCAGTAGACGGGAGACACTTGATTGAAAATGACTGATCTGCCTCTGTGTCTGCGGCTGCGACAAAGACCCCGACAAAAGGGAAGCTTAAGAGAGGAAAGGGTTTATTTGGCTCACAGTTCCAAGTTACAGTTCACCATTGCTGGAAAGTCCAGGCAGGAACTTAAAGCATTGCATCTATGGTCAAGAGCAGGCAGAGAATAGATACATGGATCCTTGCTTGCCTGCAGATAGATAGATAGATAGATAGATAGATAGATAGATAGATAGA
>CAJQZJ010001511.1:12239431-12265119 GCA_907164525.1 Lophiomys imhausi
GTCTATCTATCTATCTATCTATCTATCTATCTATCTATCTATCTATCATCAGCTAGCTTTCTTTATTTTTATCTAGTTTGGGACCCAAATCAGGGAATGGTACCACTCATAATGGCCTGAGTCTTCCTACATTAACAATCAAGACAACTCCCTACATCTATTTCCACAGGCCAACCCAATCTAAGCAGCCCTTCAGTTGAAGCTCTCTTCCCAAGTTATGCTAGGTTGGGGCAAGTTGATCTTTAAAACTAACCAGCACCACAAGGAAGAGAGGCTGTCTAAGAGAGTACAGAACAGGTAGAGGACTTGCTTGGTTATCTACAGGGGCCATAGAGTGGAGCTCAAATGGGTGACCCTGGACCCTGTGGGGAGTTAGAGATCTTTATCTACTTGCTCAACAAAGAAGAGAACACATGGAACAAAAAAACCTCCCTGTGAGGGCAGGCTGGGAAGGTTCCTTTTTGAATCTTTGAAGCATCTCCCAGAGTAGACAGACAGACAGACGACACTCCTGGTCATCAGACAAAGGAGTCTTAAAAGCTTTGTACTGCTCTCCAGTAGGTAATAAAAATTCCCACCTTGAGGGAACTTGGTAGGGTCCCTCAGAAGCTGTTGACGGGAACCCATAGGCAGAGAATCCCACCAGGGTTGCTGGAGAGCAGTTCTATATATAGCTTTCCTTGCTGCAGGACTTTTAAGAGCCTTCAGAATGCCCACGAGCATTTAGACCAAACTCCAGTGGGCTCCACGGTTTTACTCTCACAGAACATCCCAGAGTTCTGGGGTTCCTGGGACCTGCTCCTGCATGCACATTCCATCCCACTGTTGTCCTGCAGCACAAGTATTTGTCTTGTGGGGTATTCACTGTAATACGGGATCGGGAGTAGGAACATTTATCAAATGCAGAGTGCTGGCACTTTGCTGGGTACTTTTGATGGTAAAGAGAGATAATTGAAATTACTCTAAAGTTCAGAAACCTCATTTGTGTACACGAGTCTAGTGCCAACTTACCTATTAGTGCACTTGAAAAATACAGAATTTTATTCAGTACTAATAAGGTGGGTATAATTATATGTTTTTCACACATGTGGAATTAATGACACGAAGTATAAAATAAGTAATCTGGAAAATTAGTCTTTAGGAGCTCTGCTTCATAGTCAACACAAAAACATGAATGTGTTTGAATATTTTTCTCCCAGAAGGAGAACAAATAATATTTAAGAAACACATGAATGAAGACAAATGTGTCCACTAGAACTTTTTACCTGATAAATTGGTTATTTCCTAACTACATCAAATAAAAACTTGGGCAATTTAGTCCAGCAATCATAGCCAAGTTATTAAGTGTAATGTTTCCATGCCACTGAATACATCTGAGGAACGTTAAGTGAGCAGCTATCACTGAGAGGACCTCATCACCCTAAATTGTAACAGAATATTTTTATTTAAAACACCTATATCCTATAACCTAATACCTAAAACCTAGTACATATCTAAGAACACCCTAACACCTATCTAAGAACATCTAACTCTATTTTAATTTTCTTAAAAGAATATTAATATTCTTAGCATAGGTGCATTGTGCAGGATAACTTGGTTTTTGGCAGTCCCAGAAGGCAGTCTTTTTCAAGCTTAGCGTCCATTAGGCCTAATTTTGCCAGTTTGTATGGCCAGTTTTTTTTTCAACCGCTGGATTGTGACCGGCTTATAAAGTCTGTTTAAACTGCTAAACTGAGGCCGGCTCCTCCATCAGCTGAGACTCATTTCTATAGTCTCCTTGGCCTGTGTAAGCTCTGTGGCCTAAAACTTCTCCTACTGGCTTCCGAACTCTGCCCGCTTTTTCTGACAACCTTAATAGGCTAAATTATGGCAAAACATCTCTCTCAAGCTGACTTGCAGAGAAAAGTCTTTCTCCTTTGGACTCCACCTCAGTTTATGACCATTGTGGTCTAAAGACTTGTATATGCCGTACCTTGCTGTGCACTTCTCCAGTGTGTGTCTCAGCCATGAGGGCAAGAGGAAGAGAGCGACCACGTGGATCTTTCTGGCTTATGTATTGCATCATCTCACTACCTTTGGCAGACTCCACGGCCCACAAGATTCATCATGATATGCAGCAGTCCTGTGGGGCTTCTCGAGGCAAGGGACACCAACTGTGGCTTGAGCGATTTCTTAGCCACGCCCCTTCAACAGGGCATTTCGCGTTCCTCACAGAACTACGGCCTCAACTGGGCTTTGTCCATTTCAGCAAGTTAATAGGACGCCAAGCTCCTACTTATGTGCTGCCAGATGCTAAGCTGAACTGCTTACTAATTCACTAAAGAGTCCTAACTTCTACCACACTAAGTAGTTACTGACATACAGCTCATTTGTAGAGGCTTCAGTCTCAGGGCAGAATGGTGGTGGTGGTTTGAAGTGGTGCCTGCATCTCAGAAAAAGAATTTCTTTTTTTATTTAAATGTATTTTATTTCATTGTTTTTACTTAGTGTGTGCAAGTCTTTGTGGCTGGCTTCAGAGAGTAGATGAGGGTGTTAGATCCTCTGGGAATTTGGGACTCCCAGCAATATTGAGCTGGAAACTGAACTTGGATCCTCTGCAAGATCAGTAAGTGCTGTTCATCACTGAGCTGTCTTTAGTCTCAAATTTATCTTTTAGATTATTATACAAAGTAACTTTGACACTACAGTTTTTGTTGTGCCCCTGTCCCCATCTGCTCTTCTCCCAGAGTCTCCTCAACTCCTATCTCTGGACCTTATCACTTTAGTATTCCCTTTCTTACTTTCCTGGCACATGAAGGTCAATTTCTGTTGCAAATGAGAGGATGGAAATGTGGCTCTCTTCTCTGAGAATCTGAAGGGTAGATCTTACTTCAAGCATGGCTGGATGCAGGTACCCAGTGCTCTAGGTAAGTCTGTTTCTCCTACAGTCTCTGGATTTTGCTTCTGTTTTTATTCTAGAGGTGACAGAAATGCCAAGCTTCTCTTCAGGTAGCTTTTAAATCAATCTTAAGAATCTCTCCTGGGGTAACTCTAACCAAGCAAGTGAAAGACCTGTATGACAAGAACTTCAAGTCCTTGAAGAAAGAAATTAAAGAGGCCATCAGAAGATGAAAAGATCTTCCATGCTCATGGATAGGTAGGATCAACATAATAAAAATGGCTATCCTACCAAAAGCAACACACAGATTCAATGCAATTCCTATCAAAATACCAACACAATTCTTTATACACCTGGAAAAAACAATTTTCAATTCAAAAACAATTCTCAATTCATATGGAACAACAAAAAACCCAGAATAGCTAAATCAATCCTGTACAAAAAAAAAAAAAAACTCTGGAGGTATCACCATCCCAGATTTCAAGCTGTACTACAGAGCAATAGTAATAAAAACAGCATGGTACTGGTATAGAAACAGACCAGTGGATCAATGGAATCGAATTGAAGACGCAAACATGGATCCACACACCTATGGTCACTTAATTTTTGACAAAGAAGCCAAAATCATACAATGGAAAAGGACAGCATCTTCAACAAATGGTGCAGGTCTAACTGGATGTCCACATGTAAAAGAATAAAATTACACCCATACTTATCACCTTGTGCAAAACTTAAGTCCAAGTGGATCAAAGACCTTAACATAAGGCCGGTCACACTTCCTGAACAGAACACCAACAGCTCAGGACCTGAGATCAACAATCAATAAATGGGACCTCATTAAACTGAAAAGCTTCTGTAAGGCAAAAGACACTGTCATTTGAACAAAATGGCAACCTACGATTGGGAAAAAATCTTCCCAACCCCACATCTGACAGAGGGCTAATATCCACAATTTACAAAGAACTCAAGAAATTAAATGCCAAGAAACCAAATAATCCAATCAAAAAATGGGGAACAAAGCTAAACAGAGAATTCACAAAGGAGGAATCCTTAACGGCTGAGAGACACTTGAAGAAATGCTCAACATCCTTAATCATCAGAGAAATGCAACTCAAGACGACTCTGAGATTCCATCTAACACCTGTCAGAATGGCTAAGATCAAAAGTTCATATGACAGCACATGCTGGCGAGGGTGTGGAGAAAGGGGTACCCTACTCCATTGCTGGTGGGAGTGCAGGCTTGTGCAACCACTATGGAGGTCAGTCTGGCAATATATTTAGAAAACTTGGAATAGTTCTGCCTCGGGGAACACTCCTCCATTGCTGGTGGGAGTGCAAGCTTGTACAACCACTATGGAAATCAGTCTGGTGATATCTTAGAAAACTTGGAATAGCTCTGTCTCAAGACCCAGCCATACCACTTCTGGGTATACATCCAAATGACTCCTCAACTAATCACAAGGAAGTTTCCTCATCTATGTTCATAACAGCCTTATTTGTAATAGCTAGAAACTGGAAACAACCCAGATGTCCCTCAACCTAAGAATGGATTAAGAAACTGTGGTACATCTATGCAATAGAATACTACTCAACTATCAGAAACAATTAAAACATGCAATTTGCAGCCAAATGGGTGGAACTATAGAAACTCATCCTGAGTGAGCTAACCCAGACCCAGAAGGATGCACATGGCATCTATTCACTTATAGTTGGATTTTAGCCATATAGTACAGGATAACTATACTACAATGAATGCACCAAAGGGAACTCATGTTCCCTTTGCATAGACTTTTTTTCCTGTCAGTGAGACACTTTGCTCTAGTGGTGCTGCCTTGTAGGCCCCCAGTGTATGAGGAGGCTCTTGGCCCTCATAGGACCACTGAGGTCCACATAGGGGTAGGGGACTGTTATGTAGGGACACTCCACTCCAGAGGTGTGGGATGGAAGGGATAGGGGATAGAGGGTGGGAGGGCAGGACTGGGAGGGGTGGAAAGAGGACACTACAATGGAGATGTAACATGAAGTAATAATAATAATAATAATAATAATAATAATAATAATAATAATGAATCTCTCTAGAGCTGGAGAGATGGTGCAGTGGTTAAGATCACTGGCTGCTCTTCCAGAGGACCAGGGTTCAATTTCCAGCACACACTTGGCAACTCACAACTGTCTGTAACTCTAGTTCCAGGGGATTTGAGATCACAGACATACACACAGGCAAAATACCAATGCATATAAAATTAATTAAATAAATAAATCATAAAAAATAAGAATCTCTCTAATAAGACTGGTCTAGGTTGCATGTCTATACTGAGTAAATGGGGGAGGAGTCTGGCAGAGATCCTGGACCAAAGTGAGAAGAGATGGTGGCCAGGTTGGGGAAAATCATCCTGCTGAGCAGGCCATGGTACATCTGTACACTTCCATGGTGCACAGGGACGCAGACCCTGATATAAACGAACCCTGGACAGAACAGAGGATGCATGAGGAGATGGAGGATGGTGTGTGACAGGTGAGTGTAAAGATTAAGACTCTTGGCAAGGGCATGACTGGGCACAGGGGAAACTGCCAAACAGCATGTGGAGTCCTTTGGAGACTTCAGTGTGAGAGGGTCTCAGGATCAAAGAGTGATGGGGAAGAGTGAGGGGCTAAGTTCATGAAAGGCCTTCCAAGCTGTCTAAGGAGGCTTCCTTCACAGGCGCTGTAAATTTGCTAATAACCACGAAGAACTGGTTTTGGTTGCTGACCCACCAGGGGTACTCCTTGGACCCACGGTTAAGCATGGTCCATTGAATCAAAACTTTAAAGGCCTCCTACAAACTTATTAAAGAGCTATGATAACTGGTTATTGTATATATAAGACACTCATGTGGTCCATTGAGTTCATCCAGTGGAAGCAACAAATCTACAGGATGGAAGCTGGATTGGGGTGTGTGTGTCTGGACTGGGCTGCTCTCTGCCCTTCCCATTCACAACAACCCTGAACAGCTCTGGATGGGGATGCTAGGCAAGCCCTTCTGATGGCTTCCTAAAGAAAGAGCACAGCCCACAACACAGCTGATTAACAGTCGTTCAGGTACACTTAGGAGCCCCAGCTGGGAAAACTGTTTTTTAAGTAGGGACACCAGACAGTAACTGCAGACAGAGACTGCAGACAGTGCTGTGTGTGAAGGACAGGGCAGGAGACTGTGCATGCAAGGAACTGTCTGTCATCTTTCCTGGACCTAGCAGTGGGCTCTCATGAAGCCCTGAATGAAGGGAGGAGGTGCTGTCTAGGGTTCTCCTTTTTTTCTAGGGGAAAAAAAAACCCAGATATTCAGGTATGGAGTTGTAGAGCTACTGTTGTGAGAATAGCTGGGTGCACAACCTTGAGCATGAGTTTAGGTATGGTCAACCCCCTTGAGTGTAAAATGGCATAAGCCAGAATGTTTTCTACAGCCATCTACTGGGTGTCCCCAGCTCTGTCACAAGCCACACTGGAGAGTGTTCATCATTTTTTCTCATGATTGCAAGGCTAACTGGGAGCTACCAAAACTGTCACTAAACTGAGCCAAGAGGTGGGAAAAGACCCCAAGCCAATAGCTCAAGTAAAGATAAAAATTCAAAGGACAACTTCTACTAGACTGCTTATCAATTTGGTGCCAGAAGGTGGCTGTTGAGATGGTGCAGTGGGGAAAGGCGCTTGCTGCCAAACCTGATGACCTGAGTTCAACCCTGGGACCCACATGGAGAGGAGTGTCAACTTCTGAAAGCTGTTCTCTGACTTCTGCTTGTGTGCTGCAGCATGCACACCCTTTTGGTGAATGTAATAGAACACAGTTGAAACTTGAAAGTCAGACCATTGGTAGTTGAAGACCATGAGGCAGATAAAGAGACAGATAGAAGATAGATAGATAGATAGATAGATAGATAGATAGATAGAAGATAGATAGATAAATATATAGATAGATAGATAGATAGATAGACAGACAGATAGAAGATAGATAGATAGATAGATAGATAGATAGATAGATAGATGGATGAATAGATTAGATAGATAGATAGATAGATAGATAGATAGATAGATGATAGATAGATAGATAATAGGTGGACCCATTGATGTGAATTCTAGTTGGACAGGCACAAGACCCAAGTGGAGCTGGCAGTGCTACAGGAGTTGGAAAGCTGGAAGAACAGAGACCAAGGTAGAGGCAGGGAGGGCACTTGCCATCCCCTCTACCTCTATTCTGTTCACACTGTCAGCCTGATGAGGTCCATATACCTTAGGCTATCCTCCTTGCTCTATGCATCTAGGTTTCCAAACCTTAAGGTCTACTTGGGAGTCCAGTGTTATTCTCGTTACTCAGATGCCCCCAGGATAGTACTAGGTCAAGCATCTGAATACCCTGTTACCCAGTCAAGGCACATGAAATTAATACCTAGGGGACAAGCACACAGGTTTGGAACCTGCCAGGCAGAGGAGACAACAGAGATAGGGGCCCTGAGTGGCTACTCGATTCTGTGCTGGGGACAAAAGCTGAGGTCAATGGGACTGCAGGATCAAATGATAAGGTGGTGGGAGATGGGGTTTTGAGGTCATGGATAGTTAAAAGTCAGAAGAGCATTCAAAGGAGCTCTGACTTCTGGCCCCTCTGTGCCTGCTTGCCCTATACAAACCATTCTCACAGCTTGGCATGAGGCCATTCATTTGTCTAGATGTCAGCCTTCCCCACAAGATTAAAAGCTATGGAGGAATTAGGACAAGAGGTCAACCATAGCTCAGCACCTCTTAGGAGATGTAGTAAAAACTGATCTTTCCAACTAAAAGAGATCAAGGGGATACAAATTGAAAAGGAAGAAGTCAAAGTATCCCTATTTGCAGATGATATGATAGTATACATAAGTGACCCCCAAAATTCCAGCAGAGAACTTCTACAGCTGATAAACTCCTTCAGCAAGGTGGCCGGATACAAAATCAATTCAAAAAAATCAGTAGCCCTTCTTTACACAAAAGATAAATGGGCTGAGAAAGAAATAAGGGAATCAACACCCTTCACAATAGCCACAAATAATATAAAATACTTGGGGGTAACTCTAACCAAGCAAGTGAAAGACCTGTATGATAAGAACTTCAAGACCCTGAAGAAAGAAATTGAAGAAGATATCAGAAGATGGAAAGATCTCCCTTGCTCATGGATAGGTAGGATCAACATAATAAAAATGGCAATCTTACCAAAAGCAATATACAGATTCAATGTGATTCCTATCCAAATACCAACTCAATTTTTTACAGATCTGGAAAAAACAATTTTCAACTTCATATGGAATAACAAAACACCCAGAATAGCTAAATCAATCATGTACAATAACAACATCTGGAGGTATCACCATTCCAGATTTCAAGCTGTACTACAGGGCAATAGTAATAAAAACAGCATGGTACTGGTGTAGAAACAGACCAGTTGACCAATGGAATCGAATTGAAGACCCAGAAATAAACCCACACACCTATGGTCATTTAATTTTTGATAAAGAAGCCAAAAACATACAATGGAAAAAGGAAAGCATCTTCAATAAATGGTGCTAGTCGTACTGGATGTCAACATGTAGAAGAATGCAAATAGATCCATACTTATCACCTTGTATAAAACTTAAGTCTAAGTGGATCAAGGACCTCAACATAAATCCAGACACACTAATTAATAGAGGAGAAAGTGGGGAAAAGCCTTGAACTCATTGGCACTGGTAGCAAATTCCTGAATAGAACACCAATAGCTCAGATAATAAAACAAACAATCAATAAATGGGACCTTATAAAATTGAAAAGCTTTTGTAAGGCAAAGGACACTGTCCTTAGAACAAAATGGCAGCCTACAGACTGGGAAAGGATCTTCACCAACCCAACATCTGACAGAGGGCTAATATCCAAAATATATAAAGAACTGAAGAAATTAAACACCAAAATATCAAATAACCCCATCAATAAATGGGGTACAGAGCTAAACCGAGAATTCACAGAAGAGGAATCTCTAAAGGCCGAGAGGCATTTGAGGAAATGTTCAACATCTTTGGTCATCAGGGAAATGCAACTTAAACAACTCTGAGATTCCATCTCACACCTGTCAGAATGGCTAAGATCAAAAACTCAAATGATAGCACATGCTGGCAAGGATGTGGAGAAAGGGGAACACTCCCCCATTGCTGGTGGGACTGCAAACTTTTGCAACCACTTTGGAAATCAATCTGGAGGTATCTTAGAAAATTGGGAATAAATCTACCTCAAGACCCAGCCATACCCCTCTTGGGCCTATATCCAAAAGATTCTAAATGAAACCACAAGGACATTGCCTCAACAATGTTCATAGCAGCTTTATTTGTAATAGCCAGAAACTGGAAACAACCCAGATGTCCTTCAACTGAAGAATGGATAAAAAAAAAAACTGTGGTTCATTTATACAATGGAATACTACACAGCTATCAGAAATGAGGAAATCATGCAATTTGAAACCAAATGGATGGAGCTAGAAAATCTCATCCTAAGTGAGCTGACGCAGTCCCTGAAAGATAAACATGGTATGTATTCCATTATAAATGGATATTAACCATACATCACAGGATAACTATCCTACAACCCACACACCCAAATAGATAGGAACCTAGCATATCTATCCTAGGAAAAATTCTACCCACCAGTCAGTCATGGAATCTGCTGCAGGTTAGTGGAACACCACACCCTAGATGATATGCCTTATCAAGCTCCAGTACAAGTGGAAGCTCTTGGGCCTCACATGACACAAGATCTGAGGGGATTGTGATTGAGATGTAACTTGAAGAAATAAAAAATAAATTATTAAAAAAAATTAAAAAAAAAGTAAAAAAAAAAGATCTGAGGGAGTATGATATGTGAGGGCCCACCTCATCTGAGGAGAAGGAGAGTACCAAGTAGAGGAACAAGGAGGGAGGGAGGGAGAGAGGGAAGGAAGGAGAGAGGAAGGGAAGGACAGAGGAAAGGAGGGCCAGGAGGGGTGGAAGGAGGAAACTATGTGCTAGAAGTAAATAATACTTTTTTAATAAAAGAGTTAATAAGCTTAAAAAATATAATAAAAAATAATATAAAAATTTCAAACTATAATTTACCAAAGGTATACTTGCCTTACTGTCATGAAAGGAAATGACCTTAATTTCAGATTAGAATGTTAGACTGCAGGTGGCCACATAGATTACACAAACTTGATAGCAGCATAAAAGTTCTTTTTTTTTTTTTTTTTTTTTTGTAGAGGTTTAGGATATTTCCGTGGTTTGGCATTAAAAAGCAGGTAACAGGTTTAAAACACTGTAAATAAATTAAAGGTTACAGCTGTTCAACCTGGTTTTATAAACCAAGAGTTGAAAAAACTGACAGCTAAGGTTAAATACATGAAATGCTTGTTGTTAGCCCATGCCTTTAACTCCAGCAGAGACAGGAAGAGCACTATAGAGTTAGTCTTATAAATTCTAGAGTTACAAGGAACAGGGTGGTGATGGTGCACACCCTTAATCCCATCATTCGAGAAGGCTACACCCTTAATCCCAACACACTAGAGACAGAAACAGGCAGATCTCAGAGCTCAAGGTCAGCCTGATACAAAACAAGCTCTAAAGAGAGAAAAACTTTGATCCAGGGGTGGTGGAGCACATCTTTAATCCCATCAGTTGGGAACCACATGTCTTTGATCCCAATACTTATAATGCAGAGACAGGCACATAGGATTTGGAAGGATTTAAGTTTAAAAGCTATGTACCAAAGGCATGCTGCAATTCAAACAAATTGTCCTTTGAGGTCTCAAAATATATACACTAAAGGTTTGTTTAGCTCCAAAATATCAAAATAATTTCTTCTTTAATCCGGATTGAAAGATAATACTTTATATATTGTCAAAAAACCAAATTTGCTCCAGGAAAAATATTACCTGACCCCCCCCCAAAAAAAAAAAGGTAATTGTCCCAGAGTTAGGATTAGGGCAGGGCTCTGTTCTTATCTTTCCAGAAGATTTAAAGCATCCATTCAAGGAATCCAGGGACAACTGGACAACGGAAACCTCAACAGAAAACAGATCAGACACCAAAGAAGACGAGTGGCCCAGACGATCCAGCCTTGCAGACTTCCTTAATAGCTGTTTCCTCAAAAGTCTACAACCACAACAACTCAAAATCACTAAGATTGTTCAGCTCCACAGACTGCTCCAGCCAGAACTTCAGTAAAGCCCTGAAGATCAGCTTCTGTCTAGGAACTTCTTAGGACATCTAAATAGCTGAGCACAAAAGGTTTTCCATTCTTATTTGGGCCCCAAACAGGTTTACTACATCCCAAATCAGCAGGAAGTCATTTTAAGAGAGCGACGTTCCATCCCCAGAAGGTGGGGAGGGTGTCCCCCCCCCCTTGGTTATTTGATGGATAATAGAAAATTTTGTTATTTAGGGGAAGAGACTACAAGCTGTTAAATGGTCTTGTTAAATGGGTTTTGGAGGTTAGACCCAGGGACTTCTCTCTTTTTCTTTTCTGTATCCTTCTTTCTCTCCTATGTAGGAGTGAACAGACTTGAGAAAAAAAATGGGACTAGACATAGTATTGGAAAGATCAAGAAAAAAGGACAGATTATTGAATATGCCCTTATACCTTTGTATATTGATACAAAATTAAGATTATATTTGGCTAAATTGGTATTGATCATTGTATAATAATGCAAAATTAAGATTGTATTGGACTACATCGGTATTGATCTTTGTATATTGATACAAAATTAAGGGTAACTCTTCTTAAAGGTATTGTACCTAGTAATGCTTAAAAATGAAATGTGAAGTTTTGGTCTTTTGCTACCAACCGTCATAAACTGTTTAGGATAATTAAGAAATGCAAACTAATAGTCATGCAAGCATGTCATTTTGTTAGGTAGTATGACAGTCTATCACAGTTATTTTCTAAGCTACTCAGAAATCAAGTTGCTAAGAGACAAGCAGCATTTACTTATCTAAATATAAGAGATAGATAGGGCCTCTTCAAAAACCTCAAGAGATCTGCAGAATATGGCATTCAAAGATGTTTTCTTAACTTTAGATTTTTTTGATATCGAGACATGTCAACTCCTTACAGCACCCCCTATTCTACTCCAAGTAGAAGATGAGCATTGAAGAATCTCCAGTGGGAGATGATTGAATTAGTGGCAAGACTATCTCTTGGCAAGAAAAATCACTTGCTTCAACTGTAGACAGAATGCTGTCCAAAAAGGACAAAACTTGGAAGCAGGTAAGTCGACAGCCTAGCTCTGCCAAGACAGGGTAGGTAAGTCCTTCATAATTCCTGCTCTACAATCAGTGTCTGTCAGAGAAACGGGGCCAAATGGCTGAAGATTGATGCTGTAATGTATGGAGAGAAAATGGGAACTGTCCAGGCAGCCACTGGTATGTCATTTCTTAGTTTTGGAAGCTGCAGGCCCTGCATTTCCTATATAATCAGATATATTTATCCCTCTCAGGTCTCTGAGGTGGTTGAAGAATAGATAGCTAGAGTCTCATAGTTAAATTTTGAGTTGTTTAGGAATCAAGAGGGTGTTCTGGATCTAAGAAGATGTTTTTAAAATTGTGAGGCAAGTTAGTATGAAAGCTGAGTTAGATATAGAACTTTAAACTCATGGAGATGGTCAGATAGTAGAATGTTAAAGTCAGGTGCCAAATACATATGGACTGGTCATTGGGAATGTATGTTAAGCCATATAACTCTCATAACTGTGGCCTAATTACCTCTGTTGTTTTGTATTGTATTTATTATTATAAGAGAAAGAGCCATTTGTTGGACTGAAAGGGGAAACTGTAGGGGGAAATAAGATATACCTTAAACTTAAAAAAAAGTGTAGAGGATGGGGGGTTGAGGGGGAAGAGGGTGGAAGGGTGGGACTGGAGGGGGGAGGAGGGAGGGGATTGTGATTGAGATGTAACTTGAAGAAATAAAAAAATAAATTATAAAAAACCCTGATCTTTCTTTTTCTTTTTTCTTCCATTCATTCTCTCTCTCTCTCGTGTGTGTGTGTGTTTGTGTATGTGTGTGTGTGTGTGTGTGTGTGTGTTCATATGTGTATATATACATGCATGCCACAGCACATTTATAGAGGTCAGAGGACAATTTGTGGGATTCAGTTCTCTCCTTCCATCCGAGGATCAAACTCAGATCCTCAGACTTGACAGCTTGCACCTTTACTACTGAGCCACCTTGCTGGCTTTGAGGCATGAGGCAAGCCTGTCTCTTGATGGAAAGTGTAAAATGTGAATGGGAAAAAAAAGAGTATTCATTTCTTTCCCTGAAGTTTTATAATTCAACTAAATCTTTAGCCAAGTAAATTCAACAAAGTCTGCTGCTTACCTTCATTATGCGAGGCATTGTGTTGGGTAGGGGGCTTCAGACATGAAAGTAAAAATAGTAATGGTAAACAAACTTTGCCTTATGCAGAGTGTGGGGTGTTTTGGATACTTGGCGCTCCTACTGAGATTTTGCAACCATCCTCTCTGAGGCAGATTAGCTATCATCACGATGCTTGTGTGATGAAGTGTGGGAAGTCCAGAGATCAAGGCAGGAGGTGTCCCCGTGTCTCCTCAAATGGAGGCCTAGATTTAAGCTTGGATGATCTTGCAGTAGGGTGTGTGGATGTTCAGGACGGAAGGTGACTGTATCAACTGCTTTTCTCATGGCTGTGAACAAATTATCAGAAAATGAGCGACTCCAGAGAGAAAGGGTTTGTTTGGGCTCAGTTTGAGGATGCAGTCCATGTCTGCAGGGAAGGCATGGTGTTGGGGACAGCTCTCGGCTGTGGTGGCAGAAGCATGCAGCTGCTTGTTCACATCTGTGTGGGTCAGCAAGTGTGGCTGGGATATAAACCTCCATGTTTTCCCCCCTCACCAGAGACTGTCTTCTGAAGGTTCCCCAATCTTCAAAACAGCACCAGATGTTCAAACACATGAGCCTGTAGGAGAAAACTTACATGCAAACTGTGTCAGTGATGTATGCTCACTTACAAGAGCTGGTCTACTGAGATGTGTCATTAGAGTCTTGATGCTGCACTGGGAAGGTTCAGAGGAATCCTGCTCATCACATATTGACACTTCTGGAAGGTCTGAAATCCACCTTCTCAGTCGAGTGTGATGGGTAGCAGTGGGTTCTGGAAGTGGGAGGATAGTGGGGTGCCATGAACACTTTCACACTGTTCCCTCTCCCCATGAGTGCGCTATCTCTACTGCCCTCTACTAAGCTCAATGTCATGGAATAATACCTAAGGCCTACAGCAGAGATCGCCACATTTTGCCTTAGCCTGACTACTTGGTATTTCCTCCAAAGTCATTGAAAATGCCTTCATTGTCTTTTGCTCTGTTATTATAAAAACCCTATGAAATTGTTGATCGGTTGGGAAGTGGCATTTGAAGTAATGTGATTCTGTGTCCCTGGATCCTGGCTACTCCTATTTGGCTCCAGAATAAATATTCTGTCCCTCCTTTTGAGTTGAGTTGTGGATTTACAACAACAGAGAGGACACTGTGTGAACATAGAGACAGTCAGTGGTCATGGAGCTTGCTGCTCCCTGACAAAGCACACAGTGGCACCCAAACACCTTTCTTGGGTGATTCCATTTTCTGGAAGGTTTCCAGGTGCACAGTGGGGGACAGCCACCTGTGGCAGAAGTGAGTGACTGAGGAGGAATGGGGTACGTCACTGAGGAGGCTACTCGGCAGCATTGTCTTCCTTCTCCTCCTACATGACAGCAGGTACAGAGATGACATCCCAACCCCAAATTCTCTGCCTTCTCTTCACCCAAAGCCCTCCCCTGGGTCCCAATAGCCTGGGGGAGTCTCATTCAAACCTCTGGCTAAGCCATCCATTCTCTGTCAGGGCAGATGTGCAATGGGGACTGGGGTAGTGGCAGAGCAGGTACAGCATTTGCCTTGCAGGAAATAGGAGAGACGAATGCCATGGAAGTGAAATTCTTGGCGGCTTCTGCAGTCATACAGTTCTTTTGCAGATCGTCTGGTTGAATTATTCGAGTTAGACACAGCTCCCAGCATGAGGAGGAATTCATTTTGTAAGACTGTGTCACACTGGTAAAACTTATTTTTCTAATTACACTTTACCTCTGATGTATAAGATGTGATTCATATATAATCACTGTTTCAATGTTTTATTTCTTACATGGGTGAAAAAGTAATGGGAATAAAATATCAATATCTTCCTGACAATTGACAGCTCGTGCTGCCATGTAATTTAGGTGAAGGACAAGATATCAATTAAAAGAGGGCGATATAGCATTTTCCTCTCATTTTGTGTTGAGAGGGAATATCAGGGGTGTTTAAACCCTTTCTTCTCTCTTCAAATTAGGAAAAAATAGTTTAATACAGGTTTATGTTAAGATGAACATAATGGCCAGGCATGGTGGCACACGCTTTTAATCCCAGCACTCAGGAGGCAGAGGCAGGTGGATCTCTGCATCGAGGCCAGCCTGGTCTATGGAGTGAGTTCCAGGACAGCCAGTACTGTTACACAGAGAAACCCTGTCGGGGGTGGGGGGGCGGGGAGATGAACATAAGGGTGAAGAGACTCAACTTTAAAGGTGCTTTTGTTTATGATATGTCTTCTAAAACATTGTCATCTCTCATGTTAAAGATTCATAAATTGGAGTTGGAGAGATGGGTTAGTGGTTAAGAGTGAGTTCAGTTCACAGCACCCATGTTGGGCAGCTCTCAATCGCTTGTAACTTCTGCTCCAGAGGACCTGAGACCCTCTTCGGGCCTCCACAGTCACCTGCACAAATCCTTCCATATACACAATTTAAAAATAATAAGGAATCTTTTAAAATTAAAAAAGAATCATAACTTGGTGGGACTTCAACATATATTTAACTTGTAAATGATAGTGTAAACTATGAGATTTTATTATATTGACCCCTTTGCATAAAGGGCTCTGAGAGTTTTAAACAAGTGGTACGCAAGGCTTCCTTGGAGATTAGAGGAAAAGAGTTTGGGGGGGGGTGGGAACAACATCACAATTGTAGGTCATCTTCTGAAGGAAATTGCTCTGCCAATATTTCTCTTATTCGCTTTAGCGGTAGTGTTTAAAATCATGTTAGTCTTAATTTCTTGGATCAAGTAGTGCAAAATGAGAGCTGCAACATATATCAAGAGCCCATAGGAACTTTTTATGTTGGAATTAATTTTGCTTGAATGTTAATTTTACTTATATTTTCCCTGGCATCTAAACTATTTTTGGCTACAGTGGGAATTTAGTGTATATTTGCAAACCAATGAAGGAATGGGTGAGCAATGAGATGAATGAAAAGTGGATGGACGGATGGATGGATAGATAAATGTGTGGTTAGATAAATAGATGGGTCAGGGAATAATCGGGTGGATGTATGGATAGATGGGCTTATGGTTGAATGAGTGGATTGAGAGATGGGTGGATGGGCAGTGGATGGGTATATGGCTGGGTAAGTAGGTGGGCAGATGAGTGGATGGGTAAATACATAAGGGGGATGAATGATGGATGAATAGACAAATAGATGAGTCAATGACAGATTAAAGGGGACCACCCTAAGCCTAAAGATAGCACAAATAATTTCACATAAATACTGCCTGAATCCAAGGAATGGTGGCAACATCTGGGTTTGACTCTGACCAAGTGTTACATACACACTAAGAAGCATGGCCTACAGAAGATGTGCTGATCCATTTTTGTCTTCATTGGAACCCTTGTAGACATGCACACACAGGTGAACATTCAGCCACACCAACATGAATATCCCACCCTCTGTGGGCGTACACAAGCTCCACACTGCCATTGGTAGTAAGAAATTATCTGTCACCTTTGATACTGGAAGCTTACATACAAGTCTCGAGTCAGAACTCTCCAAGTTGCAGGTTATAGTGAAGACACTCACATAGTTAGAGGAGAAGAAAATAGACAAAAAATTTATCAACAACCCTCCCAGGCTGACAGACAGACAGATGGACAGACAGAGAGACAGACAGAGACACAGATACACAGGTATACATACACACACACACTCTCTCTCTCTCTCTCTCTCTCTGTGTCTCTCTCTTGCTCTCAAGCACAAATGCACATGCATGCTTAGACACACATACATGCTTACATGCTTAGACATACATACATGCTTGAAATAACCATTGCAAGGTTGCTTATGGGAGCACAGAATCATGAACCACCTACATGCCTAGCAGCAAGGGACATCTCAAATTAATTGCTGAATATCTGCATCATCAAATATCATACTGTCATTAAACATTAAGTTTTTTGAGGATAATAATAGTTTGTAATAATGATGGGAACTAATGTTCCAACATTTATTGAGCACCTGCTGTGTGCCAGGCACGATCCTAAGTGCTTCGCTCAAAATAACTCCTTCAATTTAGGATTTTTAAGTATATTTAAGGATATGACAAACTACTAATGCTCTATTGCTTGGTGGGGAAAAACACCAGACAACAGGATTGTTTTTAACACATTGTGTATGTTTATTGTTATCTCTTTCCATTATATATTAATGTATAGAAAATAATCCAGTGTTATACTATGGGAATCATAGCTATGTAGTTATATCACAGGGCATTTTGATTTTTTCTTTCTCATTTTCTTTAATAGTTCAAAAATTATCCTTCACGATATAAAATCCATTATTTTTATGCTAAGTGGAAAGCCAAGAATTGAAATTATAGCAGAAGAGTGCTTGGTGTGTTCTAAGAGAAATCCTGGAAAACAAGTTGGAAACACTGTGAGCACAGGCTTTTGAACTAAAGTCCAGAGTCCACAGAGTCAAGATGAGCAGATTGGTTTTTACTCAAACAGCACTGGGGAGCCATTGAATGTTTGTAAGAGAGGCAGTGATAGCATGAAGGAAAAGAACTGTTTACTTTTCCTTCACAAAGCACACAGCCAAAGCCAGGTGTGCTGGCAGGGACCTTTCATCTTGATACTCAGGATGTGCAGCAAGAGGATTAAGGGAGTTCAAGGTCATCTTGAGTTACTCAGTGGGCTTGAACAGCCTTAGCAACATGAGACCCTGTCTCAACAGGCAGATACATAGATGGAGCACTCAGGGGTCTTCTATTGCTGGGGCCTTTCTCCTGTGTGTCCAGCCAATAGTGGATGGAAAACATTATATATGGATTGAACACATTGTCAACTTTCTCATATATATATTATATATTGTATTATATATAATGCATATATGTGTATGTATGTATGTACACACACACACACACACACACACACACACACACACACACACACACGTCAGAGCTGGCAAAGAGACTCAGTGGGCAACGATACCTGCTGCTAAGCCTGACACCCTGAGTTTGATCCCTGGTACTCACATGGGGAAAGAACAGAAGAGACACCCACAAGTTGTCCTGTGGCCCCCACAGGCTTACTATGGCACACAAATACACTAAGTGAACTATAACAAAAATAAAAAATAAAAATACAACATAGAGCCATTTCTGTAGTTCATCCATTGAACTGGATACCCTAAGTTTCCATGAAGGGATACAAGCTTGCAGGGAGTATGTGTGTTGGTCGCTGGCCGATGGTATTCAGCTGGTTTTGAGGGGCTTGTTTGCCTGGGATTCTGCTTTCTTCCCATTCCTCTCTGGGTACAGACTCCATGAGGCCCAAATGCCAAATTCAGGTTTTCGTTTTCTCTTTGTTTCTACTTCCTCACCTCTTCCCTCTCTCCTCTGCTCTGTTTTTTTTTTTCTTCTTTTAGTTTGTTGTTGTTGTTTGAGACAAGGTCTTGCTGCATAGCTCAGGCTGGCCCAAAACTTACTGTGTATTCCAGGGTTATCCTTTTGCCTCTGTCTCTTTACTGCTTGAATTTCAGGTGTGTACCTCCATTCACAATGTGAGTCATGTTTGCTGTGGATGCCTACTGAGTTGTCTCCAAAAGCCCTCCAGCCAAGTTTCCAGTCTTGAGATCTCTGATGAGCAACATGGCAGTTGAATGTGCTCTCAGCCCTGAGTTAGGTAATGTAGAGAATGCCAACCATGTCCACCCCAAATCATAGACTATGACATATTTCATTTGCATTTTCTGATGGTAGTTTTGGAAGAGAGAATAAATCGCTTTCCTCTGAAATGAACATTTTTGCAAACAAAGAAACCAATTTGACTTAGTTAGAAAAAAGTGCTTCAGCCTGGGCGCTGGAGGAAGCCCTGGAACTCCCTCCTGCTCCAAAGGAAATCATCCCTCTGTGTCACCATTGCCCAGCCCAGGTGAGATGCTCAGTCATTCTGGGGCTTGCTTTCATGACCTTTAAAGAGGACACTTATTCTTTAGTGGTGTTGAGGACTGAGTGAGTCTGCAGAGCAGAGTGGGACAAGACACTCAACAGAATTCACCATTCAGCCCCTGCTGAGTGAGTCCCTGGCAGGTGCAGCCAAAGCAGCGGTGTTGCTTATGGTGACCGCTGTCATTTTCCCAGGCAAAGCAACTTCAGTTTTTTAACAGAACTGAGTCTGATACTCTGATTCAGACAAATTTCTCCACGCCAAATTGATACCATATCTCATAAATGTCATTTATTTGCATGTTGTCCACTCCTAACTAATTTAAAGGTGTCTTTACCCAGATAGTAGTAGAAAGGGTTTAGTGATTGCATTCCCAATGAGTACTGCATCCCACACTGATACCAGCCACCTTCCCCTATGCCAGCCACCTCCTAACACAAGCACACACGCCTGCCTCCCTGGAACATGAATGCTTGGAGGATTCAATAAAGGCAAGCTTTTTCAGCACCTGGCACCATGCCCCGACACAAAGAAAGTGCTCACTAAATGTTTATTGAATTTTAAAATAATTATGATTGATGGCCACTACATTATCATTTTGAATATTTATCCCTAAAAGCCCTAAACTCCAGCAAGTGCATCTTGGCGCTGCAGATCCAGATAATTTATCCTTTCTATTAGCACTCCTAGCTGGGAGCGCAGACTGGCAGCCGAGCTGCCTCCCAGCCTCTCTGGATGGGACTGGGGGTGGTGGTGGTGGGGGGCTGAGTTTTCCTGTATAGCTGTGAATAAATTTTCACAAACTTCTTCGAGGACAACTCAACCTGAGGTCCCAAGTCCAATGTGGCCAATGGGCTTTCTGTCCCTGTGACCCTGAGTCTCTCTCTCTCTCTCCTCCTTTAATGAAACCATCAACAAAAAGAGATTATTGCCCATTTCAAAGGGATGTTATAAAAATTACCAAGAGACTAGTGCACAAAAGGGTTCTATAAATGATAGCATAGTGCCAAGTGGAAGTGTCCTTTTGTTAGGTACAGGGACAGAAATATTTTACTTTATGTTGTCATTGTGGAATTCAGGATTGCAAATACATTTACACCTTTTCCATATTCTTGTTTTTGTGCATGCAGTTCTGCTTTAGAGTATTAGAAAAAGAATTTATCAGTAAATCCTGCCCGGCATAGTGAATACTCCCAAATACACTTAAAGAATTTTTTATCGGTGCCAGGCACCCTGCTCTATGCTCGTTAGGTATAATGGAGACCCTTAAGGATGGTATTGTTCGATCTAATAAACAAAAATTGTTTTGATTAATCTGTTTATGGATTGGTTCTGGTTTCTGCACTTTCTGCTTTTATTCAGGTAAAGGGTGTTCCTTCTGGATGACTCTCTCACCTCAGCTAGGAATCACAAGGACTGTCCTAGCCCTGTCACTCACAGACATGTCTCCCCAACACTCTTTCCATTTATGCTGCTTGAGAGCAGAGCCTCCCATCCCACCCATATATACTCCTGTAATTCTATTAATATGGTCCCCATCACCATATGGCGGTATGATGCCAATTACATTGTTGCAACCAGCAGACTTCTCAGAAAGGAGGCCATCTTCCCAGCCACGACACACCCTCATTACAATGATCTCCCTTCCCAAGAACGGGCTGCCACTGCTCTCCACTTGGAGATTCATTTACTCTCAATTATTTAATCAGGATATTCTCGGTGGTACTAAAAAGTGAAGTGCTACAAGAGGTTGAGATATTTTTCTTTTCCTTTTTTTTCCCCTATGTACAATATATGATACATACAGCTTTGGCCTCTCCATTGAGGGATACAAGGCTTGGGTGTTTTGTTTGTTTGTTTGTTCATTTATTAGGGTTAGGGTGATGTGTGCATACTCAGCAGCTACCCTGACCAAAAAAAAAAAAACCAAACAAAAAACAAAAATACCCACTTAAAGCATCTCAAACCATGTAGCTTTCTTTTTGAGCTCCCAAATGTAAGGACTTTGTGTCAGTTCTAAAACTTCTGACAATGGTATAAAGACAAGGGACTGCAGCCCTCCCTAGAGCTCTGTGTAAAATACACCCCACTCCATAAGAATTGCCTCCACTCCACATGTCAAAACACAACTGTAATTGTGTAATACAATGTTTCATAAATCTGAAAATGTTTAAAGCATCCTTTGTATTTACAAAGCTTCCGAGGAATCACTTTCTGGGTTAGCAACCCCCTCCCCAACCCTGTGCTAAGCCTGCCTTTTTTCCCCCCTGATTTCCATATTTCCCAATAATTATTAAGTGTTCTTATCTCCCAGACTGGCTTCTCTCATTCAGATAGTCACTGTCGAAAGTGGCTATAGCTGTAAGTCTTGTGAATTAGTACATTAAAAATCTTGTGCTAAGACATGTTACCAAGCTCCTGAAGTTAGCAGATGGCCTCAAGAAAGGTTCGTTTTAATTTTTCAGCTATATAAGCATAATAACCCTCCTAATGTATGCACATAACAATAAAGCACATTTGCTGAGTGATGCTCTCCACAGCCTGACGTGTACCTGTGAGGGTGAACTCCGTGTAGAAACAGCCCTGCTTGGACATCGTGCTTCTGCTGATCAAAATGAGATGGAAATGGCAAAATAAAACAATAATAGCAATGAGAAGCCACAGTAGGGAAAACGTCTTGGTCAGAATGGAAAAGTTTGTGAAAGCCATTTAATAGGCCCTGGATATCAAAACATTTTAACTTTTGCAAAGTTTCAGCATTAAACAATTAGGATGAAACACAATTAGACAGTGCATTGTAGAGGCTGGTCACTTTTTGTATGTCATGTGGCTTTAAAAACAAGTCAGATAAATGATGATGCCATTAAAACTGAACTAATTAAAGAAAGCTTCTTTTAAGAACTCATTAACTGCAACCTCATTTGCATAATGATGCATATTAATTAAGTTTTAATGAATCTGAATTTGCACCAAGCCTATTCATGTTGGCTTTGAAACAAATTGAACAAATTAGTTAAAAGCTTTTTGGAATCTACTTTTCACACCAAACAGGGTATGAATGCAATCATCTGCACAGAAAAAAAAAAAAAGAAATATTTTTTCCTTTAATTTAATTCAGAGGTATGCAAGGCCCATCTATTAATTATTTTTAAATGCAATACATTTCACCTTTTCTTTGGGAAAAATCAACAAAATTACTTATTCTTGAATGAGAAATATAAATGTGGGTTGTGGGGGATATATGATTACGACGAATTTATTGGCAGTGAGTTGGAGATATTTGACTTTAGGGTACATTTAGTTTATTTAATAGTGGGATTAAGAATCAGGGAGGTGATATCCAGGCCTTCAAAGTGCCTCTGTGGATCAGCTTAAAGAAACTGGCTGACAGAGGCTTCTTTCCCCGGGTGGTGGTGCGCCGCGGCGTTCTGTAAGTGTGCCACACTCATTTCTGACTGTACCCCACTGCAAATGTCCTCAGTAGCACAAGAAAAAAATTAAACATTTACAGAACATGTGTTCTTTTCCTCTGGATTTGTGCAAACCCTATTTTTTTTTTATATACACAAGAAGTGGAATTCAATTTTAACAAGTTTGCATTGGGCTCATAAGAAAACAAGAATTACCTCGGAGACACTATTGATTTGCTCATGTTGCATTGTGTCTTCATCAAGAATGGAGAGATTTATGTAATTACGGCTCCATCTTTTGTTGTCTGGAAGCATTTTTTTTTGTAAGTCAGCATATACAAAGGATGGAAGCGCTTTTATTGTTGAGATTACAAGATCATCGCTCCCCCCCCCCTTGTTAAACCGTTTCTCCAATAGGTGCTTTGAAGAGGTCGGCAATTAAGATGGTGCCTTATACTGGAAATGCACACTTTTCAAACAAGGTATTTACAGGTATTCTTCTGCAGTTTTTTTTTAACCCATTTATCCCTTCACTCTTCTCCCTTTCATGCGTCCCATTCCTACCCTGTTTCAGAGAAGCAGTGTTCACTACTGGCTGTGACAGGGATGTCCAAGGAAACCCCTTTCAGCCAAGTGGGCAGGATGCTTTTTAAGATGTAGCTTGAAAAGCCAGCAGCCTTCTAGATTATGCTTCCTTACTGACTTTTCTCTCCTTCGGATTCACCTGAGCACGGGCCAGCGGTCACTTAGCATTCTTTGGGGGGTGGGATGGGACTCAAAACCGGTTCTTGGCTGCCCTACTTTCTTCCACCCTCACCGGAAAGCGAGGATGCAGTTTAAACTACCTGTTCTGCACAAGGTTCTCAGGAGGCACGGCTTTTCCGTTTGAGAAGCAAAGTCCGATGGCTTTGCAAATGACTGCTCTCTCTGCGGCCACTTTTCTGAGTCACGCATTTGCAGAAACCTCGGGGAACTCTTTCTTACTCAGGAAATACTTAAGAGAGCACTGGCCTTTTAGAAACACGATGAGAGTAATTAAAAAAAAAAGAACAAACCACTCACTGATCATTTTTTTTTTTTTGTGAAAATTCTAAGGTGAATAGCCCTGTTTGCTTTCCCTGCAGCCCTCACCCTCACTACACTGACTATCACAGGGTCTCCTCCATGGGACTCCCAGGGTGGGTGGGACAGTCACTGCGGGAATCTGTAGCTGGCCCTCAGCTGGAACCCGGAAACCGTTTGCCATGTACTTCTGACGCCATAGGTACTTCTGACGCCATAGGTACTTCTGAAGAAAAGCAGCTCCTAGATTCCCTCCTCACATCCCCCTTGTGTGTGTGTGTGTGTGTGTGTGTGTGTGTGTGGTTTTTTTTAAGTGGGTTACCTTCAGAAAGCTGAGGAGGTTACAGAGTATTTTAAATAAATACCCTCTGATGTTTTCAGACAAGCAGGCTACTTCCAGATCACTCCCAAGGATTGGAAGTGTCTTTTCGCGAGTTTTAGGGATGGGAACAAGGGTTCCCTGGCTTCCTTGAGTGCCGGGGAACAAGAGCACCATGGGGTACACTGCCCCCTCGCTGGAGGATTGGGGACACAGTGGAGGGATCTGGGGAGCACCCAAGTTTATGTTCCTGGCTTTTCAAATGACTCCCATTTTTAATTTCCAAAAGATGCAAATATGAAGAAAATAATGCCGGGAAAGAGGTTTCGCCTACCCCTGCCCACTGACGCCTCGTCAAACCCATTTCCTCCTAGAAGTAAGGTAGTGTTTTTAAAAAAAAAAAAAAAAAAGTGCAAATTTTGCGTGGCGAATTGGCTTCTTTGGGGGAACATTTTGACAGAAAGCGCCTTCCTTGGGGAAGGTCAGGAGTCACTGGTATTAAACCAGACAAGCTGGTAAAGGAGTGTTAATGGCCACAGCAAGCAGATGTTCTGTAATTAGGGGAGCTCTGACTGACAAGACTGGAGAGGTGCCGTACACGGGCGGGCGGCACAAAGCAGCTGCCGCTGCCGCTTCCCCTGTCACGGATGTACACAAGTCAGACCAGCCCCCGTGAGGCTGCCGGAACAGTGACAATTAGAAAAAAAAAACTGTATTTGATTAAAATAAGTAATACATCACGCAGTGCTCTGCTTCTTGCCCTGAAGAGATAGGTTCCCATGGACTCTGGCAAAAGTGAGCTTGGTCCAGCTCACCTTGGAAACGAGTACGTGGTGCTGAGGTTGCTGTTTGGCACTGAGAATGAGCCTTTTGGAAGAGCAGGGATGCACTGTTTTCATTGCATCCTTCAGTTTCCGCATCTAAGCGGGGGGTACAAGGCTTTGTGGTGGTGGTGGTGGTGGCGTGTGTGTGTGTGTGTGTGTGTGTGTGTGTGTGTGTGTGTGTGTGTATTTAGAGGTGGCTGTGGAGTTCAGAGGTCAACCTCATATACTATTCCTTAGTACCCTTTCCTGTTTTGAGATAGGATCCCTTACCAGGTGCTGGGGTGCCCTGATTCAGTTATACTGGTTGGCCAGAGAGCCCCAGGGATTCTCTTGTCTCTGCCTCCCCAGTTTGCTTGGTGTTTCGTGTAGGATCTGGGAGCAAATTCAGGTCCTGTTGCTAACTGAACTGTCTTCCAGGCTCCCAAGATCTGTCTATTTTATTTCCAGAACATCAACCCCATTGCTTCTCCTTCATGTCTTCTGGAATTCCAAAGTCACTCATGGTTTTCTCGCATCTGGGTGTCTCCATTCATTCCTGATATATACTTCTGTCAAGATAGGTGGAGTCTTTCTCCATCTACTTCCAGAATCCAAATAGAATGCTTATGGCTTAATTTGTGCTTTCTGGGCTCCCAGCACAGTGCCAGGAGTCTCGGGTCTCTCTCTCTCTCTCTCTCTCTCTCTCTCTCTCTATATATATATATATATATATATAATTTATATCTATATCTATCTCTAGCCTTATCTACATCTATATCTATATCTCTCTGTGTGTGTGCATATGCATGCACACACAATGGCTGCTCCGTGCAATATGCACCACAAGCAACTACTGAAAAATCACACATACACACACATACACACACATACATACATACACACACATACACACACA
>CAJQZJ010001511.1:12265519-12281574 GCA_907164525.1 Lophiomys imhausi
ACACACACACACACACACACACTTACAGAAGGCCTATTTTGGTGCCCAAGAAGAATTGGTGACTTTGATTTTTCTAGAGGATCTCTGGCCACTTTGTGGGGCATCATAAAGTGGGGTGAAGCAGTTGGTCCTTACCCAGCCAGCAGGAGGCAGCCTAGCCTAGTGGAGTTGAGGCCAGAAGTGAGGCTTGGGGGACCCTAGGTCCCTTAAAGTCTGACTTCCTTAGTAAAGGATGGGAATGATAGGACCAGATTCTTGGGAGTGTCATGAGGTTGAAAGGCAGAGCGTAGGGCTTGGCCAAATCATTGTTCTGGCTGTGTTGGCTCCATTTTGTCACATGAGATCAGGGACTTTACCACCTGGGAAGCATCAGGCAGCAGCTGTTAAATTGCTAGGTGACCTGGGGTCCAGCAGGGACTGCTTATGTTGTATTCATGATTGGGAGGAAGTTGAGGAGACAACGTCCCTAGTCAGTGTCCCTGATGCTGCTCGTGCCTTGAGTCTTCTGTGAGCACCTGATTCTGTCTTCCACTCTTTGGGGGTAGATCTCACAAGCCCTGTGAGCCCAGAGATGCCAAGCAAATCACTGGGGCCACCTAGTCAGACTTGGGGCTGCAAAGTGAGTCCTAGGCTACCTGATGTCAGATCACACTCTCCTGGGACATGATGCTTGTGAGGCCTCTGTCCTTCAGTGTGACATTGAAGTGTGAGGGTTGTCTGTCCTCAGAGATGGAAATAACAGCTCTCTGGAACACAATCTCAAACAAAGGAAGAGTTGGAAACCTGACCCATGAGCCCTGCTGTCTTTATCTCTCTTCCTGCTCATGGGATCCTCAAGATCTCTTCCTCGGCTTTCCTGACTTCTCCCCCAGCTCCTCTCCTGTCCCTTGCTGCCTCTTTATCTGTCTCTCCAGTGCTCTCCCTTGATTTCTAATTTCCAAGCCTGCGAGCTATTACAGGGAGCATAATGATGGTTGCACTTGTCTTAAGCGGTGTTGCGGCTGAGCTCATTGCCTTGCAGAGTGTTCCGGGAGCCTTGAAGACGAAAGGTGTTATGTAAAATGAAAATCGATTCTAATTCTAAATAAACATCATCACTTGAGCTTCTCCGGCTCGCAGTGTTTCATGCTCAAGAAGGGCAGAGGGGTGTCTTCGACTGTGTGCTTAGAGCATAGATTTGGGTGTCCCAGCATCATGGGGCTTGTCATGACAGGGATGAGGGCTGAACTGCATCCTAATATAGCCTCAAAGTCACATTTAATTGCACCTGGTGAAATGTTTCTTTGTTCATTATTGGTGAAGGGAAAGAATTTTTGTCCATGGGGAGGGGACTGATAGGACTTTTCATTGTGGAGTAGTTCTCTACTTTTCTCCTTTGCGGCTACCACCCAGAATCAGGAGGAACTTTGTCAGCAGAGCAAGCATCCCCCCTTTCAGAAAGAAAGGCTTTCCTCCTTCATGGTGGTGTAATTTATAAGGACATGCCCGCTACAAAAATGGAAGTTTGAATCATTCCTGTGGAAGAACTCATCTCTCCAAATCAGAAATGTCATAAACGTTAAAATGCCATGAGTGTTTCCCCAAGAAAGGAATAATTTTCTTTTCACTGAGAACACTGGAGGACATAATATACTTCTTGAAATTCAAAATTTCATAGCAAATGCAATTTATCCCTCCCTCGGATCGTTCATCTTCCTTTAAGAAAAGGTAACTGGGTGTTATATGGATTTTATATTTTTTCGCAAAATTATCTTCCAAGCACTTGTTTCCTTAAAAACACACCTGGCATGCTGGAGAAAAAAAAAATGAACGGTTTCATCTTTGGGAGCGTGCCCTGGAAACTTCCGGCACCAGGAAGGACTAGAGAGCTGGCTTGGGTTTGCTGTGATAACTCAATCAGACATACATTTGCTTCCATGAAAAGATCTGGAGCGCCCGAGGGACTCCTGTCTTCCATTAATTTTTCTCTTTCCCTTCTTTCAATTTTATGTCTGGTTAAGGACCTAGGTGTGTCTGTCTGTAGTTGGGGCCTTGCAATCACTCTGAAGATGGACAAGCCTCACTCAAGAGATGGCGTTGGAGGCTGAACAGACTGATCATGTTGCTGTCCCAGAACAGATCCTGTGTTAAGAGATAAGATGCACCACATCTTTCTTGTAAAGGAACTCATTAATGAGCACCTACTGTATGCTGGAGTGCCGGCTCCCTCTTCACTGAAAGTGAAAGCTTCTAGGGGAGGAAGCTGAGGCTTGAAGAGTGGCAGAGGTTATAAGTGGAAAAGCAGGGTTATGCCCCAGGCCTGTTTAACTCCAAGCATCACATATTCCCCCCAAGCCTTGGGGAAACAACTTGAAAAGACACACACAGGCTTTAAATTTTTTTCTAGATATATTTATTATATGCATATCATAGAAATTTGGGGGAAATACATCATGGTATGAAGAAAAACAAAATAAAGGCATGGGTGATATCCACCACCATCTGAGGCAGATTGCCATTAACCCACCACTGCTTCCTTGCTGCGTGTGGGGCCAGGGAATCGTCTGCAGGGCCCTCCCTTCAGAGCATCTTTCGTGCGTCTAATTTACTCCTACTAGATGCTGCTCTATGTCCTATATCGAAACTATTTCATGTAGTTCTGTGGGATCCACTCCTTTGTTGTCCCCACTTTCAGGTGAGGAAACAGATGCAGGGAGGGAAGAATTTGCTCCTGGCAGTGACTAGAGGACAGCTAGGGCACACGGGTGCTGGCCCTGGTGTCGCTGCTCCCAGGGTCTCTGCTGTGCTGCTTGCCTGATGCTACCTGGACATTTCTCGAAACTGTAAATAATCTTAGGATCCACAGTCTTTCCTCACCGTGGCTGTGCCAGGGTTTCCCAGCATTCCTTGCTACTGACTATTGGGGCTCTTTCCATTTTCTTGCTATTACTAAACGATGTTGGAAAGAACACTTTTGTGTCTGTCAGGGACATTTTAAATGAACATTTTCCAAGAAATGTGATTATGAGTTAACTAGCACTTAAAAAAAAAAAAACATTGTTCCAAAGATAAAATATCTTGCATATCATGGGCCTACAGAGCCCTGAAGCAGCTGAAAGACATCTTCTGACCAGTTTGTCCCTGTTGTTCCTTGCAGGCTCAGGTGGATCAAAGGGCTCACCTAAGGTAACCATGTGAATTCTGGCTTGTGCTTTGCGATGTATTCAGGGCCTTCCCCTGGACATATTGTTTACTCCTCTCTCAGCTGATGTGTAGCAATCTCTCTCTGTGTCTGCAAAAGGACCAGACTTTCAGTCAAAGTGTAAACAATGAGTGAGTGAGCTCTTCCTGCACAGTCATAGGTTTTGGGCACACCGTAAGTGGATTCCTTTCTTGGCCCAACCACATCTGTGCAGTTGAATGTCACCTGCAGACATGGAGGCTGGTGTCCCTTGCCTGGCTCTGGTTGTCATGATCACAGTGATCTGGAAGTTTGGTTTGGAGTAGAGCATGTAGTGATTTCTGCTGAGGTTTGATGGACTGATGCTCAGGTCCTCTGTCCAGTGGGTATGGCTTCTTAGCAGAATCCAGATACTACTTTGAGCTTTTCCTGTCTATCTCTCTTCATTCTGAGGGAAACAGTGGGTTATATCGGAAATATACTTTTGATGCATCCCACTCACACATTCCCAATGACCATGAATCAGTCAAGGGGCCTGTTGTCTCTCCCAGCCTTCCCTATTGTCCCTCCTAGCCTGTCACATCTAATGCACATTAAATTATGAGCTGACTCTCCATGACCACTGCCACCCTAGAGGAGGTCCTGTTTAAGTACGTCCTCTGTCTTCTCTCTAAGTAGTTTACCTGCCACTTCCAGGACCCCCTCACTGTTGCCCTGTTCACCCTAGACACCAGCATTAGGCCTCCCTCTTGGTTCTACTGATGGAACATGTTTTCTTCTTGTAATACAAAAGCAATGCATACTGGGATGGCTGCAGATGCTGTTAGCACTTTCTGGGTATCAACTGCAGGGGCAGAAATTGCTGAACCCCGGAAATGGAGAATTGGGAATGATGAAGATCCACCCACAAGGAGCTCTTCTAACTAATGAACTGGACAGAAAAAAAAAAAAAAAAAGACATTTGCTGGGCTGTGGAGATGGCCAGGCAGCAAATGCCTCCTGGGCAAGCAAGAGGCCCTGAGTTTGATCCCCAGCACTCAAGTAAACAAAAGCTAGTGTCGTGGGATGCTCCTGTGATGCCAGCACTGGGGTTGCAGAGACAGGAGGGTCCCCTAGAACTCATTGGCCAGTGAGAGACCCTGCCTGAACATAAGTAAAATAAAAGATGCAGAGAGACTTGAGGCATGGCACACAAGGCTGATCTCTGTCCTCTGTACACACATGCACACGAATGCAAACACATGCACACAGGCACACACACGCACACACAGACACACAGACATACACAGACATAGACCCACACACACATTCACACAAAAACGTGGGTGTAGCAGATGGAGTGGAAGTTCCGTGGAGTCCTAAGGAAGAGGCAGCAACTCAGCCAGTGTGCCAGGATCCATTTTTCTCCCACTCCTTCATTTGTGTCATTTATTAATTGATGCGTCTACTCAGACTTCCAGTACTAATTACTGAGCATCTAACGAGGTGCCAGGTATTTGCCTAGAAGTAGACTCAGAAGCAGGTTGTCAGGTTACCCTCTGACTGCACTGATTTATTTCTGGCGTGGCACTGTAGTACTCCTCTACAACAAACAAGGGAGAGGAAGGTTCTGGTGTTGCGTCTGCAAAGGTGGGGTGCAGTCGGCTAGTCGGTGTGACGGAAGCACACGCCCGGCTCATTAATCAAATAGTCGGCTTAATAGAGAGTTCTCAGATATGCCATGTGTGAATTGCCAGTTTTCAAAGAATTATAATACAACAAAACATAGGAGCCACACAGCTCATAATTTAACGTGCATTAGATGTGACAGAAGTCACCTGAAGGGCTATGGTTAAGAGCCATCATCAGCTTTGGAATGTCACACCAGCAGAAGGCAAGTCACTGAGGAGGGAATGGCTCTCTCTTGGCTCTGAGTGACCCCAGCTGGATTTGCGAACAGAAAACTCAGACCTGGGAGAAAAGAAAAACAGACACAGAGGTGGAAGGATGGGTGTTGCAGGATTGAGCAGGGTGTGGGCAAGATCCACCAGTGGGTCTCAGACACACAACCCTGCTCTGTGAGTCTCAGACACACAGTCTCACTTTGTGAGTCTCAGACACACAACACCTCTATGTGTGTCTAGGGGATTGGTGGGGGGGGGACAGATTCAGGGGGTGGGACAAAGGCATTGAAGGTCATTTTGTAATCCCCAAAGATTCATCTGTTCTTTCTTTTTCTTCATCTACCCTCTTCTTCCCTCCCTCCCTTCCTTCATCTCTCCTCCTTTACCTCCTTCTTCCTTCCTTTCCCTCCTTCCCTCTTCTTTCTATAAATGTCTTTGTCAGTTTTATCGTAAATGGCCTTTGGTTATGACTATTTCCCTACTTGTTCTCTCTCCTTTTCCCCATTTCCCTCTCTCCCCTCCACCTCCCCCATCTTCCTCTACCCTTTTTCCTCTTCTCTTAATTTGTACAAGCTCTCAGTCAGTCCCCCCCCCCCCCCCCGCTCCCCAGGAGATTGCAGTTGAATTAGACAGAAGCACCTTGTGAAGTCTCTGAGGTCTAACTTTGCAGCTCTAGGACCTCAAGACCTTAAGATCTGGTGACACAGTGGAGCCGGCCTTGGGGCTATGTCTTGGCTGTGGTCCCCACCGGGGTTCCATTAACAGTTGGCTTCCTGGGCTACATGAGTTTGGAAACCTTGTCAGAGAGGTTACACAGTCAAGCCTCTTGTAGGTCCTGTACCAATTCCTCCTGATCTTTCCTCACAAGGCTCATCATCTCTCCCAGCACCTGACTTCTCCCTGATGCACAGTGAGGCTCAGCACCTTAGACTGCTGGCTTGAAACACCTGGAATGCTGTCTCCTGACTGGAAGGTGGGGGGTAATAAGCTGCCAGCCATACTTCCCTGTTTAGTCTCCATGCACACCCCGGCTGGCTCCTGGCAGAGGGTAACGTGGACAGCTAAAAGCAGAGCTTCTTTCCTTGGTTGGAGCCATGTGTACCAGCTCTCTCTGTGAGTGGCAGATGTCTTTCAGTGTGATCACACACTTCAGCCTGTGACACAGACTAGCCTTTGTTCCTGGTGTGCCACCCATTCCTGCCAGGGAGCCAGAGACCTTTCTGAACGTGGGCTATGACTTGAGATTTGAGGCCAGCAAAAATTTCTTATTTTATTCAATTTCTTGCTTCTCCCAGCATTCTTAACTGGATGCTTCTATATGTGCCCCATACTCTCTTGAGGAGATCTATATACTTCCTCTTGCCAGGTGAGATGGCAAATTGCTTTCCTAGCTGGGTCAGTAATTTGCCAAGGGAACATGAAAGCAGATGCTGAGGAAGGTAGGTGTCTCCAGAGGAAAAGTGCTGAGCCAGCTGGTCCCACTTCCTTCACAGCACCTGTCCCCAGACCCAAGAACAGGCTTGGGAGGGAAGGCATTCAGGAGTATTTGTTGAGTCTGTGAATGAACAGATGAATAAGTGACTGAAAATAGTCATTCTTCATCATTTTTCATTTCTTATATTTCATTTCATTTCTGTTGTCACTTTGACTCTGTGTACCAAACTATTATGGCAAGACAGGTGGCCTGCCATCACAAAGACTTCTTTTTCCCTGTACTTTTGTTTATTCCCGCTAGAACCTGTCTCTTCTCTCCTCCCCCTTTCCCATTCTATGGATGGAATTTATGGTTCCCTATGCGCTAGGTGAGCCCTCTACCACTGAACTACATCTCCGTCCCCTTTAGTACCTTCCTTGCTCTTAGTCTGTGGATCTTACCCAGAGGCTGGAATTCCCTTCACCAGGCTTTGGGCTGATCTGGTCAGGCCTTCTTGAGGCTCCCAGTGTGCTTAGGTCTGGGCCACGGGCCTATCAGACTCTTTACTAGTGGCCCAGTAATGTTCTGTAATGGTGTGTACTCAAATATCACAGCAGCTGCACCGTGCATCAGAAACCTATGTTCAAGTCTTATCTGCCAAGAGCCCACTGAGAGGCTACCGAGAAGGTTACATTGCTAAGCCCCAAGTCAGCAGGATGGGGTGTGTCTCCACCCACACTGGGGTCAGGGAAAGAAGAGAAATTCCAGGCAGAGCAATAATTCAATCTTAGATGAAGGGTCTCTCAGTGTGCATTTCTTTAAAGTTGGCCTAGGACGATTTATACACAGATTCTGAGCTTCTTTGGGGCCAAAGGAGAGAAGGGAAATTGTCTAGATGTCAGAACCTCAGCAACCTCAAGACATAAAGTGGCTGTAACTGCTTCTGCTTTCTGAAGATTCTAAGAAAATAATGAAGCCATCAGCCATTAACTCTGTTTCATAACTAGCATCATTTTCTGAAGTGTGATGTGTGTGGTCCAAGGCCGGATGCTGGCAGTGTGTTCAACTCTCTACCCTCTTGGGCTGCTGACTTCTCTCTGGCTGCTCCAAAGAGGACAGTCCTTTGATTTGTCCTCCAGTCTTGTGGACTTACTATAGCATTGGGCAAATTGTATAAGTTTGTGTTTTGCTCCCACTGTCTTAGAAAGGCTGCTTTCTCTCTTGGTGAACATGGAGGTCATGGGCTGTTGCCTCTGTAGTTGTTACAGGAGGCTGCGTTCACTTGCTCTGCACGACATGGGCTGAGCGGCCTTGCTTCTTACACCGCAGACCTGCCTGGCACTGCCTACTCAAGTTTCTCTCTGCCGGGCAAGCCCCTTCTCCAGCATCCATTCCCAGGTGTAGTCCTCCATACCGGCTCTCCAGCTGCAATCTTCAAGTTACAATTGATTCATAGTCTTCCACAGGTTGGTGGCAGGCATAGCTACTTATTCAATGCAATCTTCCATTCATCTTGGTTTAAAAGTTCTTCATATTAAAAATTAGACATCCTTGAGCTAAGAGAGAGTATGTGATGGAGTTCTTGCCAGAGGAGACAGAGTTCCAGGCAGTCACCCTTTCTTTGATTTTCATGGCCTTCTGTTTCTTCTGTCTGGAAAGCAGATAGCCTGCAAGTGAAAGCCAACCTCTTGACAGACTGTTGTGTTTTGTTTTTGTTATTTTCCTGGTCTGTGACTGATGGCATCCTGGTTGGCATGTATGTTTGTGCCTGGTTTGGGAAAGGATACCTTGTTCCAAATTTCTGGCACTGTTATGTCACCCCAACCAGAGCATGAATGGCTGGGGTGGGAAACACCTCCCTCACCTGTTTCTTCAGCACTGGGTAGGTGTTACAGAATTTCTATTTGTTGGAAGAATTTGGTGTGGTGGCAATCCTAGGATTTGGGGAGATAACCAGATGGGTGTTCAAGGCTAGCCTAAGTTATAAAGTGAAACTCAATAGAAAGAGACAAGTTGCGTTTTATAAAAAAGAAGAGGGCACAGTGTTGGCTGGGTAGGGAAGTGGAAGAGTGGGTAGATCCGGGAGGAGTGAAAGGAGGTCGTAAATGTAATCAAAATGCATCATACAGGATTCTTGAAAGACTAAGAAAAGATTAAAATTAAAATTAGGAAACAAGTTCCGCATCTCTCCATGGTGACCTCCCCTCCCAGGCCCCGCCTCCTGAGCTCCTCTCCTCCTCTTGCCCTGCCCACCTCTTGTCTTCTCTTCCCTTCCTTCTCCTTGCCTGCCTCTTTCTCTTCTTAGAAGCAAATTCTTTTTCCATTGCATGGAACGTTCTGAGAGTGAGGATTTGTCACACACATTACATGTGTGTATTGGTTTGATGGTTCACTGGGAAAGGGGGACCCATCTAAGATGCCGGCTGTACACGAAGCTTTACCAGTGAGTTCGTGTCTCCTCCAGCTATCTCCCCTGCCATCCCACTCGGGTCCTGTCTGGATCCAAGTGTATCTTTCCTCATCCGTGGCCCTGCCGTTCATCTCCCTACCTCGTGGGAACCAGAAATAAACCCCGATGCATTTCAAATGTGAGACAGAGAAAGGAAATGGGGAGAACGCTGTCTGTGCTGGCTTCCATTGCCTTACAAATATAGCGTGGTGACTTAAAATCCGTAAGAATTAAGCTCTGGTCTCTTAAAATACATGCAAATTCTTGCAGAATATATATGGAGAAGTCACTCTATGTGTGGAGGCTCCTCGACTCCCTTGATAAATGGGGCTTCCAGACCACACTTTATTGAGTCTCTGATTTTTAATAATTTGAATCCTGCAAGATTTAATTCTGCATAATTCTGGCTGAAATCAGCTTTTGATTGAGTTGTAATGGCTCTGTTATTGTAAATATCTCCGCATGCTAATGCCGTGCTGGAATTCAATAATATTTAGATGAAATTTTTCGCCTCCAGCGTTATGGGAGCAAGGTTTGGAAATCAGGAAGTTTATGTCACAGTGACATCTATTTTGGGGAACCTGCAACATTTTTAAATGCAATAAACGGTCACCTCAAGACAAGATTTAAATAATTATGAATCTTAAATATATATGTGGATCAATTATAATATGTAGAATATTATAGTATGAATAAAATATATGAAAAGTCTTAAAATATATGTCTTTATTTAACCTTGCAGTATTTTCTGAAATAGAACCAGTAGTGCGGTGGAGGAGGGGTGAGATCCTGAGCCCCGAGGGTGGAGAGGCAGGGAGCTGCTGTCTGTATCAACACCACTGTTTGGATTGGGAAACAAAATGTTTCTTTCTTTCTTTCTTATTTATTTATTTACTTACTTACTTACTTATTTGTTTGTTTATTTATTTATTGAAAGACTTGTTTAAATCCGGAGACTTGGTTTCACTTGCTATACAATCAAATGAGCAAGGGAGCTGGAGTGACCAATGACGTCTGGGTCACAGTCTGCCCCCTAACTGCAGTGCAGTGCCTCTGCAGTGTGTGTCTCTGAGCACTTTCCAAACTAAACCAAAGGCTGTGTCTGTGTCCACACCTGTGTGAGTGTGGTGTCTTCCTCTGACATGGGCATCCCTCTATCATGCTTCTCTGTGGGTTGAGGCAGGGTCTCTCTCTCTCTCTCTCTCTCTCTCTCTGACTGTAGAACTTGCTGTTTTTTCCAGGTTTGTGGCTAGCCAGCAGGGTTAGCTGGGGATCCCATCCGCCTGTCTCTGCCTTAGCAGAGGGAGATTATAGGTGTGAGCCTCATGCCTGGATTTTATATGGGTGCTGGGCATCTGAGATTGGGTCTTCATGTTCCCACAGCAAACAAACTACCCACTGAGTCACCTGCCCAGCCCTTAAATTGAAGGTTTTGGTGATCAAACACTTCTTTAGTCCTGATGACTTCTGGGGGAGGGAACATTTCTCCCTTTTATAGATGGGAAGGAAGAACAGAGGCATGATTGGAGATCTCACATTGAGTAAGCAGAGAAATTGGTTGAATCCAGGCATCTGAAGACCCAGAACCTGTGCTCCCAACTCCATGGTACAAGGAAAGCAAACACTAGTTCTTTGCCATGTCATTGCCATGAGATGAGTTCTAATTCTACTTCTGCAGCTGTTTCTGAAAGGGGCCCCCAAGAGGTTGTAGAGAGGTTTGAGGACAATACTATCTGAGGCTGGAGGACAGCTGAACAAACCTGTTGTGGATGGAGAACCTAATGTTATGTCTCATGTCTTTAAACCCAGCACTCAGGAGACTGGGGCAGGAAAGTCAAGAGTTCAAGGTCAGCTTCAGTGATATAGTGGGATCTTGCCTCAAAAATAAACGAGCCAACAAGGGAAAGGTTGATGTTGAAAAGAGAGAACACAGGAGAGGCACTGAAGAAGGGATGCCTGCAGACAGAAGTTGAAAGTACCAACTTGCTTTTTCTGGTGGATTATAATAAGAGAGAAATGAGCTAAAGGAAACATGAAGAACTTAAGACAGTCTTTATATTCAATAAAACAATTTCAAAGCTAGACATATGATCTCCCAGAAAAGCCTTGTTTCCCTACAGAGACCTTAAGGATACAGCTCTGAGACCCTTCCCTCTTTTATTTGGAAGTAGAGCAACAGGTTTTTTGTTTTGTTTTGTTTTTTAATATATTTAGCTTAAGTCTTAGGCTTAGGTGTGAGCTTCTCATGGGAGAGTCTCAACTGGGTTTCTCTACACTGTGTATATGTAGGATTTGGGTGGCTCTCAAGTTACATCTCCAAAGGTTGCTAAGAAACCTTCCTTCTCCTCTTCCATTACCAGTGCTCAGAAATGTAGTCTATGAAAAAGTTAAAAGTCAAAGGATTTTTTGTTTTGGAAATTAAAAGTTATAAGGTGACCCTCCCTCTTTCACTTTGGAAGCTCAACAATATTGCCACTGTGCCCAGTAAGATCTCTGAATATGCCATGCCATAGCCCCTTATTCCAGTCCAAATGGCTTGCAAGGACTGACAGCAGTGTTTGAGAAGAGCCTGAGGTGGAGTCTCTCGAGAAGTGGGAGCCTGCTTTTTATAAAGTGGTCCAAACCTCTGAGATTCCCAGAGGTCCACAGAATTTTAAAGACAGTATTGGCAAAAGCTCTGTCATCTTTGCCAGACAGGGATGAGGCATTACAAAACATTAGTCACCTTTGGACATCTGTCCTTAGTCTATCTAGCCTAGGCAGTACGTATGTAAGAACTAAGCAGAGTATATGGATTCAGATGACAGCCGTTTCCTATGCACACTGAAGAATATTCTACAGAAGGGATTCAAAAGCCTCAAGGACCCATTTCTCTTGGGGGCTCCAATGGGCTGTATTCAAGGGATTGGAAATAAGATGAAGGTTGGGTTTGGGAGTAGCCTCTGCCCAGCACCTGCCAGGGGATTTTGTTTCATCTCTTTGGGGAAGGTGTGCCATTTTCAAGGTCTCTGTTTTTGTCTCACCACACAGATTAAGGAGAGGAGGACCATGTGGACATGACTGAAAAGATTTATTTGTGGTGGACTGCGCCCAAGGAGGCTCATTTGAACTTGTACTTGACCTAATGAAATATCAGACTTCAAACCTGGAATGAGGCTTCAGAGGTCTTGGGAAAGGGAGGATGTGTTGGTTTTATGTTACAGATAGAACCAAAGAGTAGACTTATGCCTTATAGATGACTACGAATTGTTGGACAGTTCTCCTATTAAAAGCAGGAACAGATTTCCCTTTGCATTAATCCAGAGTAGACTGTGAATATTTTGACGATAACAATATGGTTAATAGGAGGTCACATAGCTTCCAGATCTTCCCCTGATTGGATTGGTGACTTCCACATTCACTTCTCAGAAGCCTCAACTTCCATGTATGAAGTCTAATGATCCCCTACTAAATGCCTCAAGAAGTGGCTTTAGACAAGAGAAGAGGGTGCTGGCAATGTCTGAACACATCACATACAGAACTCCATATCAGACCAGGCTGTCACCAAACACCATTTCTGACCTCAGCCAAAGTCTTATGGGGCAAGAGAATAACCAGCCAGGCTGGTTCGAATCTATGACCCACAGGGTACAATGAATTAAGAGGGTCATTGTTTGGAGAATTGTTTGGTCGCATGGTAACCAGTAACGGGAGTTACCACCACTTCTCCAAGTCACCACCAGGATTATGGTGATGATGTTACTAATATTATTGCTAACAGTATTTCTTAAATCCAGGGAAGCACCTGCTGGTGTATATGATATTTATATCACAGCCACAACTTACACTCTGGCCATGAAGATTGCAGATAAAGCTAGGACAGAGCCTTGTATTAAACATAAGTGAAATACCACTGATCCAAAACTAAGATGTTATTTCCCACTAGGGTAAGCCCTCTTTTGCATAGGCATTTGTACATGCCATTTATCTGTCTTTATCTCTACCTCTTTCATTAGACAGTGAACCGAAGGCAGTTGTGTGCTTGCCTGTAGAGGAATTTTGATCCAGCAATATGGCTACTCTGGCAACGGGTCACATACAAAAATCTAGGTCTGTGTGATCCAGCTGGAATACAGACACACCCTTAGTAACACACTTTTAATCCCTCTGACTGGAATATAGACACACCTTTAGTACATACTTTTAATTACAAACAATGAAGTCTTATTGAGGGGCAGACAAAGTGCCGAATCAGAGAAAGATCTGACAGAATGAATTAGAGATAGGATATGCCCAACTCTCAGGAAAACAGACACGAAAGAGAAGATATTTAAGAGCAGAGAGAGAGAGAGAGAGAGAGAGAGAGAGAGAGAGATAGTTTGTGGAGACAATACATTAGAGTTCAGGAGTATAGTACAGTTTGGTGCAGTTAAGTTGAGTGCAGTTGAGTTTGTGGAGTTCAGAGGGCAGTTTTTCTAAGAAGAGCAATTCAGTCAGAAGTCAAGAGAAGCCAGTTTGAATCAGTTAGTTTGGAGAGGAATTTGAGCCAGAATAGCTGAGTTGAAACAGACAGCCAACATTCAGAAGGAACTAGAAAGGGGGAGGCTATTCAGCAGTAAGTCTCAGAGGCTGAAAACATTCTAGGCCAAGGTTAGCAGGTGGAGTCTGGAAGCTGAAGCCTTCAAGGTTCAGGCTTTCAGGATGTTAGATTATGTGGAGACTACAAGCTTCCGTGCCTAGGCCTAAGGATAGTTAGATAGAAATCCTCTGGGCTCAGCTCAAACCATGTATTTATAAAGCCTGGGTACAGCTCTCATCTCATCCCCCTCTTTTGAGGAAATAAAAACATTTACTTATTTAGTACCAATCTGAGAAGGGATTGCAGAAGATACAAGTTGTATGTTGGTGACTTTAAGTGGGTTTTGAGGGGAACCTTTCTTTATCTTATCATCTTGGAGCATGTATAGTTTCAGTAGCATTCATTCATTCATTCTGAAAATAAATGTCCTTTTCAAGAAAAGCACATCATAGTATTTACTTATTATAATCCATTTTTGTTGTAGTTGTTGATTTTATAAATATCTCATGTAGTCTTGGGTATCCTTGAATTGACTATGTGGCCAGGGATGACCCTGAACTCCTGATTCTCCTACCTCAGCTTCCCAAGTGCTGGGATTATATGTAGCTGGGTTTGCCAGCTGTAGATAGTTCCTGCAAGTGTGTGTGTAAAAAAAAAATTAGTTAAATTACATTGGGTGCCATTTGTAGAAAGAATTAATTAAATTATTAAACTGTATTTATATTATTGTTAATTGATTAGCTGCTGTTAATCTTTATTCCACCATTATAAATGAGCACACAGACACCATGTGGATTTTAACAAGCTTTGGCCTGAATTGTTCAATCCTAGCCCATCTAAACTAGCTCATAATTCTATTACCCAAATATGACCCCATATATACATACGTCCCTTTGGACGATTATTCTCCACGCTAAGCCAATGTTCCAGTCCACATGGAAGAATCTTCTTTAATCTACCCCATGGCATGTCTTCCTTGTTTACTTCTGGCTTCTTCTCCGGGGACTTCTTCCCAAGATGCTCTGTATCTCTCTAAAAAGCCCAGGAACCTTAGCCCTACCTACCTCTATCTTTGTCCAATCTCCAGGCCTCAGCATTTATTTAACCAATCAGAGTCAATTAAGTAACAGACAGCAAACAGGACCAATTAACATTTAGAATGCTTAACACCACCCCATCATTTCCCTCCTTTTGTCTAATAAAAAGGATAAAAGGTACATACATAATGTTTAGCCTATTTCTATCAGACAATCTTGAAGAAGAAAAAAAATCATCTATCTATCTTGGTGTGTCTAAAGTTCTGAACCTAAATAATTTTTATCATATATGTTGTCTTCAACCCCATCAAAGACATAAGAAGAGATAAAGTTATTATTTGAGTGAATAGGAAGCACAGAAGAGCAGCTTCTAAAAAAGAAAAAAGAAGAAGAAAAGAAAAGCAGCACCTTTCAAATAGTTGTTTGTCACCTTGTGGTCACAGTAACATAGATAAGTGAAAACTGATCACTTTGGATGTCAACTTCTGAGTGGTATGTTTCAGGTTCACGATTTTGCTGAGGACATCAGGACATCTATGGGCTGAAGGTGTCAGTACTTGTGGCCCATGCTTTCACCCTCAGCTACCTTAGTTATACATTGTAGGTGATATCTCCAGATATCTGTGGCTCAAGATACATGATGGCATCATTTTATAAACCTGTTTTCTACTCAAAAGGTAGAAGTTAAGGTTTTCCCAAAGCCTTGATGTTGACAAAATCTCTCATCCAAGACCATATAGAGATCTTGAGAATTTGGCTTGATTTTGTTTTCTTTCAGTCAATCTATCTAGTCAGCAATGGATTTATCAACATAGATTTTGTAAACCAGGACAAGAACATGAGACCCGTTTGGAATGGACACAGAATGTTGAATTTTATGAGGTCACAGAGAGGTAGAGAGAATTTCTCATACCCAGACTACAGGCTGCGGGAAAATATGAGGCTTTGGGCTCCCAGGTGCCTCGCCAGGGTTACATCTGGGTTTGAGTAGCTCCAGGGCTCCTGCCTTCAGCTCCTTGCTCCATGGTTAGCAAACTTTGCATGTCAGCACACAGGTGGTAAACATGTGATGTTTGAGTGACACGAAATTCATCTTGACAACTCAGTTCTGCTGCTTAGTGCGAGAGCAGGCACAGAAGAGGAACGATGACGTATGGCTGTACCAATGGAGCCTCCTCACTAAGCACTGCTCATGTGCATTTTCTCCTGCATCCTGCTCCATCTCTGGCGCTCCCATCACAGTCTCAGGTGCCCATCCTCTTCTAACTCACCGCCACTAATCTTTGTGAGTGATGGGGACTCTCTTGAGTCACATGAACTCTGGCCTTGCCTCTTGTCCTTGAACTTTGGGTGAGGTCCTTAATCTAGGGCCCACAGTTTGCTATGTGCTTGCCAAAGGGTTGTGCTGCTGTTACCACAGGAGCCTCTGGGGCTCAGCTTCATGCACAATCCTATCTCCATGAACTTGCATAATGAGATAGAGTTGACTGATTTTTACCCTAGGTGTACACACACACACACACACACACACACACACACACACACACACACACA
>CAJQZJ010001511.1:12281584-12302679 GCA_907164525.1 Lophiomys imhausi
ACACACACACACACACACACACACACACACACACACACACACACACACCACATGACTTGGGCCTGAGTTTTACCCTCCCTCAGACCCCATTTCATATTTGTAGATGGGATGAGCAAGAAATAGTTATAGTTTATAAAGCAACACAAGAATGGACAGACTCTTTTCATAAGCAGCTGAGTGCTACAGAGCAGTCAGAAGTTAACACAGCACATTAGCATGTATTCATTTTTATTGTCAACTTAACATAACATAGAGTCATCTGGGAAGAGGGAGCCTCAATTGAGTCCTTGCCTAGATGGAGAATGTCTGTAGGGCATCACTTTGATGATTAATATGGGAGGGCTCCAGCCCACTTTGGGCAGCACCATCCCTACGCAGTTGTGCCTGGACTGTATAAGAAAGCAAGCAGTGCATAGGACTGGAAGTAAGCCAGAGAGTGAACCAGCAGGCAATGTCCCTCTGTGTTTTCTGATTTGAGCTCCTGCCCTGAGTTTATTCCTTGTCTTTCCTTAATGATGGACGATGATCTGGACATGTTCGATGAAATAAACCTTTTCTTCTCTAAGTTGTGTTTGCTTATAGTATTTTATCACAGCAACACAAAACCAAACTAGGGAAACGTTCATTGACATTCTTTTTGAGATCTAGAACTTTCTAAGATGCTGAAAGCTGAGAAGTTGTTCATAAACTTCTCAGTGCCGCAGAGGACCTACTAGCTGAGTACAACCCATCCCAGTATGTGTTTGAGTCACCCACACTTTCATTAGCATCACAGGAGCAAGATTTGCTTCTGGAACATTTTGTTTTTACTGCTCTTTTAAATTCACATTTTGTTATCAAACAATTACATTTGGAGATTGTTTAGCAAAATGTGTTTGCATTTCTAATTGAATACTCCAATAATGATGTTTTTAGTTTACTTGATTTTTAAAGGTTATTATTATTCCTATAAGGTTTCATAAAATGTGGCAGCCCAAAAAGCTTTTACAGCGTATATAAATACATTTTTTCAGTTAGATGTAGATGCTTTCTTGCAATGTTATTTATTAGAAATGACATTTCTCAATATTGTGGCATGATCTTCATCTTTTGAGCCGAAGGGAACTTAAGTTTCTACTCCACTGGCAAAAGAAGTTAAGAAGTAGAAGTGGCTCACAGGCTATGGGGAGGGGTCTGAAGGCTGTCTTTGTGCTCAGTGGATCTGTGATAGATTAGTGATGTCTGCATGGTAACACTAATGGGGGTGTGTGCATGTGTATGCACATGTGTATGTGTATGTACCTGTGTGTATAGAGATATGTTTTGTGGGATACCATCGTGTAGTACATATTTGTGAACTGGCTTCCATCTCCCCCACCGCCCCCATTCTCTATGTGACAACTGAGGAAGCACACCACTGAGAAAAGAGAATGTGACTTTCCCAGGACTACTCTAGTGGCCAGTGGGTAGAGTCAGACCTGGATCCAGAAAATCTGTCCTGAGACCAGCTGCTTGCTAACTCACTGTGCATGGCTGAATGAAGGGCTTTCTGTGATGTCGCTTGGAAACAACCTCTTTGTTCCTCTGTGTAATGACATGATGGACTTGGCAAAACCAACCCTGGTCAGGGAGTGGCTTCACATGAGAATGTCAGGGGCTATCCGAGTGGCAGCTCTGCCTCTTGAATGGTAGAGATGTTCTGGAAACACAGCTATCACAGCACTCTATTTCCCCTTATTTTCTAAATTCCCCGTGGTTCTGATTTTACCATCAAACAATTAGCTTAAAATTTTTCTTTTTAAACATACCCTGCAGCTCAGTAGAAATTGTATAGTTCAGTTAATAAATACAATAGAGGGCTTTCAAGTGAAGAGTCAGTTGGGATGGCTGGAAATAAACGGCCTACTTTGGATACATGTACGCTTTGAGCAGAGCTGACTCCATCAGCCAAAGTTCCCAGAATCTTCAACATGTCAAGGATCAGTCACACACGTTCTGGAGACTGGATGACAGCGAAGAGATTCTCCTGACCTCAGGGAATATTACTGGATCAGAGAGAAACAAGGATGTTTGAATCCTGGAGAGGTTGGAAAAGTAAGGATGAAAGAGACTGGCTCATAGACCTATTTTTAATAAAACTGAGCCAAACCCCAGAAGATGTGGCACAGAGGGCAGAAAGGCAGCCAGGGCTCATGTTTGTCAGTTGTAATTTGAATCGCTAACTTGAGCACGTGCGGGGTCTGGGGCTGCTGTCTCTAATAGGTTATCACAGGATAGAGTTTAAAGTACCCACTTAAGTCATAACCTCATCCACTTAGAGATCCAGAAAGGGTTCCCAGGGCTGATCAGGGACCTGATTGGCAAATTACTATAAATTAACGTAGTTATAGCTGGGACATGAATATACTATACGCTTCAAAATGCTCATACCATACATAATATATGCCGTGTCTTAAGATGATAATAGTGGTAATTTCTGAGATGACTTTTCCTCTAGCTGGCACCTTTCACCCCATGATCCCAAGCCCTTTACAAACACTAATTAATTACATTAATTTTATCATAAAGCTTGCTCATTACTGTACTTTTATTATAAGCTCTTGCCAGCTCAGATTTAATGCAACGCCCTTATTGAAATTCTGTTCTTTGATATCGCTGAAATCTGCTCAGGTTCACGCATGCCTTTATAGGGTTTTCAACTCCACAAAGAACTACAATAAAAGCTGTTTTCCTTTATTATGGGAGTATGTGAAAGATGGTATTGAGTGATGCCCAGACCAAGTGTCTTGACCCTCCCTAGGGCCACACAGCATGTTCAGGGTCAAGATGGTGCCACGTGGGGGATAGTATCATCTTTCAGCTGGGACACAGGGCTTGTCAGGCTGCCTATATCTTCCAGGCTGCAGAACTGCTGCCTTTGTAGGTCCTGATGTTCTCATGCAAAGCCACTCACTGACAAGGATTCATTTGGCCAAGCCCATCATTCGGGAGTGAGGGATGACAAGCTCGGTCAGTGTCATTACAGCTCCTGACTCACAAGGGTGGTATTTTAGGTGAAGGAGGTGCCAAGGCACACACAGATGGGTAAGGACAGGAGTTCATGACCAGATTGCCATGACCACAGGCATGGGACTTGGGGAGGTAGATAGGAGGATGTCTAGTGGTAGATACTGATTACAGAGGCAGGAGAGTGCTCCAGTGCCTTCTTTATTCACACCAGGTGTGTGCACTGCCCTGTACACCGGCAGGACCTCTGCTTCTTCCTGTCTGAAAGATAGGTTGGCCATTTGGCTTTCTGCATCTGCGGGACACTGAGGTGATAGTGGGATGGAGTGACATGTGTGTAGGCTTCCCTCTGAATGGCACAGTGCTGGAAGTTAGCTGGGCATTGGAGTTAGAACGAGGGTTGCAAAGTTGGACCTGTGTTCTCACTCATGGAATTTGCCACTTACGTTCCTAGAACTTCATTCTGTCCTGGTGACATCCGTGAATATGGCTCATGAATCTAGCTAATGATATAACAGACATTAAAAGGCAACAAACGATGGCCCCAACACATCCTTCAGTGGGTAAAGGTGCTTGTTACCAACCCTGATGACCTGAGTTCAATCCCTAGGACCTTCATGGTGGGAGGAGAAAACTGACTCACGAAATTTGATCTTTGATCTCTACACACACACATAAATAGGTGTAGCTTATTTAAGGGCATTTATTAAATGACTATACATTTCTCATAGTAAATGATCCAAGAGCTAGCTAAAAACCTAGAAACAAGAAAAAAACCATAAAACCTCACGTAACCATACACAGATTAGGAGAAAGAAATCAGCTCACACGATAAAAACAGTCCCCACTCAGTGGCATCTTTTTTGATGGCAATGGATACATTTCAGAGCAGAAGGAATGCCAGAAGCAGGGTGTAGATAACTACAAAGAAGTACACTCAAGAGAAAACCCCATAGAAACACTTGCAAGCACATACACACATGCAGATAAAAAGATTAGTGAGATCAGACCTGTAGACTGTGCCCATGAACATTACTGTTCTGTTGCATATGCATCATTGTGTGAGACGTTGGTATCAGGAGAAGCAAGCAGAAATGACACCCAGATCTTCACTTCAGTATTTTTGCACTTCCTGTTAATGCATATTTATTTATTAAAATAAAACTTTAAAAATGTGAGTTATCTGATGAATCCAGTCACTCAATGAACTCAGTGACTGACACGGCCTCCCTCTAGGTAGGTCTCTATTTATAAGTGAGCTCTGCCAGGCTGCAGACATGTAGGACCATACTTTCTCTCTAATCATTAACTTTTGGCTTGAGAGTGTGTGTTTGGAACACCAACTGCTTCACCTTTGAGAGCAGACACTGTGTCCTCAGTGTTGCCAGGCTCCAGCCCCAGTGGGACTCACAGGGCATCCTTGAAGACTTGGAAAGCTCCTCCCCTTTTGCTGTTTCTCAGCACAGGGCCAGAAGGGAGTTGAGTACCATATGCTCACACGTTAGATCCCAGAGCCAAAGGGAAGGAGACAAGCAGCCTAGCCACTGCTTTAGATAGAACAGACCCTGGATGTGGCAAAACGTGTGCTCATATGTTTCATTAGGTAAATAAAGCTGACTTGGGTAGGTGGCTTCAAAGCCACAGTGAACCGAAATCATGTTGGCTGTACTTGGTGCTCAAAAAGCCAGTGTCACCGTGACTGCCGGTTCTGAGTGTTTTCAGGAACCTGAAGTCCCATAGGTATTCCATCTAACATGTGTACAACCCTGTGGGACATATCCCTTGACCCTGACCCAGAGAACATAAAATCCCTCCTGACCATGACTTCATGCCATGGAATCTATTCCAATGGCAATGCTTTCGAGTAGATATTCTTAGGTCTATAAAAACATATCAACAATTTTCATTCCGTCCAGGGGCCTGGACAATTAACAGTTTAACTCCCTCAAATGTTTTCTTTTACCTACATAATGGTCCAGGGTGAAGGTTCAGCAAATAGTCCCCTCTCCCTTTGAATAAAGGCTTTCTGATGGGGCAAAAAGTGAAGAGAGAGTACAGAGGAGACACAACTTTTCAAACAGCCTGGCCTGGATGTGGTGCTCACCCTTTCTGTTGTACAGACACAAGCTTGAGCCCTCCTGGAAGGGGGGTAGGGTGGGGAACAGCTTCTCAGTAATGTCTCCATGCTAGTGAGGCAGGGTTCAGATCCATAGCTGCCTGCCTCTGCTGTGGCCATTCATTCTATCTGATGGAGAGTGGAAATGGGAAGTCAGCTCATAACGTTTCATGTCTGTAAACTCTATGGACCAGACTGGAGCGTTTTTGTGTTTATTTGCCTCACTGCTGTGACAAAATACCTTTTAAAAACAACATAAGGGAGAAAGAGCTTATTTTGGCTGAGGGATCCAGGCTACAGTCCAGTGTGGTGTGGAAGGTGTGGCATCAGAAGCCCAAGGCAGCTGGTCACATGGCACCTATAGTCAGGAAGGAAAGAGAGATGAATGGCGATGCTCACCTCACCTTCTTTTTCTTCAGTCCAGGAACCCAGTCTATAGACTGGTGCCATCAAGATATAGTGTGAGTCCCCCACCTCAGCAAACCTAATGTAATGAGTCCTTCACAGGTATGCCTAAAGGCTTGTCTCCTGGGCAATTCTAGGACCTATCAAATTGTCCATCAGTCTTAACCATCAGAACTTTGAGCTCAGCCTGCTTGGATTTCTATTTTTCCTTAAAAGCTATTTTATAGACGTGTGACCTCAGGAGAAAGTTGCTCAATCACTCTAAGACACCATATTCTTTTCTCTAAATCAGGAGGGTGTTGAAAGCAAATACCCTGGGAGGTGTTGTAAGGATGATATGCACACGGTGACTCCAGGGAAAGTAGACAGGAAGTACTCAGCAGAATGAAGTCTTCACATTTTCACCAGAACTGCTGTTATAATGATGGTCTTCACACTGCCCTGCCTCCTGTGCCCTCTCCAGATTCATCACCATTGTGTTAAAATAGTTCTCTTGCATTAGTGTGTGTGCGTGCGTGCATCTCTCTCTCTCTGTCTCTCTCTCTCTCTCTGTCTCTCTCTCTCTCTCTCTCTCTCTCTGTGTACACATGCTAGGACATGCATGCATAGTTTGGAGGACAACTTGCAGGAGTTGGTTCTCTTCCTCTGCCAAGTGGTTCACTGGGATTGAACTCAGGTTGTCGGGCTTGGCGGGAGATGCCTTTACCTGGGGAGCCACCCCCTTCCCCCCTCACTACATCTTTGCTCACTTCTTGTCCTCTCTCTCTTTGATGTCTCAAACTTCCAACCTCACCCATGATGCTCACGTTATTGCGAACTCTTCACCATAACTATAGAGTAAAGAAGTGACAAGTCCTCTCCCCTCTGCTGAGACAGCTTACAGTGTGTGTGACTTGCCGAGGAGTGGCAGCCTTGCCAAAGACAGCTCCAGTCTCCTGAAGAGAACACATCCGACACTGCTGATTCGGTGTCCGAATGTCCACAGCTTTATTAAATATGTATTAAGGAGCTCCCCTCATAAATTGTATGCACTTGGCCACTCGGGGTATAATGCACTCAGCTAAATAACTTTTCTAGCCACACAGGCAGCAATCAGACCAACTTCAAGGTTGGTGAGAATAGAGTGTGTCAACCCTGCCTTCCTCCATTCATAGGTGTCCGATGGGCCTTCCGGCACAGCAGATTCCAACCTTACTATTCCAGCTCTCTTGGTAGCTTGCCTTTTTAGGTTAAACTGTACTCATGCCTTCCCTTTTGTGAGAGCCATTCAGAGTGGCACATAAGGGCCTTAGGAAGGTACTGGATTTGACTCATTGGTGTTTCATCTGATACCATCAAAGTCCCTGAACTCTCAAATAATTGTCTGTCCATCCATCTATGCATCCACCTATCCACTAGCCCACCCACCTGCCTATCCATTTCCCTACCTACTCATCCAACCATCCATCCATCCATCCATCCATCCATCCATCCATCCATCCATGCACCAACCTACCTCCTGTCTGAACCAGGCCAAGTACAAGGCACTGAGTTTATTATATCAATGGTGTCTGACTTTACAGAGCTGATTTCCAAGTGAAACAGATAACACACAAGCACACAACACACAATAATCACAAGTGTACATCAGGGTCATTTCAGAGCAGGCTTATAAACTGAAGGCAGAGGCAAGACAAAGATAGTATCCTTCAAGAGGCACAGAAAAGATATTCTTGTGTTAAGAGATGATACTTACAAAGGTTCTGTCCCAGAAAACAGCCTGTCCACACCCACATTATGCATTCTCTTAGACAATAGAGGAAAACATATACTGTTACATTGTGTCTATTTTTGTCTTGGCAATTATCCAAAGCAAAACCATTTTGTATTCCTCCTATTTCCCTAAAATTGTTGGTCTCATGTATTTTTAAAGTGATAAAAGACCAGATATGCAAACCAAGATGCTTAGTTCCCAAGATTAGGAATATAGTAGGGCACCTTGGAATGAGGACAATGTCTGGCTGATGCTACAGCTCAGGCTTGGCTTTAGAAAATAGGAAAGAATTGGTGAATGAAGATATTTCAAGAAAAAAAAGTTCATGAACCCAGGTTGACCCTCCTTTGTCCTGAGGATGATGTGTTCAGGCACATGCATCTGCATTAAAGATGTGATAAGGAAATGAATAAGTTCCTGTCCTTCAAATCACTGGCTCAGTCTGACAGAAGTCAGATTTATTATCAACAGTAAAGAAAGGGTATAGAGTGGGTTTGTGGTAAACACCCTCTGACCTCAACATAGTCTACATTCAAGTTCCTGCTACCTGTGACTATTACTTCATTTGGAAACAGGACTGTTAGCAGATGTATTTTTTAAGTTAAGGATCCTAAGATGAGATCATAGCATGTGGCCCAAGACAACTCTTTGTCTAATGTGGCCCAGAAAAGCCAAACATTGGATACCCTGTTAGATTACGTACATGTATTTTCATACAATAACAAGGGCCCTTGTATGACACTCAGACAAATAGACACAAGAGGAAATACCCAGTTTTATCTAGAGACAGAGGTTGTAATGATGCAGCCACAAGTCTAGGACTGCTGGGAACTGCTAGACAATAGAAGAATGCAAGGAACTGAGCCATCCCAGCACTCCTAAGAGGGAAGGTTACCCTGCCACATTATGGACTTCTAGCCTCTAGAATCTTGAAAGAATACATTCTTTTCTTTAAGTGATAAAATTGGTGTTAGTTTGTGATAACAACTCTAGAAAACACACACAGGAAAGACGGGCATCACTAGACCAATGGAAATAGAAGGAGATATCATAGTAAGCCAGTACGGAGTCATCATATTTGAACTGCTCAACAGCACTGGTGGTCAGCAGCAACCATATTAAACAGCACAGCTGTAGCGTGTTCCAAAAATCTCAATGTGGGACAGGAACAAAGACACAAGACAGGAGATGGAAGGAGTTTCTGGACTTCTGAAGCTGTAGAATCTTTCTCCTGGAGGAGTGTGTAGATCCCAATCAGATTTCAAAGAACCAGACCCCCAGGTTTCTGGAAATTCTCATAGTGAGCCAGCATATTCCTCTAAATGCAAGAAGCTCCAGTGAAGGCCAAAAGTCAGACTTCCATGCAGATAGGACAGGAACCAAAAGAAATGAGTTCAAATAGAACTGAGTTGACAAATGCTAGTGGTGGCCAGGGCTTTCTTCTCTTATTTAATCTTGTCACAGACCAATGGTGAGGTGAGATAGCTGTCCTATTTTGATGAGGAAACTGGGAGTCAAGAATATAGGGAACTTTCCCAATATTACCCAGCTATTTTGTTGTGTGTATGGCATGTATATGTGTAGAAATGCATGCATATGTGTTCATGAGTGTGTGGAAGTTTGAGGTCAATGCTGAGTGTCATTCTCTACTGCTCTCCACAGTATTTTTTTTTTGAGGTTTTCACTAAACCCAGAACTCACTCTTTTGTCTAGATTGGCTGTCCAGGAAGTCCCAGGGATCCTCCTGTCTCTATCTTTCCAGCACTGAGATTGTGGGTGTGTGCTATGCACTCAGTTTTTCATGTGGGTACTGGGGATTTTGAACCCAGGTCCTCATGCTTGTGTGGTAAGGACTTTACTGACTGAGTCATCTCCTTGATCCTTCATTTGGATTGTCAATGTGTGTGCCTGAGTCCCTCTGTCTACACCACTACTCACTTGTGTTGTGGCTGGCACCTGGCATCTGGTTGACCACGCCTTTGTGAATACTTTGTTCTCAGTGAGAATAAGATCAGAGCTGCACATGGAGTGACTTCCACCATGGAAGCAGACTTCAGGAAGTCAAACCAGGGGTATTCAGGGCTCTTGAGCTCTGGTGGTGAGGTCTCAGACAGCTGAAGGCATTTAGCATGTGTGTGAAATCCAGCGCAGAGCCCTTGTTTCTCCAACAGGTGTCTCAGCACCCTCTGGCTCATTTTCTCTGGTTGACCAGTTGGTTCTTCAATATGCCACTTGCTGTATTTTATTACAGTACCGACCCATGGAAGCTAGAGCTGTCCATTGGAATAACAAAGCAAGTTTGTCTTTAAGAAGAAAGATGCCAGGGCCTCCATTTTCTGATAAGAATCTGCAATTTGTGTTTATTTTATTTCCTGTTGATTAATTGCCATGTAATTTTTGGCAACCTTCCAAGCATCTCTTGTCAACAAACTAGGCCAAATTAATATTCTCCAGGATGAGATATTCTGAAGGACTCTAGAATCAGTCTTCATCATTCTGCAAATGACCTGTTACATATGGAATGATGGTGGCTTTGTGCTTTTTGTTGGGGCAAAGAAAAGAAGCCTTGGGTTCATAACCTTCCCAGGAATAAAAACAGATAGATTATACAATTGCTCTGTGGTCCAGTGAATGGATCCTTTGTAGGGTGGTCCCTGTGGAACTGGAGTGGGAGTGCATCTTAGAATTCCACTTTTCCTGGTATCTGGACTCAACTTAGATATTGCAAGGTAAGGAACCTGCCAAAATGGAGGCTGTTGGTAGAACATTGTTGAGTTGAATGAGCTTTGGAATAGGTATATTTTAATGTTCTGGTTGTACCAATGAACTTGCTTATGATCTTCTGAGATTCACTCCTGCCAATATCACGTTCCTAATATTTTTAGTTTGGTTTCTCTTGCTGTTGCCCATCATCAAGAGAAGCCAGGGTAGAAATTCAAGGCAGGAACTAAAGTAGTGACTGTAGAGTAATTCTACTTAGGAGCTTGCTTCTAGACCCAAGTTCAGTTACTTTTTATTTATTTATTTTTATTACATTATTTATTGCTTCAAGTTACATCTCCATCACAGCCCCCTCCCTCCACCCTTCTCGGTTCCACTTCCCCCCTCCTCCCCTTCCCCCCCTCCCCCTATCCTACTCCTCTGGTGTGGGGTGCCCTCACATCTCAGTCCCCTCAGTTCATCAGTCATATGAGGGCTAAGAGCTTCCTCTTGCACTGGGGGCTTACATGGCAGCTCCACTAGGGCAAAGTGTCCCACTAACAGGTAATAAAGTCCATGTTCCTGTTCCTTTCAGTCTGTTGGTTGTAGGATAGTTATCCTGTAGTAAATGGCTAAAATCAGTTACTTTCTTTATACAGCCCTGGTCCAGTTGCCTAGGGATGTGAGGTGGTTTGAATGAGGATAGTCCTCATAAGTTCATAGATTTTAATATTTGGTCATCAGGGACTGGACTAAACCTCTGAAACTGTAAGCCAGCCCCAATTAAATGTTTTCCTTTATAAGAGTTGCTGCAGTCATGGTGTCTTTTCACAGCGATAGAACACTGACTAAGACAGGATAGTACTACTCACAGTGGTTTGGGAGTTCCTATACTAAGTAACAATCTAGAAAATGATCCACATACATGCCCGCAGCCCAATCTGATTGAGACAATTCCCCAACTGAAGTTCCCCCTTCTCAGGTCACTCTGAGTTGTGTCACATTAATGAACAATATTAGTCATCACCCTACTAAATCCACCTTATTTGTCACTTTTGTTATCACTATAACATAATATCTTACACAAGATATTTTAAGGGTATAGGGCAATGCTTCTCACCCTGAGTCATGACTCTATCTCTATTTCCAAAACTATTTGCATTACATATTCATAACAGTGGTGAAATTACACCTATGAAGTAGCAATGAAAATAATTTTGTGATTGGGGGTCACCACAACACAAGGAAGTGTATTAAAGGGTCACAGCGTCAGGAAGGTTGTTAACCATTGATATAAAGGAAAAGGTCTATCATGACAAGGAAGTTATTTATTTAACAAAAGAACTTGGTTCTAACTTCTGACTGTATTAATTACCAGTGGTGGATCAAGCAAGTGCCTTCTCGTCACCCCACTACCTGCAGTAAAGCTGGAAGCCTGGCTCCTGCTTTGTAAGACTGCTCAGAGCATGATGAAGACCAGGGGCTGGGCAGAAATCACAAGCAATCATGCCAATATGGCTGCTGCCTTGGTCCTTCCTTAGCTTGGAAAACTTCCTGTGTATGGACTGGAGCCTGGGTAGCCACAAGATGCTTGAGAAGAAGGGTGATGTTTACTGAACACCTGTGTGTACCTCATACTGTGAAAGAGTTCCCTGTGATTTGCTTTGTGTTCTCATTAGAAATTCCTAGGCTCCTATGGTAGGAACTGCTCCCAATTGTACAGAACCCTCTAAAACCTGAGAGGAAGTGACCCTGCTTTTTTGTCCCACAGGCTCCTGATGCTTTCCATGTTCCCTCATGGCCAACTTTCCCTGAACTTTGTCCCTTCCTCTCCTAATAAGTGGATGGAGACATGGTCTCTTGGGAAGAAGCAACATGGAACCCTGGACACATTCAGGGATAAAGTACTGTGTCCAACTTCTTTCATACTCTAGATGTATTCTATGATGTATCCACATCCAATCTCCCAACTTTATATTCCCTCCTCAGGTGTGGCTGTCCTCCCTGAAGGAGTGTTGCCAACAGTCTGTTCTCAAAGAGCTCTGGAATAACTCTGCCTTCCACAAGGATCTATTCCAAGGCACAGAAGGGACAGGGGTCAGATGCTCATTCCTCCTGAGCTACCCTCCTATTGCACCAGAAGCCACCAGCCATCTGTGTGCTTGGACTCTCCCTTTGAAACGAACTCCTCCAAGTGCCTCAGCAGCTCCAAAAACCATGGACAGATTCAGTGCATCCAAGGCCCTCTGCATCCCCAAACCTGAACTCCACCCCCTCGGTGTGTGTATGTTGGGGGGCATACCTGTCAGAGGCCATGCATGTGTATATATGTACACACACACACACACATACACAATTTAAAGTACTTCTGAGAGCAATCATTGAAGGGTAACAATATTGCCTGCTGTGGTTCTTGTCTCACAGCCTGTGGTCACTCACAGGTGATCTTTGTCAAGTACTTCCTCTTTCTCAGCATCCATTTCCTTAATAAAAATGTGACTGGTGCTATAAAAGAATTGAATAGTACATGGGTTTCCCATGATTTTATATGGTAAAGCTTCTGCTCTTTCTATATCTCTATCTATCTATCCATCCATCCATCCATCCATCCATCCACCTATCTATCTATCTATCTATCTATCTATCTATCTATCTATCAACTGTCTGTCTGTCTATCTGTCTATCTATCTATCTATCTATCTATCTATCTATCTATCTAACTGCACACAGCCTGTGGAGGTCTTAAGACACTCCCAGGAGTTGGCTCTCTCCTGCTATGTGGGTTCTAGCAAATAAATTCAGATCCTTAGGCTTGGTGGCAAGTGTCTTTACCTGTTGAGCCCTCCCACCTACCCTGGCTTAACATTTGGAGGCACTGATTAGCGTTGGCTCTTTATTTCCAACCTTCCTTTTCTGCCCCCAGCCAAGCTTGAGCAGAGGAGGCCAGTGCAAACTGGGACTGTCCACTTCCTTCAGGGTGTGATGCTTCTTTTGATCCTGTCCTGGGTACATGGATCAGTCAAAGCATCATAAAAGAAAAGGCTAAATCTTAGCTGGACACGTAAAGAAGACCTTGGGAAAGACCAGAGGTGGGCGATACCGGAAGGAGCCTCTGTCCTTGGGTCATATGTCGCTTTGTCACTTCTTAGCAGCACTGCAGAAAAATGGGACTGGGAAAACCTTAGAGGCCAGACTGCAACACTTTGCAAGCCGGTTGGGACCCTCTGACTTCCTTTCATAGTGAGGTTTCAATTGTTTCATGACCCAGAAGCGGTCTCAATAGAGCAATGCTGGGGAGAGTGATTAGCTCGGGCGACAGTGTGCGAGGCACATTGGAGGTTGTTCAAATATAACCTTATAACAAACTCTTGGTTTTGTTTAATAACTACAATTGTGCCTGAAGTCACCTCCCTACAAGATGGCAGATGTGAAATGCTTTGTAGAATTAAGGAGGTTTTCCACATGGAAGGTTATTATTAATATGGCATTAGGTTATTGCTTTATTTGGGGACAATTTCCTTTGTTCTTGGAAGATTCTGAATAGAGACGGAGTTTGTGCATTGTTCAGCATTCGAGATTAAGGATGGGGCTGAACTGGTTTAAATTCAAGGGTTTTGTTTTTTTGTTTTTTGGGTTTTTTTTGTTCCATTTTAATGTCTTATGTAATGCAGGGAATATTTTGTTGTTGTTTACAACATATTACAGGTGCTCCAACAGGGTAGGATCCTGCACCTGAGAAAGATAGCATTAATTTTGACAAAAAAAGGGGTTTAAAAATATAAATGTCAGCATCTCCAGCGCTGGGAAGGTGGCAGTGGGTGGCAGAAGGTGTTCTAGGATGGCGCTCAGAAATAGAATTCCAGATGCCTCCCGCAAGCTCTCAGACAGTGCAGGCACTGCGCTGGCCTGCTTTACTCAGTTGAACTATTTTGTTATTTGGAAACTTTCGGTGAGGCCAGGTGGTTGAGCAGGAGGTCAGGCCAACCCGTGTCTGTCTGTGCTACCTTTGAATCATGTCTCAGTGCCCTGAACTTCTGTTTCCGCAGATGTAAAATACGCTGAGAAACTGGCTGAGTGAATGTGTTGCAAGAAGACAAGCAGGGAGATCAGGGAAGGGAGGACTTCAGTGCCCCGGCCCCCCGCTTGTGTTCTAAGGTCCTGAGGCAACAGCCCTGTGGACCTCTGGTGTCACACCTGTGGTTTTATCCCCCTCAGACTTCACCCAGTCACCGCAAGCATGTCTCCCTAGCTCTCGTGATCTAAGCTGTATGGCTATGAACTCCTGTGTCCCTGCGCCTCTCCCGCTGTACTCTTGGGGCTCTAGGATCGACCTCTACCATGTGGCTCATTCTTAGGTTTCATGGACACTACCCCTCGCCTGCGTCACCCCTAGTGTGCGTCACTCCCCTAGCCTCCCTGCTACTCTGAACACTCAGGAACGGGTTTCTTCTGCTTTCTCCATGGCCCAGCTTTCTTGACGCTTTCTGGAATTTTCTCTTTGCTGTACCCCTCCCACTCAGCCTCGCCTCTTCTCCCTTCCTTACTTGGCCTTCTTGTATCAGCTGCTGGCTTTTCAGCCTGTTCCTCTATTTTTGCCCTCCTCAGTCTTTCCTTCCACCTCTACTGTCTGCTTTCCTCTGTGTCAAGCCCCACAAATACAGGTGTGCTTCTGTTCTTGGCAACTGTCTCCTCATGGTCCTCTTTAAAGAGAGACGAAAGAACCAGTTCTCAGATGTGACGGCTTGTGGTGGTTTGAATAAGAAATATCCCCCATAGTCTCATGTCTGTGAACACTTGGTTTCCAGCTGGTGGCACTTTTTGAAAACTTGTGGACCTTTAAGGATGCAGAACCTCGCTGGGGGAACTAGGTCACTGGGGGCGGGCCTTGGGTTCTCAGCTTCTCCAGACTTTCTGTGTTCTTCCTCTGCTCCTTTGTGCCGCCGTTGAGATGTGATCTCTCAGCTTCCAGTCCTGCTAGCCACTGCCAAGCTCCACCTGCCCTTATGGACCCGTGAACCCAAACAAACCTCCATTTTCCTTAAGTTTCCTTTGGCCGCGGTGTTTTTGTTTTTTTTTTTTAACACACAGCCAGCAACACTGCTACACGCCTCCCCTCTCCTGCATTTGCTGTGATAATGACTGAGGAAGATAACGAATTGAGCAATGCTTGCTGGAAGGACTCCTAATCTTCCACCTTGTTTCCCTCTCATCTGCATACCTGCCTCAGCTGTATTCGCTCCACATGTGCCAACGCCACTGAATTACATGGACGTTCTTAAGTATGTGCAGTCTGGATACTTGGCGTTGACCCATGCCCCTCGCTTCCACTCCTTTGTCTTCTCTGCCCGGAGCCCTTGCCACACTTGTTCCTCAATAGCCCTGGACAGATATGCCCCCTGCCTCCTGTCACCTCCCTTCTCTGGAACCTCTGAACCTCGGCCTTCATCACTTTTGACCTTGTATGTAAGTACAAATGACTTGTACTTACATAATTGACTGTCCCTTTGGTTTTTTTTCTAACTGCATTATTTCCTGAGAGATTATATATTTCATGCTAGTGTAATGATAAGACCTTCACTGATGCGTTCATGGTCTGAGGTTAAGCATTAAGACGTCACTATTGCTATTGGAACAACACATGTGTCCACCTCCTTCTCAACTTGCTCTTTTTACCAGAGGGAAAAGCTTTAGTTAATCTGTGTCTAGTTCCTTGTCTTCCTACTGATTGTTCCCTGAATGATATGGAGTTCAGGCTTTGTGTGGTTTTGATATTCACACTGCATGAGTTCTTCTGAAATTCACATATTTTTCTGTTAGTTACTTGGAGAGCCACAAATGTACATGTGCATACACACATAGGAATAATGCAATGGAGCATTATACAGAGATGAAGTTAATTATAATGCAACTGCCCCTACCCCGTGGATGAATCTCCAAACACAATATTGGGAAATAGATGATTTTCAGAAGAATATACTACATATACAGAACATATGCTAATTAATGTACAAACACGCAACACACACATGTGTGACAGTGGGTTTCTTCCATTGTACTTACCACGGCAATATTTGCACATTCTCTCATTGAAGAGCTGTTTGCTGTATTTGTTTTTTTTTTTTTTTTTTAAATGCTGGATGTTGTCTGAGGCTGGAGAGATAGCTCAGTGGTTAAAAGTGATTGCTACTCTTCCAAAGGATCCATGAATGAGGACTACGTGGCGGCTCTCAAACATCTGTAACTCCAGTTCCAGTGGACCCTCTGCCTTCTTCTGGCCTCAGCAGGTACTTCAGGTACATGGTGCACATACATACCCTCAAACACATACACATAAAAAAATTTAAAAAACAATTGAAAAGTTAAAAAGTAATTTAAATCATAAAGACATCTGTTAAAATTTCTGAGGATTCGGAGTCATTTCTGCTACATATGAGAGTTTTACTGCAGAATACCTGTAAATGGAATTTCCTGGTCCAAAGGTGCCACATATTTGACTCCATGAGAGTCTTATCTCTCCATAGTTACTAAGATTATTATATATTATATATATTATTATATCCACAGACATCAGATAGACTCCAAATGTGTAATTATTCAAATACAACATATTTTTTTGGATTCCAGTCACCAGCTAAAGTGTGCCCAAGTGTACTAAGGTAGCTATATGTCCCATGTGCTCCAGTCACTGAGGGATCTGGCCTGATGGGCAGCTAGGACATTCTTAATACTCGACTTTCCAAGCCAGCCCAGGGATCACCATCTCTTTATGTGTGCAGAAGACAAAGAGGTCTTCTTTCTGGCTATCAAGCCAAGGGCTGTATAGGTGAAGAGGCCACAGTCTGATCCTACAGCTGGGGTGCATCAGGAGACTGCAAGCAGATCTGTTGAGGGCTATGCACAGGTAGACACAGTAGGGTTTGCTGACAGCGTGGGCATGGGAGCAGAGAGAAATTGGCTTGAAGGACAATCTAATGGGCTGGGACTCTTACCAGAGACAGGCTTCATCATATGTTGCAGGATATTTGATCATACTGTGAACCCTCAGATTGTGTTATTTACTGGAAAAACCTGTTTGTAATTGTGGTGTGGCTCAGTCTTAGCACACACTTTAGCCTAAGAGGTTTCTGCTTAAATATTGTAAACAGGATTAAATAAAGTCAATGATAGGTCAAGGGGTGGAGGAGCAAGCAGCCAGTTGATAGGAAGTGATCATAGAATTATTAAGAAAAAAACAGAGAGAGGAAGGGGAAGTCAGGGGAATGGATAGAGAGACACACAGGAAGTAGAAAGGTGGGACATTCATTTTGAGGGGTTTTTGAGATTGCATGGGAGAAGGAGGCATGGCTTCTGGGACATTGGTTGAGAAGGAAGGTCAGCTGGGTGTTTTCTCTGCCTCTCTGAGGTAGCAGGCTTTCACCCCAGCATCTGGATCCTGAGTCTTTATTGATAAAATCAAACGATTGACATTTTTGTTAAAAAAAAAACCAGCAATCATATTTTTAAAATTTGTTCCTAGGAGCCTGTGATCCCAATGTAATTCCATAATGACACCTGGGAGTTGGGCCGCCATTCATAATCACATGTCTTCTTCCTTGATCGATTCACCTATGTGAATTGCCTGTTTCCTTTCCTACAGAGAAGACAGACTTACTTGCTGCTGCGTGTGGCTTTGTAGATTCATTTGGTTTTGTAACTGGCACCATGGATGTCCAACCTTCCCTGGCTATGTGTTTGCCAGGGTTTTCTGGGCTGGTTTGTCTTTCATGAATTGCATACTGTACCGTTGCCTAAGAGCTCCTCAATTCTATTGTTACCCATATTAGATCAGCATTTTTATTTATCATCTATTTTTTTTCCAAGACAGGTTTTTTTTTTTTTTCTGTATAGCCCCGGCTATCCTAGAACTCACTCTGTAGACCAGGCTGGCCTTGAACTCACAGAGATTTGCCTGCATCTGCCTCCTGAGTGCTGGGATAAAGGCATGCACCACCATAGTCAGCCTCATTTATTCTTTTCAAATTTTAAAAATATTTCAAATATATTCCTGAGATAGTAATATACTTTTTAATAATTTCTTTGGAAGTATTTTGTCTCTCTCTGTCTCTCTCTCTGTGTATGTGTGTGTGTTAGTTACTTTTCCATTGTTGTGATAAAACACCATGACCAAGGCAACTTATAGAAAAAAAAGTTTATTTGACTTACTGTTCCAGAGGGATGAATCTACCATTCATCTACCATCTACCATGGTTAAGAAGAGTGGCAGCAGACAGCAGACATAGTGAGACATAGTGGCTGAGGCAGAAGCCGAGAACTCACATCTTGAACTACAAACGGGAATCAGAGAGTGAGCTCAAAATGATGTAAGGCTTTGAAACCTCAATGCTCACCCTGAGTGATGTGACTTCCTCCACTAAGACGGGACCTCCTGAACCTCCCAAAGAATGCCAGCAACTGGAGATGAAGTGTTCAAATGCTGGAGACTGTTCAGAGAGATACCATATTTGAAACACACACACACACACACACACACACACACACACACACACACTTACACAATACAGTCTTGTCATACAGAAGGAAGAGAGAGTTCATGAATGAAAAATTCCAAATCCAAAATACAGTATATCTCTTTGTGTCATTTTCCATTAGCTGAACATGTCATATGACACATGGGCACTGTAGTAGAAGATGGGAAATGTAGTTTTCTTGTGCGCAGGAAGAAGGGAAATAACTAGTCTACCCAAACTGTCATAGACACTCAAATTTTCACTCTTTGAACAAAACTCCTCCCTGCAATTCCCATTGTCCCCAAAGAGGTGAAGAAACTGAGGCTTGGGGTCAGAGAGAATGAAGTTCAAATTTCACTCATGATTTGATAATTCTATGACAGTAGACTCTTTAAACTTTTGTACATAAGACTATTGCCAGGGAAGCCTGGCTCGCTTTATGAGTTCTTAGTCTTGCTAATAAAAGATTTTAGAGATGGATTCAGATGAAAACTTGAAGATAATGTTATTAAATTTTGAGATTAAAACAACAGGACAGGCAAGCTGTAAATATTGGTACCTGCCAAAAGGAGGAAGATGGATAAGAGGGGAAAAAAACCCTTTTGAGTTAGGATCCAAGAAAGCAGGCATGTTCAGCAATGGAGTTGTCAAGCAGCTGCATGGCAGAAGGAGAGGAGACTTGAGGGTTAGAATGAGAAAGTCCAGAGTATCCAGGAAGCATGCTTAGGCTTTCTGCTAGTACCTGAAAAGGAGGTAGATCACAGCAAAAAGAGATGTTCAGTAAGAAATGTGGGCAGGCTGCATGATGGAGGATCTATACAGCTGCACTGAGGGAGGACTTCTGGGGAAGATAAGTGTATTATCTCATTAAAGGGATAATTATTTCTCCTCTCTCCTCAGCATGTCTTTTGGGTGAATCAGCGTACCTGGGGAGTGAACTGCTGGTCATGTGATTGACAAGTTGATCTGCATTAACTCTAAAGAGGGGAGAAAATATCATGCAATGTTCTAATCTTTGGAACTGGTCAGAATGTCGTTTTCACCAAGTATTCCTCTTGTTGACCAGGAGCCCTGATAACTCTTCCTTTTACATGGTCAAAGCCAGTGTTTCCCTTCCTCATGCTACCAAAGAAAAAAGAGGTGGGTTCAAAGTGTGCCACAAAGGAGTCCGTCCTCAAAGGCTTTCCAAGCCTGTTAATCTCTGTAACATGTTTAATCTGCTATAACAAAACGATGTAGACTGGTGGCTTATTAACAACAGAAATTTCTTAACTATGTTCTGGGAGCATGGGAAATCAAGGTGCTTGTATTTCTGTATCTAGTCAGGGTCTTTTCATTCATAGGCAATGCCTTCTTCTTGAGCCTCCACAAAGTTGATGGCATAGCAAAGTTCTCTGGGGGCTCTTTGTAATTTCTTTAAAAAAATATGTACATGGTCCTGGGTGTGTGGGTGCTCCAACATGTGTGTGTGTGTGTGTGTGTGTGTGCGTGTACATGTGGCTAAAGTCTGGAGGACAACATGAGTGTCATTCTCAAGCATGTCAACTTGTTTTGAGACAGTATGTCTCACTGAACCTGGAACTAACCAGTTAGGTAAGACTGGGTAGCCAGCAAACTCCAGAGATCCTCCCGTCTCTGCCTCCACAAGACTGGAATTACAAGTACATTCTATCACAATTTTACCTGGGTTCTGGGATCAAGGTTAAGTCCTCATGCTTACAAGGCAAACACTTTATTGTCTGCACCGCCCCTGAGGCCACAGCTACAGCCTTTCTCACAAAGGCAGTAGTCCCAAACATAGGGGTTCCATCTCATGACTCATCACTTCTCAGAGGCCCCTCTACCAGACTCATGTTAGGGTTTAGGATTCTAACCCAGGAATTTGAGGAGGACACCAACATCCACAAAGGGCAGGTGCCTTTTCCTGGGCTCAGTGGCTGCTCCACAGGTTTTAGGAAAGGCTGGCCTACCCAGCAAGATTCCCCCTGTGCCAGTTCAGTGCAAATGAATCATCTTTGTTTCTTGCTCCTCTGTTGTCACCATAAAATGCCTGGAAAGCAAAGATCCCCAAATTCCAGCTTTATGACAGGCCCCATTCATTTTCTCTTTGTTGATACAGTATGGCTTGTTTTCTACCAGGGCGGCCTTTGTGCTGACTCCTCTGGGGTCGGATGCTTTATTTACCTTTGGCAAGGCTTCCTCCATTCCTTTCCCCAACTGTAAAAGTCTGGCAGGAACATGTGCACCAGTGAAATGGCCATCATATTACCATGAGGTTTGGCCCTGCTTGGCTCTCTGTCTCTGGGGCACCAGTCAATTCAATTACATGAGGTCAGAGCCATGTTGGCTGTTTATTGCCACTACTTTCCAAATTTTTACCTCATTGGAGAAGTTGGAAGGGCATTTAGATCTCATTTATTTGTAAATGCTTAGAAACATGCACACACTTCTGCACATTCACCACACACACACACACACACACACACACACCACACACATACACACATATATGCACACAACACACACACTCACACCACACATGCACACACACACGCACACATACACCACATGTGCACATGCATACACACACACACACACACACACACACACACACACACACACACACACA
>CAJQZJ010001511.1:12308024-12344925 GCA_907164525.1 Lophiomys imhausi
CCAGAACACCCTCTTGATTCCTAAACAACTCAAAATTTAACTATGAGACTCTAGCTATCTATTCTTCAACCACCTCAGAGACCTGAGAGGGATAAATATATCTGATTATATAGGAAGTGCAGGGCCTGCAGCTTCCAAAACTAAAAAATGACATACCAGTGGCTGCCTGGACAGTTCCCATTTTCTCTCCATACATTACAGCATCAATCTTCAGCCATTTGGCCCCATTTCTCTGACAGACATTGGTTGTAGAGCAAGAATTATGAAGGACTTACCTACCCTGTCTTGGCAGAGCTAGGCTGTCGACTTACCTGCTTCCATGTTTTGTCCTTTTTGGACAGAAGTCTGTCTACAGTTGAAGCAAGTGGTTTTTCTTGCCAAGAGAATGGCTTACCACCAATTTAATCATCTCCCACTGGAGATTCTTCGATGCTCATCTTCTACCTGGAGTAATATAGGGGGTGCTGTCAGGAGCTGACATGTCTCGATATCAAAAAATCTTAAGTTAAGAAAACATCTTTGAATGCCATATTCTGCAGATCTCTTGAGGTTTTTGAAGATGCCCTATCTATCTCTTATATTTAGATAAGCAAATATTGCTTGTCTCTTAGCAACTTGATTTCTGAGTAGCTTAGAAAATAACTGTGATAGACTGTCATAGTAACTAACAAAATGACACGTTTTCATGACTATTAGTTTCCGTTTCTTAATTATCCTAAACAGTTTATGTCAGTTGGTAGCGAGAGGTCAAAACTTGACATTTCATTTTTAAGTATTACTACAAACAATACCTTTAAGAAGCATTACCCTTAATTTTGTATCAATATACAAAGATCAATACCAATGTGGCCAAATATAATCTTAATTTTGTATCAATATACAAAGATCAGTACCGATGTAGCCCAATACAATCTTAATTTTACATTAATATACTAGGGTCAATACCATTGTGGCCAAATATAATCTTAATTTTGTATCAATATACAAAGATCAATACCGATGTAGCCCTATACAATCTTAAATTTGCATTAATATACACTGATCAATACCAATTTAGCCAAATATAATATTAATTTTGTATCAGTATACAAAGGTATAAAGCTATATTCAATAATCTGTCCTTTTTTCTTGTTCTTTCCTCTGCTATGTCTATGTCCCATTTTTCTCAAGTCTGTTCACTCCTATATAGGAGAGAAAGGAGGATACAGAAAAGCAAAAGAGAGAAGTCCCTGGGTCTAACCTCCAAAACCCATTTAACAAGACCATTTAACAGCTTGTAGTCTTTTCCCCTAAATAACAAAATTTTCTATTATCTATCAAATAACCAAAGGGGAAGAACACCCTCCCCACCTTCTGGGGATGGGACGTTGTTCTCTTAAAATGACTTCCTGCTGATTTGGGACGTAGTAAACCTGTTTGGGGCCCAAATAAGAATGGAAACATGGTTAAAAATGTTAATAGAATCATTTGATGTTCAGTCCCTTTGTGCTCAGCTATTTAGATGTCCTACGAAGTTCATAGACAGAAGCTGATCTTCAGAACTTTACTGAAGATCTGGCTGGAGTGGTCTGTGGAGCTGAACGATCTTAGCGATTTTGAGTTGTTGTGGTTATAGACTTTTGAGGAAACTGCTATTGAAGAAGTCTGCAAGGCTGGATCATCTGGGCCACTCGTCTTCTTTGGTGTCTGATCTGTTTTCTGCTGAGGTTTCCGTTGTCCAGTTGTCCCTGGATTCCTTGAATGGATGCTTTAAATCTCCTGGAAAGATAAGAACAGAGCCCTGCCCTAATCCTAACCCTGGGACAATTACCTTTTTTTGGGAGGGTCAGGTAATATTTTTCCTGGAGCAAATTTGGTTTTTTGATAATATATAAAGTATTACCTTTCAATCCGGATTAAAGAAGAAATTATTTTGATATTTTGGAGCTAAACAAACCTTTAGTGTATATATTTTGAGATCTCAAAGGACAATTTGTTTGAATTGCACCCTGCCTTTTGTAAGTAGCTTTTAAACTTAAATCTTTCCAAATCCTATGTGCCTGTCTCTGCATTCTAAATTTTGGGATCAAAGACATGTGGTTTCCAACTGATGGGATTAAAGATGTGCTCCTCCACCCCTGGATCAAAGTTTTTCTCTGTTTAGAGTTTGTTTTGTATCAGGTGGCCTTGAGCTCTGAGATCTGCCTGTTTCTGTCTCTAGTGTGTTGGGATTCAGGGTGTATTCTTCCCCAATGATGTGACTAAGGGTGTGCACCATCACCACCCTGTTCTTGTAACTCTAGAATTTATAAGACACCTAACTCTATAGTGATCCTCCTGTCTCTGCTGGAGGTAAAGGCATGGGCTAACACCATGCATTATTTTACCTTAGCTCTAAGTTTTTTCAACTCTTGGAGGTTTGTAAAACCAGGTTGAACAGCTGTCACCTTTAATTTATTTACAGTGTTTTAAACCTGTTACCTGCTTTTTAATGCCAAACCATGGAAATAGCCTATACCTCTACAAAAAAAAACCCAAAAAACAAAAAAAAAAACTTTTAAGCTGCTATCAAGTTTGTGTAATCTCTGTAGCCACCTGCAGTCTAACATTCTAATCTGAAATTAAGGCCATTTTCTTTTCATGCCAGTAAGGTAAATTATAGTTTGAACATTTTATATTGTATTTTTATTATATTTTTAAGCTTATTAACTCTTTTCTTAAAAAAGTATTATTTATTTCTAGAACATAGTTTCCTCCCTCCTCCCCTCTTGGCCCCTCCCTTCCTCTCTCCTTCCCTCCTTCCCTCCCTCCCTCCTTGTTCCTCTACTTGGTACTCTCCTTCTCCTCAGATGAGGTGGGTCCTCACATATCATACTCCCTCACATCTTGCGTCGTGTGAGGCCCAAGAGCTTACACTCGTACTGGAGCTTGATAAGGCACACCATCTAGGGTGTGGGGTTCCCCTAACCTACAGCAGATTCCATGACTCACTGGTGGGTAGAATTGTTCCTAGGATAGATATGCTAGGTTCCTATCTATTTAGGAGTGTGGGTTGTAGGATAGTTATCCTCTGATGTATGGTTAATATCCATTTGTAAGGGAATACATACCACGTTTATCTTTCTGAGACTGCATCAGCTCACTTAGGATGAGCTTTTCTAGTTCCATCCATTTGGTTTCGAATTGCATGATTTCCTCATTTCTGATAGCTGTGTAGTATTCCATTGTGTAAATGTACCACAGTTTTTTTATCCATTCTTCAGTTGATGGACATCTGGGTTGTTTCCAGTTTCTGGCTATTACAAATAAAGCTGCTATGAACATTGTTGAGGCAATGTCCTTGTGGTTTCGTTTCAAATCTTTTGGATATATGCCCAAGAGGGGTATGGCTGGGTCTTGAGGTAGATTTATTCCCAATTTTCTAAGATATCTCCAGATTGATTTCCAAAGTGGTTGCACAAGTTTGCAGTCCCACCAGCAATGGGGGAGTGTTCCCCTTTCTCCACATCCTCGCCAGCATGGGCTATCATTTGAGTTTTTGATCTTAGCCATTCTGACAGGTGTGAGATGGAATCTCAGAGTTGTTTTAAGTTGCATTTCCCTGATAACCAAAGATGTTGAACATTTCCTCAAATGCCTCTCAGCCTTTAGAGATTCCTCTTCTGTGAATTCTCGGTTTAGCTCTGTACCCCATTTATTGATGGGGTTATTTGATTTTTTGGTGTTTAATTTCTTCAGTTCTTTATATATTTTGGATATTAGCCCTCTGTCAGATGTTGGGTTGGTGAAGATCCTTTCCCAGTCTGTAGGCTGCCATTTTGTTCTAAGGACAGTGTCCTTTGCCTTACAAAAGCTTTTCAATTTTATAAGGTCCCATTTATTGATTGTTTGTTTTATTATCTGAGCTATTGGTGTTCTATTCAGGAATTTGCTACCAGTGCCAATGAGTTCAAGGCTTTTCCCCACTTTCTCCTCTATTAATTAGTGTGTCTGGATTTATGTTGAGGTCCTTGATCCACTTAGACTTAAGTTTTATACAAGGTGATAAGTATGGATCTATTTGCATTCTTCTACATGTTGACATCCAGTACGACTAGCACCATTTATTGAAGATGCTTTCCTTTTTCCATTGTATGTTTTTGGCTTCTTTATCAAAAATTAAATGACCATAGGTGTGTGGGTTTATTTCTGGGTCTTCAATTCGATTCCATTGGTCAACTGGTCTGTTTCTACACCAGTACCATGCTGTTTTTATTACTATTGCCCTGTAGTACAGCTTGAAATCTGGAATGGTGATACCTCCAGATGTTGTTATTGTACATGATTGATTTAGCTATTCTGGGTGTTTTGTTATTCCATATGAAGTTGAAAATTGTTTTTTCCAGATCTGTAAAAAATTGAGTTGGTATTTGGATAGGAATCACATTGAATCTGTATATTGCTTTTGGTAAGATTGCCATTTTTATTATGTTGATCCTACCTATCCATGAGCAAGGGAGATCTTTCCATCTTCTGATATCTTCTTCAATTTCTTTCTTCAGGGTCTTGAAGTTCTTATCATACAGGTCTTTCACTTGCTTGGTTAGAGTTACCCCCAAGTATTTTATATTATTTGTGGCTATTGTGAAGGGTGTTGATTCCCTTATTTCTTTCTCAGCCCATTTATCTTTTGTGTAAAGAAGGGCTACTGATTTTTTTTGAATTGATTTTGTATCCGGCCACCTTGCTGAAGGAGTTTATCAGCTGTAGAAGTTCTCTGGTGGAATTTTTGGGGTCACTGATGTATACTATCATATCATCTGCAAATAGGGATACTTTGACTTCTTCCTTTCCAATTTGTATCCCCTTGATCTCTTTTAGTTGTCTTATTGCTCTAGCTAAAACTTCAAGTACTATGTTGAAGAGATATGGAGAGAGTGGGCAGCCTTGCCTTGTCCCTGATTTTAGAGGAAATGCTTTAAGTTTCTCTCCATTTAGTTTGATGTTGGCTATTGGCTTGCTGTAAATTGCTTTTATTATTTTTAAGTATGGTCCTTGTATGCCTGATCTCTCTAAGACTTTTATCATGAAAGGGTGCTGCATTTTGTCAAAAGCTTTTTCAGCATCCAATGAGATGATCATGTGGTTCTTTTCTTTCAGCTTGTTTATGTGGTGGATTACATTGATGGATTTTCTAATGTTGAACCACCCCTGCATCCCTGGGATGAAGCCTACTTGATCATGGTGTATGATACTTTTGATGTGATCTTGGATCCGGTTTACAAGTATTTTATTAAGTATCTTTGCATCCATGTTCATAAGGGAAATTGGTCTGAAATTTTCTTTCTCCGTTGGGTCTTTGTGAGGTTTAGGTATCAGGGTAACTGTGGCCTCATAGAATGTGTTTGGCAGTATTCCTTCTGTTTCTATGTTGTGGAAGAGTTTGAAGAATATTGGTGTTAGCTCTTCTTTGAATGTCTGGTAGAATTCTGTGCTGAAACCATCTGGGCCTGGGCTTTTTTTGGTTGGAAGACATCTAATGACTTCTTCTATTTCCTTAAGGGTTATAGGACTGTTTAATTTGTTTACCTGTTCTTGATTTAACCTTGGTAGGTGGAATCTATCAAGAAAATTGTCCATTTCATTTAGATTTTCCAATTTTGTGGAGTACAAGTTTTTGAAGTAGGACCTAACAATTCTTTGGATTTCTTCAATGTCTGTTGTTATTTCCCCGTTTTCATTTCTGATTTTGTTGATTTGGGTATTTTCCCTCTGCCTTTTAGTTAGTTTAGCTAAGGGCTTGTCTATTTTGTTGATTTTCTCAAAGAACCAGCTCTTGGTTTTGTCGATTCTTTGTATTGTTCTTTTTGTTTCTAAGTTGTTGATTTCAGCCCTGAGTTTGATAATTTCCTCTCGTCTGCTCCTCTTGGGAGTGTTTGCTTCTTTTTGTTCTAGCTCTTTCAGGTGTTCTTTTAGGTGGCTAGTATAGGAATTCTCCAGTTTCTTTTTGAAGGCACTTAGAGCTATAAACTTTCCTCTTAGCACTGCTTTCAATGTGTCCCATAAGTTTGGGTATGTTGTGCCTTCATTTTCATTGAGTTCTAAGAAGACTTTAATTTCATTTTTTATTTCTTCCCTGACCCAGAGGTCATTGAGGAGAGAGTTGTTCAGTTTCCATGTTTTTGCAAGCACTCTGTTGTTTTTGTTACTGTTGAAGCCTAGCTTTATTCCATGATGGTCTGATAAGTTACAAGGAGTGATTTCAATTTTCCTGTATCTGTTGAGGCTTGCTTTGTGACCAACTATATGGTCGATTTTGGAGAAGGTTCCGTGAGGTGCCGAGAAGAAAGTGTATTCTTTTGTTTTTGGGTGAAATGTTCTGTAGATATCAATTAGGTCCATTTGATTCATGACATCTGTGAGGTTCATTATTTCTCTGTTTGGTTTCTGCATTGTTGATCTGTCCAGTGGTGAGAGTGGTGTGTTGATGTCTCCCACTATTAATGTGTGAGGTTCAATGTGGGATTTGAGCTTCAGTAGTGTTTCTTTAATGAATGTGGGTGGTCTTACATTTGGGGCATAGATGTTTAGTATTGAGATTTCATCTTGGTGGATTTTTCCTTTGATGAGTATATAGTGTCCTTCCCCATCTCTTTTGATTAATGTTGGTTGAAAATCCAATTTGTTGCATACTAGAATTGCTACTCCAGCTTTTTTCTTGGGTCCATTTGCTTGGTATATCTTTTTCCAGCCCTTTACTTGGAGATAATGTCTATCTTTTTTGCTGAGGTGTGTTTCTTGTAAGCAGCAGAATGTGGGATTCTGTTTTCGCATCCATTCTGCTAGCCTGTGCCTTTTTATTGGGGAATTGAGTCCATTGATGTTGAGAGATATTAATGACCAGTGATTGTTACTTCCTGCCATCTTGATGTTGGTAGAAATAGTGTGTGAGTGAGCTTCTTTCCTTTTGTTTTTGCTGCAGGCATGCTATTTGCTTCCTGTGCTTTCTTGTGTGTAGTTAACCTCTTTGGGTTGAAGTTTTCCTTCTAACATCTTCTGTAGAGCTGGATTTGTGTATAGATATTGTTTGAATTTAGCTTTGTCATGGAATATCTTGTTTTCTCCATCTATGTTGATTGACAATTTTGCAGGGAATAGTAGTCTGGCCTGGCATTTGTGGTTTTTTAGGGTCTGCAAGATGTCTGTCCAGGCCCTTCTGGCTTTTAGAGTCTCTGAAGAAAAGTTAGGTGTGATTCTGATAGGTTTGCCATTATATGTTACTTGACCCTTTTCCCTAGCAGCTTTTAAAATTCTTTCTTTGTTCTGTACATTTAGTGTTTTGATTATTATGTGGCGGGAAGATTTTCTTTTCTGGTCTAATCTATTTGGGGTTCTGTAAGCTTCTTGTACAGTTATAGGCATCTCTTTTTTTAGATTTGGGAAATTCTCTTCAATGATTTTGTTGAAGATATTTTCTGGTCCATGGAGGTGGGACTCTTCTCTTTCTTCTATTCCTATTATTCTGAGATTCCGTCTTTTCATTGTGTCCTTGATTTCCTGAAGGTTTTGTGTCAGGACTTTTTTAGATTTGACATTTTCTTTGACAGATGTATCCATTTCTTCAATTTTATCCTCTGAGCCTGAAATTCTTTCTTCCATCTCTTGTATTCTGTTGGTGATGCTAGTGTCTGTAGTTCCAACTCTTTTCTTAAGGTTTTCCAGTTCTATGGATGTCTCAGATTGGATTTTCTTCATTGCTTCAACTTCCCTTTTCAGGTCTTCCATTCCTTTTAGCGCTTTATTCATTTCCATCACCTCCTTTGCAGTACTTTGTTGTTGCTCTCTGAGGTATTTGATTTCCTCCCTTAGGCCTTCTATTATTAGTATAAGCGTAGGATTAAGGTCATTTTCCTTTGCTTCAAATGGGTTCAGCTGTCCAGAGTTGTCTGTAGCATTATTGCTAGGATCTGGAGACATCCTATTGTTTTGGTTTTTTTTTACCATGTTCTTGCGCTGACCTTTTATCATCAGATGGACCCAGGTGTTATCTGTTTGCTTCTTTTGTTACCTGACCTTGGTGCTCAGGAAAACTCCCTGCCCTGGGGGTTGGCTGATCCTGAGATCCTGGTGTTTACCTCCAGATGGCGGGCAGGTTCCTGTAATAGACTGACTGGCTCTTGGAGAGGAGGGTGGCTGTCGCTCTCCTCAACTGCTTGTGACCCAATTGGACCAATATAGAGGGGATTGGAGTGGGGAGAGGGCTAGCCTCTGAGGACCTCGGAGCTGACAGGTCTCCTCAGAAAGGCAGGTAGAGCTGTGGTTGGGTCTGTGTTCTCCTCTCACTGACCCAGTCGTTCTGGCTCCCCAGCTGGGCTGACTATGCAGGCAGGGAGCTCCACCCACAACAGATGCCGGCCTCAGTGCGCCTGTTGCTGACTGCCTCAGATGCTTGGGTGCTAGGGTGAGTGACCCACCCGCCCCAGTATTTGTGGAGAACACACTGTCGCGGGCTCTGTTTGCAGGCAGTCTTGGCTCCTAATTGCTTTGCTGTGACTGGGTTAGGTCTCTGCCTCTCCCGCTACAGTGCACACTGTGCCACCATGTTGGAAACTCCGGAAAAAAATAATCTCACTTACCTTTGCTCTTGTGGTGGGGCTTGAGTGCAGGCTGGATATCAGGCAGACAGGCGGGGCCGCTGGTCTGTGGCTGGAGCCGTGGGCTGGATCCGCTCCTGGGCTAGATCTCTAGCCAGAGCTCCTCTCCAGACCGGTGATGGAGCTGGCTGATCTCAGGGTTGTGTTCCCGGGAACTGCGTGGGCTCTTTTACCTGGTGACCGGTCTCAATGTTCACTGTGGGCATTCAGACACCGTCTGTGCTTCACTGTAGGATAGGGGACCTCACATTTACTCCACAATGATTAATCTCATTCACCTACTACTCAGATGCACTGCTCTATGGTCGGCGCCATCTTGGATCCGGAGGTGATTATCTTAATTGACTGAAGTAGGAATTAACTGAAGTAGGAAGACTAGTTCACTATTCCCTCACTGGGATCCTGGACTGTCTAAATGGAAGGAACCAACTGAGTAGCAGCAGGTGCTCATTGTTTTCTGCTTTCCCACGTGACCTGATGCTTTGAGCTCCTGCTGACTTAACCTCCCCATCTAGAGTGAACTACAGGAACTTTCTCCCTTAAATTTCTTTTGCCAGAGTATTTTATCAAATCAACAGGAAGAGAAACTAACACACACATACCCATCTGAAAAAAAATCTTCAGGGGGTTCCAGAGAGCTGATTCGCCTTTAAGAGCATTTGCTACTCTCACAGAAGAGTCTGGTTCAGTTCCTAGCACCCACATCTGGTGGATCACAATCACCTGTGACTCTAGCTCCAGGGAGTTCGACACCTCTGGCTGTGTACACTTATGTACACAGACTCCACACACACATGCCTAAAAAAAGTCTTGTAAGTTTTGTAGGATGAATGGATGAATGAATGAATGAATGAATGAATGAAAAAAGACTAAGTAGCAGCCCATGGTGGTCCTGTTTGTAGTAGGTGGTCAGCATTGCCCCTGTGAAGCCTGTTACATGGACCTCTTCCTGTGTGCTTTCATTCTGCTTGTATTTTCTGGCTTCTTCTCTAATCCAGGTTTTCTTTAAGGGGAAAGAGATACAAAGCCTACTTTCAGAAAGCTTCTAGTCCAGGGAAGACAGCAATGACAATACAAAGCGACAAAGGTAATAACAGGGAAATGTGAGAACCTACAAACGGCCCACGGAAGGCATCCTGACTATGCAGGGGGCCAGCCTGACTACCTGAGAGGTCAAGAGTAGCTGGTGCCATTGTGTGGAGGGAGGAAATGCACAAACATGTCACAAATTTTGCTGTATCTCAGCCTGTGTTGGAGACAGAATAGTGACAGGAGCTTTGTAAACAGAGCTTGTCATCAAAAATCATGATAGATCTCAATTAAATGGAACCTATTGAGGGTGGAAGTTGTCTCATACATGTTTTGTGGAGTGTGGTAAGGTTTGATCACATTTAAGTTAACTTGTGTCTCAGGATTTCTCATCGTGCAGAAAGGAAATGGAGAACCAAAATGGCGGGTGGATAGTTTGTTGAGATACACGACAGCCCCTCAAAGGCAAGCCCTGGTCCTGAAGATGGGAGTGTTGACCTGAATATTCGCCAACATGTGGACAATGCCTGGAGTGTTGCTCCAGAAATATAATATAGTACAATAATATAAGGAAGGGTCCAGCCTTTGTCAATATTGTTGAGCTTTAAAGAAATGTTTCTTTCACGAGTGAAGTGGCTCCTGCGCAGTTTAACAGAGCTAAAGCAAAGTAAAGAGGAGAACCCCTCTATCTGGGGAATGACTGGAAATCAAGACAGCATTCTCAGACACTACCTGATGGAGCGAGATTTTCCCTGGAGGAAGATCTAGCAGAATCTTGACATAAAATGTCTCAGTAGCTGGGCGTGATGTGGTGTTCTAGCTTGCTTTCTGTTGCTGTGATTGGCACCATGACCTAAAAGAAGTTAGGGGAGGAAAGGTTTTATTTCAGCTTATACTTCAAGGTCATAGTTCACCCTGAGGGAAGTCAGGGCAGGAACTCAAGCAAGAACTAAAGCAGAAACCAAAGAGAAATGCTGTGTTTTGGTGCATGCTCAGCTAGCTTTCCTATGTAGCCCAGACCCACCTACCTAGGGATGGTGCCGCCCACAGTGGACTGGGTCCTCCCACATCACTCATCACTCTTCTCAGGTGACTCTAGCTTGTATCAAGTTGATGACAAAAACTAACCAGAACTAAAAAAAGTAGTTCAAGGAATAGGAACTTGGGCCTCAGAGTGACAATGATGATGTAAGCTAGTCATGGGCTTTGGTATTTGCCTGTGAAGAATGGAAACAATTTGATTCCCCCACCAAGGCTATTGTAGCTTTAAAAATCCACTATACCGTATGTTACAGGAATACCGGGGTATCTTTGAGAATGACAGAGGAGCCTTTCTCTGCTCTCGGTGAGCTTGACATGTGAGGTTAGGATCATAGGAAATGATGGTGCCAAAGCCACCCCCAGCTAGTAGCTTTTGAGTTCTTAACTTGTGAATTCAAAGAATAAAATTCACAGACTAAATGGGGTACATTTTAGAGAGTAGTTTCTTACAGAACTATTTCGTTGGAGGGAGAAGGGAGGGAGGGAGGAAGGGAAAAGGAAGGAAGGGCAGGGTTCTTGCATAGCAGGAAGAGTCCCAGGAAATATGGTGGCACGGAGCTGCTAGTCTGAGGACGCATGACTAACACTGTGCTTTTTATCTCCTGGTGTGTATGTTCCTCATTCAAATCACTCAACTATTCAACCCACTTTTTTATTGAAAAGTACAAGAATGCCAGTGGAAGGGGGCATGTGATGTTACTTCTTCATTGGCTCATACTCGTGAGTTCGAGACCAGCCTTCACACTAGAATTCAAGGCTCTGTTTGCGGATCTGATTCCAACGAGCCTCTACCCACTGGCCTGGTACCCTCTGTTCTTGGAGTTCCAGAGGTGAGAGGTTATGGTCCACTGATCCTACGGAGCTGGTCTAACTTCCATGATGGTATAATAGGACAGATTACTTTCTAAGAGGATTGCAGGGACTGAAGCAAGGACTCTGTGTAAGCCATTAATGTAACTGTGCTCTTAAAGCCACCTTGCCATCCTCAAGTTACCCAGGTGGTGACTTCAGATTGGATCAGAATCACAGTCCAGGGACAATCCATCTTCAGGCCTCTACCTACGTTTTTGTCAGCAGAGAAGGACTTGCCTGTCACTAGCTGTGTCATAACACCTGAGATTCCACAATCTCCAAGGCACTTGTGGTTATGAAATAGCTTTTTACTAAACGATAATATTGCATTCATGCATGGTTATTATTTGAATCGGGTGCTCCACTGACTTGTACAAGGTGGCCCGCACCCTTGCAGGCTTCTCTCTCCATCCCTCTACAGTAATTTATACCAAGATGATAAAAAATTTGATTTATTTTACAACACATCAGTAATTGTGCTCTACAAATAAGTCCGTAATGATAATCAACAGCATTTTCAACATAATTTAATTTGTCTTCTCCCGAGAGGTAGTTAAATGCAGTAATAATAATGCCAGTATTATGGACTCAGTGGCAGTTAATCACAGTCTGAATATGCAGACAGCCCCAATATTGTATTGACAGAAATTAAATTAACCATCAGCTCGGGCAATCAGTGGCTATACAGCTATTAAAAGCAATAAAAGCAACAAACCCCGACCGTTGCCAATTACATTTTGACATATACAAGGATAGGGACAGATGCTTTAGATCTGAGGTTTTTATTTCCCTGAAAGAACTGCAGGAGAGTTGCACCTTGGACTGGTGTGAGGCTTCAGCTCCTCGTCTGCAGCCCAGGTACATCCTCTTGCAGCCTCTACTCTCAAGAGTTCCTTTGCTTAAACAATGGTAGAGGATCCTGGGGCCTGGAGGCACAGTTGGTTCAAGGTCAAGGCATCATTCTAATACCTTTGCCTTTAGGCTCCTGTCTTAGTTTGAGTTTCTATTGCTGTCATAAATACCATGCCCAAAAACAACTTGGAGGGGAGAAGGTTTATTTCACTTTACAACTCTGAAGTTATACTCCACCACTGAAGGAAGTTAGGACAGGAACCCAAGGTGGAAACCTGGAGTCAAGGGCTGATTCAGAGGCCATGGAGGAGTGCTGCTTACTGACTTGCTTCTCACAGCTTGCTCAGTCTGCTTTTTTAATATAACCTAGTACCATTTGCCCAGTGGTAGCACTGCCTGCAGTGATCTTAGCCTTGCCACATCTCTCTCTCTCTCTATCTCTCCCTCTTTCTCTCTCCCTCCTTTCCTTCTCCCTCCCTTCCTCCATTCCTTCTTTCCTTCTCTTCCTCCCTCCTCTCTTACCCCGTTATTATCTCTTTTCTCCCTTCCCTCTTTCTGTCCTATCTTTCCTCCATGCTATATCTAGATCACACTGTCCTCTTGGGACATCTTGGCCCCATCACTCTAGGCCATGGATTGTGGAACTTGACACAGTTTTGGCTACGTGATGTACCTGACTAAGTCCCTGGGCCCGGGTGGTCTTACTCCATTGAATTGGCAGTGGGTTCTGTTCTGATTGGAAGAGGTTCCTGCTGTACTCAGGGACAAAGGGAGCAGTGAGGCTCCTGTTTGAAGGCACACCTCAGACCAGAGACTGGACCCTCGATGGCTGGGCATGTGGCTTCATGCAGTTCTATGATACTGGGGTGGAGGCTGGCTGGTGACAACTTGGCTCAGCCTGTCTACCCCATTACCTGACTCCTTGTAAGGCTTCCCTGCTTGACCTGCAACTTTGACCCTTCTTCCAGCCTAGAGAATTTGAAGTTGCAAACGCTGCTTAATTATCACAGGAAAATCAACAAGCAAACACACAGACTGGAAAACTCCCTCACCAAAATAAGACCCGAGTTCTAATGCTTCACACTATGTGTGTAGTGTCCTACCATAGCAGGGGGCTTTGCAGGGAGAGTGAGGACCCTGGGTCATTCAGATGGATGCAATGTCATCCCATAGTTCAGATAGAGCATCGCATGCATTGATGGGAGGCTGAGGAAGTGGGACGAGATGCTCAGAATTGGAGAAGCCCGGAGAAGCTTCATGGCTAGCTTTGAAGAAGGAATTCTGGCAGCCTCTGGATGCTGAGAAGGCAAGAAAGAAGATGCCTCCTAAAGTTCCAGGGGGCTCTGCCCTTGACTGCAATTTCACCACAGCTTAGCGTCAGCCTGGCAGGGCTGATGTCGTCAGGACAATAGGATCATAAATCTCTGTTGTTATACTCTGATGATAGTATATGGATATTAGTGTGTGTGTGTGTGTGTGTGTGTGTGTGTGTGTGCATGTGTGTGTGCATATGTGTGTGTGTGCATGTGTGTGTTGGCTAGTTTTATGTCAACTTGACACAAGTTAGAATCATCAGAGAGAGGGAGTCCAACTGAGGAGATACCTGCATAAAATCCAGCTGTAGGTAAGCCTATGGGGCATTTTCTTAATTAGTGATTCATGGGGAGGGCCCAGCCCATTGTGGGTAATGCCATCCCTGGGCTGGTGGTCCTAGGATTCTGATCAAAGCACAGATCTTCCTATTCTATATCTAGTGTTCCTACTTCTTGGGTGGGGCGTGCATGGCTTCTTCTGGGAGGACTCCGGCAGGGCAGGAAAGGGAGAGACAGGGCAGCCTTAGGTACCTTGTGAACTACCCAGTGCTGGGATAGAGTTGACTGCAACCTTTTCTGCTTCAAGGATGAGCCCTGGCCGCTGCTGAAGGAATTCACACCTAGAACAGAGCAGGGTATTTCTTGGCCCAATTCCACATTATTCCAAAGGAGACAACATCTCAACATTTCACACTGGCCACATTTATTGAGTTTTTAACAGAATAAACCCAGCACTCAGTCTGTTTCTAGGTCCCATTTTCACTTAGCTTATTATACAAGCATTATGTAATATGATCAATGTCAAAATTAAATGAACTTTGTGTTTGGGTCTGAGTTTTTGCAGAATTCTTGACTTCAACAGATCCCCCATGACTCCAGTCGCAGGCACAGCCTGTCTGTAGAGGCTGAGTTCCTGTCCGAGAAAAAGCCACTCACCCAGGAATTTTGTTTAGATAAGGAGACTTATCACCCCTGGATTTACGAGTATTGAAAAAGGAAAGCAAACACAGGCTGGCAGAAGGGACATGGGACACAGCTGGTATCTGATGCAAATTTAACTTGGGAGTCAGCCTGGACTTGGGTGAAGAGTAAAATTTTCTATCTCCATTTAGAGAAGCTGTGTGGACTCAACATTAAATCATCTCAGCTTCTTGTGACTTTGGAAAGAGCAGGGCACCAAAACCATAAAGAAAATTTTAAAGATGACACAAGATTGTGGGTAAACAGTTGATCTCCATTTAAAGAGATTGCTTGGATTCAGGTATTGTAGAAACCTAATTAACAGCTCAAGTATTTATTAGTAATAACATACATTGCAAGACAATAAATTGGACCCTTAAGAATAATTGCAGATGTGGGGGTAAGTCACATGTGCATCAGTAGGTGGCAGAGAGGAGAGAGGATATGTCTGCATTCAGTGTTCTGACCTATGGACATCTGAATGAATAGTAGCCTAACATTCCTGGGAAAAAACCAAGCCAGAGACCAACATCAGTTCAGCACCATGGGGCCCAGACAGGCAACTAGCCTGTGACAACCACAAGTTCAGCACAAGGTGAGTACAAGATGGGCCTCCAGGACAGGAAGCAAGCCAGAGATTAGAAGAACTCTTCCTGGCTCTGGATATGGGGGTTGTAGGTGAGCCAGCCCTGAGGGTGTGAGTGTGGGAGAGGCAGCTCTGTTTTTTGTCTGCTTTGTGGTGGTGTTGGTGAAGGAGAGATGCCCTCCTCTCCCTTTGCTCTCACCACCGGTGGTAGACAGGAGATCTGGCCCAGATGGGGTCACAGGAGCAGGAGAACTGTTTCTGCCCTTCACATACAGCAGCACTTGGGAGAGGAGGCCCTACACCTCCCCCGGCAGCACATCCAGTACACCTGGCTCTGGATATGGGGAATGTGGGTGAGCCGGCCCTGAGGGAGGGAGTGTAGGAGAGCCAGCCCTGCCTTTTGTCTGCTTTGTAGTGATATTGTCTAGGGAGAGATCCTCTCCCCTCCCTTTTGCCTTTACCACCAGTGGTGTACAGGAGATCTGTCCCTGCCCCTCATATCTGCAACACTCAGGAGAGCAGCACTTGCACCTTGTCTGGACAGCACAGGACAGCTGGTCCTGGATGTGGGGAATGTGTGTGAACCAGGCCCTAGAGTATGAGTGTGGGGGAGTCAGCTCTGCCTTTTGTCTGTTTTTCAGTGGGGTTGGCAAGAGAGAGATCCCCTCCACTCTCTGATCCCTGAACACAGGTAACGGGTGGGAGAGTTGGCCCTGATGAGCACATGAGAGAAGTGGTCCAGGCCCTTACCTGCTGTAGCACTCAGGATAGCAAGCCCTGCACCTTACCTGGGTAGCACAGTAGAACTGACACTGGATGTGGGGGTTGCAGGTCCAGAACCAGGGCTTTGAGTTGGCCCACCCCAACATATACTCCATGAAGGAACTGCTGTAGTACATGAAGAGGCCACTTCTACAGGCCCAAAACAGTAGGATCTCCATTACACAGGACAACAACAGTATTTCTGAAAGGCCCAGTGATGTTTCAGTACTGACTGAAGTAGCAGAAGCCAGAGGTCTTATACCAGACCAAGGAATCATCATAATGAACATTTGCAAGCAAAAAAGCTTGGACAAAATGGAATATTGTGGGACACACTGAGACACACACTACAGCTTTCATAATGACGTGTGTGTGTGTGTGTGTGTGTGTGTGTGTGTGTGTGTGTGTTGGGAGAGGTTTCAAGGGTAGAGGGTGGGTCTGAGGAGAGGTGGGAGATGAGAGGGAACAGGGTGCATGATGTGAAATTCACAAAATAAAGAACAATAAAAACAAACAAAAAGAATATCCATAGAGGGCTGGCAAGGTGGTTCAGAGGATGCAGGTGCTTGCTGCTAAGCCTGGCATCCGGGGTTTGATTCCTGGGTCCTACATGGCAGAGGGAGAAAGCTGACCCCTACAAGTTGTCCTGTGACCTCCACAGTGTGGCATCCTCCAGGGGTTTGGCATTGGAGAGCCAGGTGTGTGTGGCCGTATCACTCACTGATGGAATCAAAGAGTAGAAATAGCTCTAGAGCTGGATCCCAGAAGGTATTTTCTGACCCGTGGAGCCCTGGAGGATCAGGATCATGTGTCTTAGGAGTAAGTGAAGCTCATGGTGGGTGGTGCAGGGGCTCCAGCATGTAATGCTTCTGTGGTTGTTGAAGATATTGTGCCTGGTCTCACTCTTAGGAAGGTCGTCTAGTCTATAATGAGTTCATGAACCTTTTTTCCAGTTGGTGCAAGGAACCTCCTCTGTGCTTTGAGTGTTGGGTGTAGGGGGTGCAGAGGTAAGTCAGGGGCAGATACTGCAGGAAGGGGGTTTTTATGAGTCTGCTATAGAATACAAGGAAGAAGGCACTGTTGGAGTCTGGTTGGAGTGGGATTCAGTGGGGAGAGAGGGTCTCTATTCGTGGAGATTGTGGGGTGTGACAAACAGCAAGGCAACTGGAAACTGGCTTGGAGCATCCTAAAGGACAGCCAGGGTTCTGGAAGGAGGCATGGAAGTTGGGTGTTCCTGTTGGAGGGCCAGAGAGCCAGAGCAGGTGGAGCTTTCAGATGAAATGGGTGAATTAAGGCTGAGTCATACTCTGGTAAACGGGAGAAACCGAAGGAAGTCTTGATAGGGGTGGGACAAATCCTAGTGGTCACTGATGGTCACCCTGAAGAGTTGGGACTTGGATGTTAGAACAGGGACAGTAGGCTAGAGCTTGTGCGTGACTGTGGCCTATGCTACCTGTGCTTATAAATAAAGTTTTATTGTCATACAGTCAGGCCACTGGTTCTTCTAGCATATAGGGGTGTGTGAAGCCTGTTGAGGCTTTCTCAATACAGCATGCTGCATGGAAGCTCTTGAAGCTCGGAAACTAAACAACTCAGTAACTCCAGGAAGTCCTTGAAACTGTCCCGTGTTCACTGATTCCCTTCCTCCCAAGTGTATATAAACAATAAGAGCTACTGAGAGATACACAGACAGCTGAGCTACCTAGAAGAGGTAGACCAGCGGGACTGACTGAAAGAGGCTCAGACCAACTGTTCTTCCAAGAAAGGACAGATTCTGTGTGCCACCATCCATGCTGGGGTGGGCTTTGGTGATGTCGTTGTCTTCAAGCCATCTGTGCTCCTGTGAGAAACTCCTCACCCACACTTCTGTAAGTAACCCCGATGAAACTTACTGGTTCACTTTGGTGATATCCTTACTTTGGTCTGTCACTGGTTCCCTATCTGGGGTAAGTAGTTTATTCACATCTTCCTGAGACTAGTGTCATTTGAAGCCATCAACAACTTAGACCCAGCTGTAAGCATTAACATTACACCTCTTCCTTTCCTCCCTGGCTGTGCTGTAAGCACCCTCTGTCCCCTTCACTTTCTTTGGCTAGACATTTCATAGTGACAGCTGATGGGGACTGCTGCATGACATTGTAATGAGTTTCTAGGAACTAGACTGGCTGCTGGTTTTTTCCTGCCATGAAGGGACCTGCCCTCTACCTGTATGGTGATGGGTTGCATGTGGAGTAGGTTGTAGCTCAGGAAGAAGGTGAGAGGGAGCTGTGTCATAAAACTGTGGGTCACTGTGGCTCCTCTGGCAACCTCCATCTGCAATGAAAAACTGGACTGCCATCTGGAAGTGGCAGGTCCCACCCCCGGTCTCTGAAATATTAAACATATATGCACACAAACACACAGACATAAATAAAAGCATCCTCGCCTGCCTGAGCCTCGGATGAGACCAATATATAATCAGGCAAGAGATCTTTCCAGGTGATATTTCCTCCTTTGCAAACCTTCATCCATATATTACTGCTCTGACGGCTGAATTCACTTTCCAAGCACTTTTATTTTTCTAACAGTTATCTGAAGAAACCTGTGCTTCGCTGAATGGCAGGCGAGCACGTGCCGAATGAAGGCCACGGCTGACTCTGTTATGACACCCATCTACACTTATGAGGAAAGACGGGGTATTTGTCTGGTCTCTGTCACTGGTGAGTTCTTTCTCTTCCTCCATGAAGATAGATGTCACAACACACATCAGTTACCCGTAATTTCTCTTTTTCTATGCAAGAGATACAAATATTGCCAGTTGCTGACAAGAAGTTGGTTCGGAGAGGGCAAAAGGGTGCACTTCCTACCTGCTTGTTGGAACATGGAGGAGGTGAAGGATGAAGGACCATCTTCCATGCCCAAGCCATATGCTGCCTTTGTCCCTTTAAGCAGTGTCCTTGGTCCCATGAGTTGCCACTCTTCTGAACTACATGAGACTCATCAAGTCTCTAGGTTGATATAATCTGGACCATCTGTGTTTTTCCCATCTCCTCCTCTTGGCTTTAAGAAAGAGGTGTTCCTCACGTTGAAATCTGTGCCCTATATTCCAAGTTCAGCCCTTTTGGCCATCTTTAAGGGCTTTCTGGATTTCCCAAGTGTTTGAACTGCTCACGGAAACTGTCCAATGGGTAGGTGTGCCTAGATCTACTCTCTTCTCCCTCCTATAACTTTTCCCTTCCTCTCTCACCCATAACCCACCCTTCTATAAATGCCCACTCCTCTTCCCTCCAAGAGCCTTTTCCCCAATCTTTTCATGATCTCCCCTGACCATGCCATGACCTTTCTTTCCATGATCTTCCCCTCCAACCCTTTTATGACTTTCTTGCCTCATCCCATGATGTCCACTATACGCTTCATGATGTCCACTACATGCTTCATGATGTCCCTTCCCATGACTGCTCCCCTCTCCCATCCCATTCCAAAAGCCAATACAGCTTTTTATTTTTATTACCCCAAACCACATCCTTCCCTTCACATTCCCTCTTCCCTTGGCTTCTGGAATATTTTGGAATATCACTTTATTCTATGTCTTGGTACAGATTACTTGTTTACTTTGATGGCTCCCCTGCCTATGAACCTAATGCCTGGGTTTCACATCATCTGGGAGTGCATTCAGTAGTTGAATCTTCAACTAGTCATAACTAAATGAAGAAAAGGTGTGATACCTGAAGACCAACAAAGATCATCCTGGCTTTGATACTCAATTGTAATGTCTTGGACTCCTTAGAGCTTCAGTCTTATGCTTGCTACCTCATGATTTCAAAAGGATTGCCAACTTAGGCCCTCACAACAGCCTCTAGGTCACATGCAACGAAGTCTGTTTTCCTGGGGCTTTTACAGGAGCCCAGATGAGTTACCCTTGAGTCTCACTGGACAGGACCAGCTGTGCCATGGGCCAATTTTCTCATCTTTAGAAAAGAAGGTGTCTTGGAGACTGAAAAAGGATTATCATGATAGGATGGACAATCAGGATCCATCCCTGAGGTTCTCAGGGACCAAGGAGTGGACATTTTCATGTTATTCAAAGTCATGGCATGCCTAGATCAGAACTTCCATTGCTTGAGGCAAGGTGTGAAGGTTGAGGAAGTAGGAGATAGAGGCTCAGAGGCTCTGGTTAAGCTGAAGAGCTTGAGACTAGGTTGTGGTGGATTTGTGTGGAGTGCCCTAAATTCAAGGATGGATGTCCTTATGAGAGGAAAGAGGGGATACCTGAGAGCCAGGGAGATGCTGAGGAGAGATGTGAAAGAGTATATGCCCTGTGAAGATGGTGGCTGTCAGGTGTGACAGCAGCAGGCTGCTGGGGCTTCCTGTAGTTTGAGGTGGGGAAGGCCCTTCTCTAGAGCCTTCAAGAGTCACCCAGGTCACATTGTAGCTGTGGACTTGTGGCCACTACAAGTGTAAGAGAAAAAATTCCTAGCTTTGAAAACCTTGTTGGTGTGTTAATTATATAAAATAGAGTGTTCCGTTGTGACAATATCTCACATGTGTATCAGGTACTTAAGTCATATTCACTTTCAACAATTCTCTTGCTCCCCCTTCCCCTTTACTGGTCTCCTTTCTCTTGTCAAATAGTTCCCCTTTCGTGTTGTTTTCCTTCTTAACCCAAGAAAATCAGAGGAAATGTGGGATACTATCTGCATCTGGCTTAATTTGCTTAACGTGTTGATCTCCAGTTTCACCCATTTTCTTTCAAATAGCACTATTCCACTCTTCTTTATGGCTGAATAGTACTCCCTTGTTGTCTAAACCACATTCCCACTATCCATTCATTGCTGGTGGGCACCTCAGCTAGCTTCAGGGCTTGGCTGTTGGAGGATTTCCTATTGTCCTAAGCACCAAGGAGCTAATGCACAATGCTACTAGATAATACCAAGCTGAGTTCTAAGATCAGGGAACATAGATGAGGGGTAGTGGGTAAACAGTGAGGTGTCTGCTAAGGGTAGTCTGTACCTCTCTCCTTGGGAAAATTTCACAACACATTTCCCAGGTTGATATTACTTACTTCTGTGTTCTTCAAGTTAGAAGCCATCTGTGACGGCTAATCTTTGTGAATGGTTGTGAAATTGACCAAACCTGGAATCAACTAAAAAGCAAGCTGCTGAGCACGTCTGTGAGAGACTGTCTTGGTATGTTATTTGAAGTGGGAAGACCCTCCCTGTGGGCTGCCACACCTTCTGGCAGCAGCTCAGATAAAAGGTCGTGGGAGAATGAAATGTCCCTGTTTTTCCTCTTGCCTTCACTCTTGCCGGTACATTCATTCCTTTGCTGATACCAGAACCAGTTTCTTCTAGCTTCTAATATAGACTGAAGACCAGTACCTCTCCAGGACTCCTTCCAGCCTTCAGCACCAGACTGAGACTGCTGACACATCGAGCCTTGTGGACAAAAAAAAAAAAAAAAAAAAAAAAAAAAAAGTGTAGGCTCTCAGCCTTCTCACTGTGAGACAACCATTGTTGGACTACCCAGATGGAATCTTGTAAGCCAATCAAATGACTCTGGAGTTAATGTATATTCATTCTGTCAGTTCTGTTTCTCTAGAGAACAATAACTAATACAGTATAAAATCCCAGTCCTGTCCATTTCTTCCCCTGACAGTCACACACACACACACACACACACACACACACACTCCTTTCATTAGTTTCTGACTCCAACAAACCCTATTCAGCCTTTACATAAAGGCCAAAGAGACAGCTCTGTGGACCAGTCCTGAGCCCAGTTGTTCTTGGCTCCTCCATCTGCTGCAAGCTCATGAGTTGCATTAACTGAATCATATAGCAAGGACATGGGCAGTCTCTCTCTGTGACCTTCAGACTGACTTCCAACTTGTGACCCTGCTTCACTGTCTCCTGGGATAAAATAGACTATTACATAAGTCGACGTTCAGTATTTTATATGCAAATGGTGTTTTCCTACAGATAAAACTTTCATAGGGCATGTGTACTTCATAAATCTTCATAAAGCCCTGATGGATGTCCCTGGGAGTTCCTTCATGCCTCATGTACAGCCAGTCTTCAAATCATTCACAGGTCAGCTTCCGGAATCATTCATATTGAACCAAGCACAGCAGAGGCACAAGGATCCATGCCTTTAATGGTCAGCCAGTGACACCAAGAGCCTTAGAGCCTGAACTCAGAGCGTGGTGTGTCAGTGGCTTGAGTTTGAAGTGAGAAAGTCTCCTCTTGCAGCTCATTTAACAAAGTGCCCCAGTCAAGCAGGGCAAGCTGCTGGAACAGCACGAAGCCCTGACTATCTGCAACTACTTAGTATGAATAAGTTTTTTTTCCTCGACTACAGGAAGTACCAGTCACTGTAGGAGTAGACTGATAATGCAAATTTTTGGAAATACTGTTGTCATCCTCATTGTTGGTTTCCTGTTACCCACAATCACCAACATACAGCATACGTGTGGATTGTTCTCAGTCCCTTTTCACCGAGTGGGTAATTGGGGTTAGAGCTGAGGTTTTCAACACCAGTTGGCTGCTTAAACATATGAAACTCTTGACTTGTTGGAACTTGAACTGTACCAGGCCTTGGCAATCTCTTGTCCTGAAACTTCCCAGATGCCTAGAGCTGGCTTCCAGTGGATAAACATGGTTTTCTATCGAACCTGAATATTTTTTTTAATGCTCACTGTGTCTGCACTCAAACTTCCTTAGACATGGAGTACACCCACCATTCCACCAAAGGGCAAACCTCTTCTTGAAAATGAAGCTTCAAGGTCTGGAAGACTGGATACCCCTCGCCAAACTTCCTCGTCTGTTATTACCACACAGGTGCTGTCTTGGCATATGTCTGCTCCTTCATTCATCCTAGCATGCGAACATAGCAACAAGACCCTTCCTAGGATAGGATGGTGATGCTGAGGTGCAGGGGCTTGCAGCTTTGTGGGAGGGACAAATGCATTTAGGTAAATCAATACTGTTTGCAGTAGGGAGGGCAGAGCCTTTGTAGAGTAAGAGTAGGGGACATGCCCTGCCTGGGGAGTGAGGGGAAATTGCTGCAGGGGTGAACTGAGGGCTACTGGAGAATGAGAGTCAGCCTGTGATGTGCCATTCAAGATTCCTTTATACTTTCTCAAGCACCTCACACAAAGCTTAAGTCTGTAAGGAAGTAGAAAATTCACACTGAGTAGGTGGATGGGAAGATGAGTGAGTAAGTGGATAGATGTGTGGATGACTTGATAATGGATGGATGGATGGATGAGTAGATGGATGGATTTTTGAATAGTTAAAGGAGTGTATAGGGAGATGGAAGAGTGAATGGATGAATAGATAGATGGACTTTTGGAAATATGAATGACTAGTTGGGTAGTTAAATGATTGCATGACAAGATGAAAAGATAGATGGATGATGGATTGATGGATGGATGGATGGATTGTTGGGTGGATGAACAAGGAGCTTGGTAGTTAAATAAATGAATGGGACAAAGAATGGGTAAATGAATGGATTAATGGGAGAACTGGTGGATCTCTGGATGGCAGGCTGCTAACAAGCCTTGACAGCTTCTGAGAAGGCCACTTCTATCGAAAAACACTTTCCAGCTGCTGTTTACAAGTCTCCATTGATCAAGATATTGATTGTTGTCCCTGTTAATTTGGATGATGTTTCAATAAAGACAGGAGAGGCCCTGCTCATCTCTTAAGGATATTCTGAGCCCCGGCCTGGGTTGATGCTAAGGAACGGCTTACATGAAATCAGTTATTTCAGCATTTGGCAAGCTGGGCATAGGTGGTCATGTGGAGAAACAGATTTCTCACTCCCCCAGCCTCAGGAATCCCCCAGAGCTGACTTTCTTAGCAGTTTCTTATCCCCAAGAGATCTTCACCTGCCCTGCTTTGTTGAGTATCTGTCTCTCTGTGGAGCTCTTCAGCCTCATGAGGGTAGAGAATACATCTCACTTTACTGGTCATTTTATCCCTGCACTAAGCCAAGTATCTGAAGAGAATAAGGCTTGTAGGTAGTTGAAGGTCTGTTGGAGGGGTGTTGGATGAGTAGATGGATGGATTTTTGAATAGTTAAAGGAGTGTATAGGGAGAGGAAAGAGTAAATGGATGAATAGACAGATGGACTTTTGGAAATATGAATGACTAGTTGGGTAGTTAAATGATTGGATAACAAGATTAAAGAATAGATAGATGGATGATGGATTGATGGATAGATGGATGGATGGATGTACAGATTGTTGGGTGGCAGATGGAACTTTTTTTCCTACACAGAACAGCAGCTGTGTTCTTACAGGCTCAATAGAAGCAGCCAGACTGTGAGAGTCAGGAAAGACTTCCAGGTAGAAGGATCACTGGGTTTGGGGCCGTGATGAGGGACATGTAGAGTTCAGTGAAGACTCACATTTTCCCTTTCTCTGGGTCTCAGGGTCAGGAAGGGTAAAGAGGGGAGTGGCAGGCTGGTTGGTGAGAGTGCAGTGGCAATGGTGACTCCAGCAGCCTGTACAGCACTACTGCATGTGTGGCAGTGTGGAGGGATGCTAAGCATAAATGCTTAAGCCAGTATACAGGTCCTTCGGGAAACAGAGCCATGGAGATGGGGAGGGCAAGCACTTCTTGTATCAGGGAGGTCATCTGTCCCCAGAGACAGCTGCAGATGGAGCAGGTGGACATGTCACCTCTGAGGTCAGAAAGTGTTGAACACTCTATGACCTAAATCTGAGAGCCAGGCCTTGTGGCCAGCTCTCACATCCCTCCTGCACTACTCTGAAAGATAACGGTTCTTTTAAAGCCACTCAGTGCTGTATTGACAGAAATTAAATTAGCTATCAGCGCAGGCAATCAGCGGCTATGGGGCCCGTTAAAGGCAATAAAGACAATACTCCCCAACCACAGTCAATTACACTGTGACACTGGAATGAGAGGGGACAGCTGCTTGTGATTGGAAGGGCTGGGCGGAGGTCTGGTGCCAGCATGAAGGTACAGGTCCAAGGCTGCTGCTCCTGGTTGAAGGAGGCAATGTGAGCTGATGTGCTCCGGAGATACTGGCCTGAGGAAGGAAGCAAAGGCTACCCGACATTAGGGATATGCTGTGTCATCACAACTTGCAGGAAAGACAGGAGCCAAAATCACAGACTTCCTTCCACATGCAGTCAGGGCACAGCTCGAGGAAACATGGAGCACTGAGTCAGGGGTCTGCTGTGTACCTCAGACAAGAACAGTCACCCTTCTGACCCCAGGACCCTCATCTCTGTGAACATCATGAGGGTTGGATCCCCAGGATGAAGGGGGTCTTCAGCTGGGTGTCAGGCTCAGGAACACTCAGCAGGTTTTGTTTCCTTTCCCAGAAAGTGGGCAGAACCAGGAAAGGATGCCAGCCTCCCGATGAGGACCAATGTCCTTGTCCCTTCCTGCTCTATATGAATCCTGAAGCTTGGCCTTTTTTCCGCACAAAGATTGGAGGTGTCCTTCACCTTTCTTGTGCATCCAGGGAAGTAGCGATAAGAAGAAGAATCTCTGAGAAGGAAGAGAGGACAGCTGAGAAAACAGAAGCCTAGACTGTTGTGATAATTCAGAGTTTCTTTGCTGTGATAAAATACCAGGGGCGAATCAAACTTGAAAGAGGAAAAGTTTTGCTTTTGGTTCATGGATTCTTAGAGGGTTTGGTCCCTAGGCAGTCATGAAGAGAAAGAGGAGTGAGAGGGAAGGGGATTGGAGGGGAGGAGGCAGGAGGGCAGACAAGACAGAGAAAAAGCAGGGTAATACATAGCCCCAAGATCACTCCCTTCAACAAGGCCCTGTCCCCTGAGTTCACACCACCTCCCAAAGACTGCCAGAGTATGAATCTGTCAATGAATGACATCAGAGTCCTCATGATCAATCCCTTCCCAAAGTTCCCAGCCCTGAACATCGCTTCACTGGGGATAAAGTCCTCAACACGCAAGCTTCTGGTGTCACGTCAGATCCAAACCACATACAGGTGTACACTTGGAGCCCACTCCTACATGTGTAGCTGGACATACAAGAGGACTTCCTCAATCCTCATTTTTGTCCTCTGTAAAACAGTTTATGGTGCTCGTTAAGATTATTATAAAATTAATGGCCAGCCAGCTCTCCTTCAATGCTTGTTTTGAAAACACAGTGCAGTGTGTCATTGTGGATTTGATAGCTGTGGCCGGGTTTGAGGTTTCATCCTTGAAAAGCACACAGTATCAGGTAGAACTGGAAACTCTCCAGCATCCCTCAGGATGGAGCTCAGCACAGGTCTCCCTCGGGCAGCCCCTGCCTGTCTAATCTGGGCATGAGTGATGAGTCCGTGTGCCTCTAACTCCTGGACCCATTCTGCATAGCCTCCCTCCCACCACGTTACAGCTCCTGACCACACCGCTGCTCCCACTGCCCACTTTCCCCGTAGGCTTCAGGCCCTCATCCTGGCCAAACACCAACTGTACTGCAGTGTCTGTGTAGTTCTTAGTTCTATCAGCATGGAGAGTGTGTGAAGCTGTGCTATCATTTTTTAAAACTCTCATCTTTTATTTGGAAAAATTAAAGCAAATTCACATAGCATGCAATTAGCCACTTTAAAGTGTAAAACTCGGTGGCGTTTCATGCGGTTCCTTGCTGTGCAACCATTTACTCACATTGAGTGTCAAAACACAAACACGTGCATCTTCCAAATGGGCCTGATCTCTTCAGCACACATTGCTGATGAGGTGTGTGTGTGTGTGTGTGTGTGTGTGTGTGTGTGTGTGTGTGTGTGTATTGGGGGAGGGGATGGAAGGAAGGAGGAGGTGAGAATGATAGAAATAAGTGTTAAACACCTTATGAGATTGCGACAATAAGGGAGAAGGTGGCATCAGGAAGACTTTCTCAAGGAGGCACTGGTGTGTCAGACTGGATCCTGTATGGATCGAGTGTGGGGCTCAGGAAGTGGAGAGAAGAATCTAGAAGTATGGACATTGAGCTTGTTTGCAGAAATGTGTTTTGGTCGGTTTTTTAAGTGAACTTCTGTTTACTTATTTGCACATGTATTTTTCAGTGTAGGGCATGCTCATACCTTGGTCCATGTGTGGAGGTTAGAGGACAACTGTGGGAGTGTTGCTTCTCTTCTTCCACCATTGGGTGCCAGGGATTGAGCTCAAGTCGGCAAGCTTGGCAGCAAGACCTTTACCTGCTGAGCCATCTTGCCAGTCCAGTTGTTTGTTTGGTTTTGTTCATCCTAATGTAAGTGCCTTGCTCTGAATTGATCTGTGATTTAAGTGGGAGGGGGCATACAGCTTGTCTTAAGAGAAACTGTCCTTGTCCACCTGGGATGGTTAGGTACAAGCTGCAGCAACCATCTTCTCGGGGTTGGGGGCACTCAGACAAACAAATAGTTGACAGCTTTGCACATGTTTCTAAATGGAATTGGAGGGTTCCTGTTTATCTACAGATTCTGCTTTGCTAGAATTGTGGGGCTGACAAAGGACAGTGCTCCTTGACTCAGCTGAGAGTAGCTCATGCTGACCAGAAGCAGCACTATAACCATTCATTTCAGGACAGAGCTTTCCAGAGATCTATAAAGGCCTGCTTACTTGGAATAATTAAATGCTAAAATCACTGTACCTTGGAGGGCTGGGGTTCTTTCAGTATGGTACTGAAAGCCAAGATATCAGTATTGATTTGCCACATGCAAAGCACACGGAACTGATGCTAAGATATCAGAGACAGAATGTGTGGTACCCAAGACACCATGTTTTCTGTGCATCTTTTCTTTAGACTTAAATCTGTCTTGAGGGAAGGGATGGCATGAAATGCAGTCTTCTGGGTACAATAGGACTGTTGCACTCACAAACTCCCAGCAACTGTGGTTCCCTCACAAGATCAAGTCAGGCAGACCCTACCCCTTACTACAGATCTATTGGCAGTAGACAGTTGCTAGGAGAGGGAGCATCATTCTTTATTAAGGATTTGGCTCTGATAGGTTTCTCAGGCTCTGGTGGCTGACCTCAAATCTGCATACATATGAACAGTACCAACTGGACTTAGTGGGATATTTTAAAAGAGAGATATGATATGTTAGGAAGGGAAGTTCACTCCTTAACAGGAATGACATGGGGTGTTGGAAGAGGGTAGGTATGGTTATATTTCATTGGATATGTGTATGAAATGCTCAAAAATAAAGAAAAACATTTTCTAAAGTTCAAAAAAAAGCAAAGAGTGCATAGATTTCCTCTCCATTCCTCTTCTTACCTGTTCCAGCCTTGCCCTCTGGTAGGTGGCTTCTGCTCTATCTAGGTTCTGAGCTGTCATTGGAGCTGTTTAATGACCATCAAGTGTGTCTGTGCAGGTGTGGACATGTCTGAGTGTCATGTCGGCTATGTGATCTGCATTCATGTGAGCTGGATCAGTGTGTGGTGTGCCTTCGTAGACAGACATCTGTGTGGGAGAACGTGTGTTTGCAATGGAGAGAGGCTGGGCCATTGCGCAGCCTTGGATCACATTCTTCCTTCTCCCCATTTTCCTGATTGTCCCAACCTTCATCCTAGATTAAAAAGTACAATTTCATCTTTCCCCCTCTTTGCATCCTTTTGACTGCTGCATTTATTTCTGCCCCCCTCTTGCCTGTCCATGACATCACCCAAGCCCTCAATGAGCGAAAGAGAAAATTAAAAATAAATAAAGAAGAAAAAAAGGCCCAGCCTCCCCTGGCAACCGAAATATCTCTAAGTGTAGCATAATTATCACCGCTCTGCCCTCTTCCCTCCCTGCTGTGACAATTCCACCAGCCCCACAACATACACGTACACCCTCAACTTCTCAGGGATGCTGCACGCAGATGGGGAGATTGATTAAAATTACAGTACTTTAGGTTCAACTTCACCTATTAAGAAAAAAAAAAAAAGGAAGATTGGGTCCTGGACATTTTTCCCCTTTCCAGAGAAATAACTAGGACACGGTAATTATAGGGGCCCCACAGTGCACCCTAAATGGCCCCCTGGTGATATTTTCTCCACTGCCTGTCTCTGTGAAGAAGCAGGAAACCACATAAATGATAACTGTGCCAGCAGAGGTGCAATGTCCCCTGACTGTCTCCCCTGCCCCCACTCTCCATTCCATTTCTGGCCTTTTTCCTATTTCCTTCTTTTTCAACCTGACCCTTTCCCCCACCCATCTTTCAATGAGAACAAGAAGCAAAAAGCAGACACTTCCATCCTCCAGCTGCTGGGTGCCTGCAACAAGAGGTTACATGACTCACCCAGGGCCACACAGCAGTCAGTGACTGAATTCTAGGTCCAAACATTCACAAATCTGCAGCATTTGTGCTAAGCCAAATCATCCACCGCCATTGTGGCTAAATAATGCAGTGGCCCACCAGACCGTCCATATGGAAACACTGGTTCCATTCCCAATTGATCCTAGGAGAGGAGGCATCATATTGCTTTTATTGCACAGAAGAGAGAACTGAGGTGCAGGAAGCTTCAGTGGTCTGCAAGAAGTTGCTAGCTACTAACTAGGTGGCAAAGTCAGTATCAAACTATGCTTGCATTTACCCTAATTCTCATGCAATGGTGGGTGCAGTTCATTAGTGACTCACTGTGTCTGTGTGTCCCTCATTCCAGGAGTGGGACTCATAGCTGGTCCCGTGTTGGGAAGTATATAGATGGTACACGGATTATTCTTTCACTGCTTTCCATGGATGTACTTGCTGGGAGCCAACATTCTTCATAAAAACCTTACTGTCACTCAGGGTCACATCCTTCATAAAATCCTCAGGGTCATTTGGAAAAACAAAACAGGTGGCCCACAGGTAACGGCACCCGCCATGCAAGATGGATGACCCCAGTTCAATATCTTTAACCAGTCTATAAAATGCCGAGCTGTGATGGCCTGCATCTGCAATTCTAATACTCCTACAGTGAGTGGGGAGACAGAGACTGAAGAGTAAATCAGCCAGATGCTCAGAGGCGAGCAGTAGCCTGGAGTACTCAGGACAGCAGCAGAAATAACAAGAGATGCCTCCATGTCTCAAACAAGGTAGATTCAGGAAATCAATTCTCAAAAAGTTGTCCTCTGATATCCAAATGTGTGCTGTGACACAAACACATACATGCACGCACACACGCACTAAATAAACAATTTCTTAAAAAAGACAAGCAAAACAGCTCCCATCTTCACATTCCAAAGAATTCTTCCCATATTTCACTTGATTATGACTATGCTGCACTTTTTCTCTACAGTTAACTTTTTGGGGTTTTTTTTTTTTTGGTTTTGTTTTGTTTTGTTTTGGTTTAGTTTGGTTTTTCAAGACAGGGTTTCTCAGTGTAGCCCTGGCTGTCCTGGAACTCACTCTGTAGATCAGACTGCCTTGAACTCACAGAGATCTGCTTGCCTCTGTCTCCTGAGTGCTGTCATTAAAGGCGTGAGCCACCATACCCGGGAATTACTGACAGTTGTGAACTACCATGTTCACATGGTGCTGGGATTTGAACCCGGATCCTTTGGAAGAGCAGTCAGTGCCCTTAACTACTGAGCCATCTCTCCAGTCCTACAGTTTAACTTTTTATCACTTCCTGTCATTCTGATGACCTTTAGGGACATGTGACAATTGTTGACTGTTCCATAATGGGAATGCCCTCAGTAGTAGCTTGCCTTAGCTTCTGCTTATTTTTATAATTTTTAAAGATATTTATTAATTGCTTCAAATTATATCTCCATCACAGTCCCCTTCCTCCACCCCTCCAGGTTCTACCCTTCCATCCTCTCCCCCTTCTCCCACCTATCCTGCTCCTCCAGTGTGGGTTGTTCTACATATAAGTCCCCTTCAGTTCAACAGTCATATGTGGGCTACGAACTTCCTCTTGCACTGGGGGTTTACATGGAAGTTCCACTAGGGCAAAGTGTCCCTCTAACAGTTAACTAAGTCTATGCTCCTATTCCTTTTGGTCTGTTGGTTGTAGGATAGTTATCCGGTACTATATGATTAAAATCCAATTATAAGTGAATAGATGCCATGTGCATCCTTCTGAGTCTGGGTTAGCTCACTCAGGATGAGCTTTTCTAGTTCCATCCATTTGGCTGCGAATTGCATGATTTCCTTGTTTCTGATGGCTGAGTAGTATTCCATTGTGTAGATGTACCACAGCTTTTTTTATCCATTTGTCAGTTGAGTGACATCTGGGTTGTTTCTAGTTTCTAGATATAACAAATAAAGCTGATATGAGCATAGATGAGGATGTGTCCTTGTGGTTTTCTAAGGAATCATTTGGATGTATACTCAAGTGGTATGGCTGGGTCTTGAGGTAGAGCTATTCCAAGTTTTTAAAGATATTGCTAGACTGATTTCCACAGTGGTTGTACAAGTTTGCATTCCCATCAGCAATGAAGGAGGGTTCCCCTTTCTCCACAACCTCACGAGCATGTGCTCTCATTTGAGTTTTTGATCTTAGCCATTCTGACAGGTGTGAGATGGAATCTCAGAATCAACTTGAGTTGCATTTCTCTGATGATTAAGGATTTTGAGCATTTCTTTGTCTCTTGGCCATTAAGGATTCTTCTTTTATGAATTCTTGGTTTAGCTCTATTCCCCATTTTCTGATTGGATTATTTGGTTTCTTAGTATTTAATTTCTTGAGTTTTCTATAAATTTTGGATATTAGCCCTCTGTTGGATGTGGGGTTGGTAAAGATCTTTTCCCAATCTGTAGATTGCCTTTTTATTCTAATGACAATGTCCTTTGCCTTATAGAAGCTTTTCAGTTTCATGAGGTCCCATTTATTGATTGTTGGTCTTAGAGCCTGAGATGTTGGTGGTCTGTTCAGGAAGTTGTCACCTGTGCCGATGAGTTCAAGGCTTTTCCCCACTTTCTCTTCTATTAGACTTAGTGTGTCTGGCTTTATGTTAATGTCTTTGATCCATTTGGATTTAAGTTTTGTGCAAGGTGTTAAGTATTGGTCTATTTGCATTCTTCTACATGTTGATATCCAGTTAGACCAGCACCATTTGTTGAAGATGCTGTCCTTTTTCCATTGTACGGTTTTGGCTTCTTTGTCAAAAATAAAGTGATCATAGGTGTGGATTTATTTCTGGGTCTTTGATTCAATCCCATTGATCCACTGGTCTGTTTTTATATCAGTACCACACTGTTTTTATTACTATTGTTCTGTAGTACAGCTTGAAATCTGGGATGGTGATACCTCCAGATGGTTTTTTTTTAACAGGATTTATCTAGCTATTATGGATTTTTGTTATTCCATAAAAAGTTGAGAATTGTCCTTTCAAGGTTTGTAAAGAATCATGTTGGTATTTTGATAGGAATTGCATTGAATCAGTATATTGCTTTTGGTAGGATAGCCAATTTTATTATGTTAATCCTACCTATCTATGAGCATGGGAGATCTTTCCATCTACTGATGTCCTCTTCAATTTCTTTCTTCAAGGACTTGAAGTTCTTGTTATACAGGTCTTTCACTTGCTTGGTTAGTTACCCCAGGTGTGTTATATTGTTTGTGGCTATTGTGAAATATGTTGTTTCCCTAATTTCTTTCTTGGCCCATTTATCTTTTGTATAAAGAAGGGCTACTTTCTTTTTTGAATTAATTTTGTATCCAGCCACCTTGCTGAAGGTGTTTATCAGTTGTAGGAGTTCTCTGGAATTTTTGGGTTCACTTATGTATACTATCATATCATCTGTAAACAGAGATACTTTGACTTCCTCATTTCTAATTTGTATCCCCTTGATCTCCTTTAGTTGTCTTATTGCTTCAGCTAGAACTTCAAGTTCTATGTGGAAGAGATATGGGGAAAGTGGGCATCCTTGCGTTGTCCTTGATTTTAGAGGAAATGTTTTAAGTTTCTCTCCATTTAATTTGATGTTGGCTACTGGTTTGCTGTATATTGCCTTTATTATTTCTTGGTATGATCCTTGTATGTCAGCTCTCTCCAGCACTTTTAGCATGAAGGGATGTTGGATTTTGTCAAATGATTTTTCAGCATCTAGCGAGATGATCATGAGGCTTTTTTCTTTCAGCTTGTTTATATGGTGGATTAGGTTGATGAATTTCGTATGTTGAACTACCTCTGTGTTCCTGGGATGAAGCCTACTTGATCATGGTGTATAATACTTTTGATATGTTCTTGGATTCTGTTTGCAAGTATTTTATTGAGTATTTTCACATCTATGTTCATGAGGGGAATTGGTCTGAAGTTCTCTTTCTTTGTTGGGTCTTTGTGTGATTTAGGAATCAGGGTGACTGTGGCCTCATAGAATGAGTTTGGCAGTGTTCCCTCTGTTTCTATTTTGTGGAAGAGTTTGAAGAGTATTGGTATTAACTCTTTTTTGAAGGTCTGGTAGAATTCTGTGCTGAAACCATCTGGCCCTGGGCTTTTTTTGGTGGGGAGGCTTTTAATGACTATTTCTATTTCCTTAGGGGTTCTATGACTGTTTAATTTGTTAATCTGATCTTTTTTTAACATTAGTAGGTGGAATCTATCAAGAAAATTGTCCATTTCGCTTAGGTTAGCAAATTTTGTGGAGTACAGGTTTTTGAAGTAAGACCTAAAGATTCTTTGGATTTCCTTGATGTCTGTTGTTATTTCTCCCTTTTCATTTCTGGTTTTGTTGATTTGGGTATTTTCCATCTGCCTTTTAGTTAGTTTGGCTAAGGGTTTGTGTATTTTGTTGATCTTCTCAGAGAACCTACTCTTGGTTTCGTTGATTCTTTGCATTGTTCTTTTTTTTCTAAATCATTAATTTCAGCCCCGAGTTTGATGATATCCTGCCATCTGCTCCTCTTGGGAGTGTTTCCTTTTTTTCTAGCACTTCCAATTCTGCTGTTATGTTGCCAATATGAGCTGCACAATTTTCTTTTTGAAGGCATCTAGTGCTATGAACTTTCTTCGTAGCACTGCTTTCATTGTGTCCCATAGGTTTGGGTATGTGGTGCCCTTGTTTTCATTGGATTTTAGGAAATCTTTGATTTCCTTCTTCATTTGTTCCCTGATCCAGCAGCCATTGAGTAGAGCTTCCGCTGCTGGCCGGTCTGTTTTTCTGGGTGTCTGAGAGTCTCGCCCAGGGACTAATAAAAGTCCCTGGGTTCGTTGGGTTAGCTCCAGCAGTTCTGCGCTTCTCAGATTGTTGTTCAGTGTGCTTATATCTCTGTGGTGTTCTGGTTGTTTTCTCTGTGATAAAAATGTGTCCATGCCGGCTGCCGTCATCTTAGTTCCCTATCATTTTTATAAATTTTTACAATTAATTCTTTGAGAATTAATTTCTGGATCTACCCCACTTTCTTATTCACCCCACACTGAGTTCTCTTCTTCATTTATTTTTCAAACCCATCAAATCTAATTTGATGGTTCAAATTAGGGCCTTGTCTATCCAGTAAGCTTCAGGGACGCTCAGGGCTACACAGTAAGACCCTGCCTCAGCAAAGTAAAAACAAAAACAAACAAACATCATCATCAACAACAACAGCAACAAAAAAGCCAAAAAGCTAAAAACAAACCCCCAAACTCTGCCCTCTTGTGGCTCGCTCAGCAGTTATGAACTCGTACTATTCTTGCAAAGGACCTGAGTTTGGTTCTCACCATCATGTGCTGCTCCCAGCCACCTGTAACTCCAGCTCCAGGGGATGTGAAATCCTTTTTTTTTGCCTTCACCAATGCTACACACACACACACACACACACACACACACACACACACTCACATGCAAACACATAATTACAAAATAAAATAACAAAATAATCTTTTTTAAAAAATAAAATAATCTTTTTAAAAATACTGTCCTCTTTATTCTGACTTATAGAACACAATTCTGGTCTAATTTGATTTTTCTTTGGAATCAGCAACAATGTATTCCCAGCTCTTATGCAATAAACAGTTCCTCTCAGCCTCTCTCTTCTTTTTTTATTCACCTAATAAATACTTATTAACTGTCTCTGTGTGTCAGGCACCTGTTTGGTTATAAGAATTGACACTTCAGTGCCCTCATCCATCATCTGGGCTTTCTTTATTATCATACTGACTGGTAAATCAAGTCTACTTTTGCCATACAGTGTCCACTAGTTCTTTCAGAATGTGTTTTAATGTATGGTTTGGCAAATCATGTTTGCGAGGCATACTGTAGTCAGTCCTCCAAATCCATGGATAAGGTCTGACTAGTCAGGTTTCCCTAAAGCAGCAGAAACAATAAAATGTGTAACCGAACTTTTAATTATTAAATATTTATTGATAAGTATATTTACTTATAAAAATATAAACATTTAACTACTAATCCTACAAATTCCTACAACCCCTTTAACCTAACCACTAAACCTATTGATAATTATTATAACTATTTTTCTAACCTTTTAGAAGGATACAGTCTCTGGGGCAGGTCCTCAGTCATCAGGAACAGTCTCTATGTTAGACCCTTTAATGAACTTAATAGTCTTTTTTTGGAATATCTCAGATGTAGATTCATCAGAGTAAATTAGCTATGGCAGTCTCACCTTAAATGAGGCTTGAGGCTTTCTTTTCTCTGGGAGACCCCTGCCATCTGTAGGCCAACTTATTTCCTTCACATCAGCAACTCTGCTGCTCTGCCTCAGTCCTTAAAGCTGGCCACAGTTTCGTTTAGACCACTGTTTGGACAGGTCAAACCCCTCTAGTCAAAAGCTGAGCCACAGGGTTTAGTCCTTGGCCTTTTGCTGTCTTGCTGAGGCTTTCTCTGCTCACCAGCTTCTTTCTGCCTTAGGGAGATCTGGCCATCAGTCCAACAGCACTTTCTCCTTCAGGACTCGCTAGCATCTAAGCTCTCTAGCATGGGGAGGGGGGCACCTTGGCTCCATGCACTTTTTCTTAAATAGGATCTCTCCTTGTTCTACCTGTTTCAGCTTAATTTGGGCTCTGCCCACTTAGCAGCTGCAAACAATGCCAGGCCAAATACTTTGTTTCTTAGTCCATTAAGTCTTTCCTGTTTTTCTGACTTCAATCTTGTTTTTCAGTCCATTAAGTCTTTCCTATTTTTCACCTGGCTTCATCCTTGTTTTTCAACAAGCTGATAAGCTAATGGCTCACAGCCAAGTTGATCTTCATGCCCTGAATCAAGAGACTATCAGAAACCCCTAGATATTTACTAATCTAATTTGTATTAATCTAACTCCCTACAAAAATGTATAAACTTTACAAAAGGGGATTTAATAGATTGGCTTGCATGATAGGGCTGGGTAGTCTAACAGTGGCCATCTATGCACTATAGAGGATGAGGGCACAGAGAACACCCAGTCCACAAAACTAGGTAACTCAGCAGACCCAATATGGCACTGAAACCTTGATGACTACCGGGGAGTTGTTGACATTGACTCCACACTGGAAAACTGGAGTCTGATGTCTGTGGCGGTACCTCTAGAGGACAACAACAGACACACTTGCTGAAGAAGTAGCAGTAAAAGTAGGCATGCATGTTGCTTTTTCTCTGGACCTCTCTGTATCTGGGACACCCTTGGAAGGTGCCATCATTTTGGAAGGTGGGTCTTTCCTCATCAGTTGTTATTCTCTAGAAAGTCCTTACAGACATGCTCAGGCGTGTCTCCTAGGTGACTCTAAATCATCACACCAAATGCAGAACAACTGCCACCGCTTCTGCATCTGCAGATTCAATCAGCTGTCCATTAAAAGTGTTTTGTTTGTTTGTTTAAATTGCATCTGGGGGCTGGAGAGATGGCTCAGCAGTGAAGAGTGCTTGTGGCTCTTCTACAGGACCTTAGTTTTGTTCCCAGCATTCATGTGGAACAGCTCACAATCATCTATGACTTCAACTCCAGGGGATCTGGCACTCTCTTCTGGCCCTCATGAATATCTGTAGACAAGTAACAGACAGACAGACCACCCCCTCACACACACACACACACACACACACACACACACACACACACACACACACACACA
>CAJQZJ010001511.1:12344935-12362420 GCA_907164525.1 Lophiomys imhausi
ACACACACACACACACACACACACACACACACACACACACACACACAGAGAGAGAGAGAATTAAGGAATCCTAAAAAAATTACATCCATACTGATTATTTACAGATGGTTTGGTCATTGTTTCCTGAATAATACAATATAAGACAATGATTTATATATGGATTACACTAAAATGAGGCTCCATAAGTACTACAGAGATGATTTCAGGGTGTAGAGGATGAACATAGGTTGTGTACACTGCCATGCCATCTTGTGCAGTAGACTCCAATGAGGTCTACCACATTGAGATGTGGAGGGATAGCCACACTTAACAAAAGCATCTCTGTGTATTCTATGTGACTCTCACTCTTCTTCTAACTGAATCTGAGGAGGTCGGGCATGGATCCTTTTTTTGCAAGATTCTGCAGACTCTTTCTGGGGAGATATGAACAAACATGTTTTCACATCAGGGCACCAACAACAGAGCAAAGAAACAATAGTATACAAATCTAGTACCATGAACCAGTGAGTTTATTAGGGTTACAAACAGCAGCATGGGTAACTCAAAGACAGCTGCATCACTGAGAAGCCTATCCCAGAATGGGGGATGGCTCATGAAATCTTCATTCCTGGAGCTTTGTGTATGATATGTAGACAGCATGGCTGGTCATGGAGTCTCTTGCAGCTAAGCAGGTGGGGGAGTCTACCTGGCAACCATTCACTGCTTCTGTAAGGTTGGGAGGGGGCTTGTGCATCCTTTTAACTTTCAGCTTCATGAGAGTTGGGGTGTTTGCTTAGTCCCTGAGACTTCTAAGCTTTAGTTATTTCCTGAGTTATGACTCTCCCTCAAGGAGGGGATATTTCAATTCAGAGAAATTAGCTACACAACACCCAGCCTGGGCTAGTTTAAGGAAGAGCCATATGGAGAGCAGTACTGTTCTGAAGGTCTTAGATAGGGGTCATTTAAGGGTACTGCCAAGAGTATGAGAAGATAGACAAAGAACTGTTCTTCTTGAAAGAAGACTCACCCAGAGGAAGTGAAAGTATCAGGAAAGTGTAGTGATTATCAGAGAGAGAAGGGGAGCTCACTGAGAGTGAGAGTGGGAGATCCTGAGGAACCTACACAGAGCACATGAAAGGTTGTCTACCAGAGTATGAATGCAACGCAGATCTGAGGCTGGGAAAGAGAAATCGGATTTGAAAGTAGCAGTTGTCTGCCCAAGACTGAAAGTAACAGAGACTGTGAGGGGCCTTGACAGAGAGCAACAGTTATGGATCCTGGGGACCATTGAGAGAAAGTGAAGTCATCGGTTACAGATTGATGCAGGTGTTCATCTCACGAGGTAGATAGATAGATAGATAGATAGATAGATAGATAGATAGATAGTAGAGAAGGGGGAGAGAGAAACAAGAAGCACACTTTGTTAGAACAGACAGCTCCTATGAAGTGGAGGAAGGGACCTCAAAAGTGAGAATCTGTGTGTATATATGTGTGTGGGTACTCTGGTCAGACTGTATTGACTCCAGGGCCTTTCCCCCATCTGGACTCCTTGTTCTTGATAGGTCTTGCCTGGGCCTGGGGTGTGCTCTATAGGGTAGAATTTTCTCCTACAGGCACCATCCATTGGAGGAAGAGAAAAGGAACAAGGGGCAGCCCTTTTTAAAGGAGCCAGTCCCTGGTTTTCCAGATTAGCCAAACTTCCCCTAATCTGTCTTCAATATTGCCATGGAGGACCCTCTGTGGATCTGATGACCTATGGGGTCCCTTTTTGACTCCCCATGGTGCTTTCTCAACTCACCTGCAGCCCCTACACACTTGCATTGAAAATGTCAGCTCTAGTCTGAAGCTTAGCTGATTTGGACTCTACCAAGCAGCTTCCCTGCCTGTGTTTGAGTACTCGTAATAAAGTCCTTACCTCTCAATTTTGTTGTCATCCAAGTACAAGTTCCAAAAGGACAAGAGAACTTCCCAGAGAAAGACTAGAGATGGGAAGACAGACTTTGCTCACCAGCTCTGAAATCCTTGTTCCTTGCTCAAGTCGTAGGAGGACATCCACTGGAGTCATTGATAGTTCCTTTCTACCCTGAGAGGGGCTTGACATCCTTTTAACTGTCCAGGATCAGCTTTCATTACTAAACCTTGACCCACAACCCGTTTAGGCTAGTTCCCAAAATTCATCTGAAGCCGAAACAATTGAATCACTGCAAGCCAAGAATCACCATCTCGGGGTGATCCAGACCACGGGATTCCACCCATTCTGGTTTGTTTTCTGTTCCCATCATCGCACACTGGTCCACCTTGCAGAGGAAAGGGTTTATTTGGCTCACATGTCCTGTCTGTAGTTCATCACTAAGGGAACTCAGGGCAGGAACTCGAGTAGGAACCTGGAGGCAGGAATAGAAGCAAAAACCATGGAGGAACACTGCCTACTGGCTTGTTCCCCAGGGTTTGCTCAACCCGCTTCCTTATGCAACTCAGAACCACCTGTCCAGGGGTGGCACTGACCACAGTGGGCTGGACCTTTTCACAGAAATCATTAATCAAGAAGATAGGCCCCATGGACTAGGGGCAATCTGGTGGAAGCCAGTCCTCACCTGAGGCCCCCCCTTCCCCATGTGACTCTAGATTTGTGTCAAGTTGACAAACACTTTTAGCTCATCACCTTTCTGGTTCTTTCTACTTTTTCTAATCCCAATAGTCATTTTCATTTCCCTCCTCCTTTCACATTTCCTATGTTTTTAGTGACTTATTTTGAACAAAATGAGTGAAGCTGGAGAACAGAATTGGAACGGTCTCTTTCTTTGCAGTTCTCTAGAATTAATAGGGATGGGATGGAAAAAAAAATAAAGGGCTGGATTTGATGCTAGTTGGGAAATCATTTTCCTAGCCGTACTTATTTTAGCAAAGCGTTTGTCCCATCCCAATTTATACAACGGGATTTGGAACAAGCCCTTGCTGGCTGCGTCCTCAGTCAGGAATCTGACTGAAGAAAGTTGTTGAGCTCTGTTGCCCTTCCCTGGCTCACATCTTGTTTCTATATGCCCATCAGCCTCCACTCTGGGTGTTGCTACTAGATGAGGGTAGGGCGAGCTCAGCAGGACAGTGTGGAGGGACAGTGCTGCCTAGGGTAGGTCTGGAATTGACTCTCTGTCTCTCCCAACTCTGAGAACACAGCAAAGTTACTGTTGTGCACATTTTCTCAGTTATAGAGATCACAAGAGTCATGCCAGCCACCACTCAGTGCTGTAGGTTTGGCAGGATTATAAGAACATGGTGACAATAATAACAGGAATAATGATGATATTAGCACCCTCCATGTGCCAGGCTGGATGTTAAGAGGTGCGGATTAGAAACTCATTCAACTCTCACTGCAGCCTGCAAGAAAGCACACTGGCTCCCCCAGAATACCAATAAAATGTCTTGATGCCCAACCTGGTTCTTTCTGCCAGGTCTCAAGGACATTTTGAAGACCACAGGGAATAGCTCTTAGATTTCACTAGCATCCTGTTTACTCCCAGGTCCCTAGAGTTGAACTAAAGGTTAATGATGCCTGTGTGTGCATGTATCTGCATATGTGTGTATGTCTGCATGTGTGTGTATATGTATATGCACATGTATAAGCATGTGTGCATGCGTGCATGTGAATATGCATGTGTGTGTGTGTGTGTGTGTGTGTGTGTGTGTGTGTGTGTGTGTGCACATCTGAGTGTATGAGCTAAGGCCAGAGGTAGATGTTAGGCATATTCCTTGATTGATTGTTCTCCATCTTATTTGTTGAGGTAGGGTCCCTCACAGTTGTTGGAGCACATAGATTCCATGAGGCTGGTTGGCCCATGAGCTCCAGAGATCCACTTTTCTCCACTTCCGCAGTGCTCAAATTGCAGATGCGGCCCTCCAGACTTCATGAGTACTGGGAATCCACACTCAGGCCTTCCTGCTTGTGTGGTGAGACCTGTATTGACTACACTATCTACTCAGCCTCACTCTCTTAGGTGTTTTGGGAGAGGGTCTCATTTGGTAGCCCAGACTAACCAGGAGCCTATCATCTTCAGCTTCTAGAATATAGATATCACAAGCCTTTGCCATCAGCTTCAATAACAACCTTCAACAGCCCACACAGTGGGAGTCTATTTCAAGCTCACCTGTCAGACTGATTGATTATGATTGGCGGGTGGCCTCTGTGCTTGGTGATGAAGGGTCCAGGCTTCTCCTGCCTGGTGTTCTGTTCTCTGTCACCCAGCTGGTGGGTGAGAGAAGACCCACTGGCTTCTTAACAGACACATACCTATCCTTGGTAGCACCTGGCCCCAGGTGCAAAGGGGTCTGGGAAGCATAGTTCTGGGCTGGACAGCATCATCTCAGTTCTCAGCTTAGGAGAAAGAGCATTCTTGTCCTGGAGGACAGTTCCCTGTCTCCCCCTTTTTAATTGCCCTCTGTCACAGATTCACAGGATGTGGACCCAGGCTTCTCTCCTGAAAAAGTGAAAGTAGCTCATATTGCAATAGATTCTAAACCCTAGAGCCAGCCCACTTCCCTTCAGGAACTGTAGGAGAGTCCAGAGCACTGCCCCCCAGGAGCCAGCTGATGTCAGCTACCCACTGATCTGCAGCCTTTGACCTGGAACCTCCACCACACCACACACCCCTCTGTGCACGTGGGTTATGTAACCCTGTGTTCATTTTTTAGAATCTACACAGTGACATCTCTCAGCCCTGCTGTTTCTTACCAATCTGCTGGATAGTCTTCTAGAAAGACTGCACAACATTCTTGCCTGAAACCTTCAGCTCATAGTCAGTCATCTGCCAGATAACAGGTGATGTCATACCAGCAGTGCAACCTGTTCCTGTCCTTCCCAATTGCTCTTTCTGACACTCTTAGCTCCTAAGTGTCCCTTCTTGGGGACCATGATGGGCAGCTTGGTCAGATGAGAAAGTTCGCTTTGTCTGGCTCTACCTTAACTTCTCCACATTTTGAGAAAGGTCAGAGGTCACCTCCTGCAGAGAGGTACTCTCTTCTCCACAGGCACTCACCTGATGATGCCCACGTAGTGACTCATCCTTCCCAGTCTTTGAGGCTGCCTTGTACTCCTCCGACATCCTGAGCCTTTTGCTCAACTGTAGGTACCAAGGAGACATCAGTGGTGTCTTACCAGTTTAATGACAAAGTACCAAGCTTGCCTGAAAAGCAATAGACTCTTTTGGTAGAAGTTTAAAGCTACTTATGTGATGGGTGTATGTGTTTGGGCCAAGCGTAAGAGTTCAGCCCCCTCTTGAGATCCCTTTGTTTGAATGTTACATGACTGCTCCATTTCTATCTCAAGGAAGAGAATGCCACCTAGCATGGTGGCCTTTGCTGACCTGGTTTAAAATAACACCTGCCACTTTCTCTCTAACCTTTGGTCTTTGTTTCCCTGACAGCATTTAGTTCCCTCTTATCCACTAAACCTTTATAGCTTTTACTATTTGTCAGTTGTCTCTCACCAGGGCAGAGACATCCTGGAAGGGGTGGGGTTCTGCTTTGCTCCCTGTTAAACTGCTGTGCCTAAGACAACACCTGACATATAATAGGGGCCAAGATCCATTCATGAAACGAATGAATGTATTGAGCCAAGGGGCATTCTGACCCAGCACCCTATCCCAGATCAAATCACTTGGGTTTTCAGAGAGAGAGAGAGAGAGAGAGAGAGAGAGAGAGAAATCAGAGAGGCAGAATTATAGTAAATACTATTGTCCTGTAATACAGAAACAAGTAAAACACAGAATTAAACAAGTGAACCAGAACCTCCAATGATTCCTCGAAGTATAATCAACACTGGTCTTTTGAAACCTGACTCCCAGGGATGGATGGGTACTGCGAAAAGAAGAAGAAATGGTCGATTTCTCTGTTTCAGTTTCACATATCAACTTGCTAGTTACAGTGGGAGCAATCAGCCAATGTTAGCAGAATGCTATTGCTTTAGAGCCGTAGTAGCAGAAGGATAAAGAATAATTGCATCTCAACCTTTTATCAGTCTGGGGAGCTAATTTAATATGCACAGAAAATACATTAGGATAATTTGTATAACCATGCAGTCCGGACCCTACTTACTAAAAGTTTTCTTGAAAATAAGTAGGATTCAAAGAGTCTAACCCAAAAGTGTGGTTTAAATGCTGGCCATGGTGAGTGAGTGAGGGCAGTCCATGGTAATTCTATCAAGAAATGGATATTTATGTTAAAGATACCACTGGGCTCTAAACTAGTACAAGATGCTCCCCACCCCACCCCGTGTGTGTGTGTGTGTGTGTGTGTGTGTGTGTGTGTGTGTGTGTGTGTGTTTAATCAGTCTTTCTTTAATGAAGTGAACTGATAATTCCCATTTGAATTAATTCTGGCTGTAGACAAATACACTAAAGCTTTAAGTATATAATTTTTAACCTCTTAGAAAGGTTGAATGATGTGTTATGAAACTATTGCTGTGCATGGCTCAAATTCCATACACCACGAAGGAGCTCCATTAATCCTAATTTAACATGCATCTGCTCACAATTTGGAAGAGGAAATTGGCTAAGAACTGAAGAAACAGTCCGTATGCCTGAGAGCACACACAACAGGCTCCTGGTTCGTACCAAGAGGCCCGAGTGACGGCTGGGTGCACACTGAGCTCTCCAAGCTCACAGGCTAGGGCCAGGACAACCTTTCCCCTCTTCCTCCCTGACTTTCCCTGACCAGTTCTCTACTGGACTGAGATGGTGACCATTCTACTCTGCATATCACACTGACTTAAAGTCGCTGGGACAAAGTTTAAGGCCAAATACTCCAGCCAGCAGAGTTAGTAAGGAAGTGAGTGAGCCACTCTCCCTGGGAGAATCAAAAAGCAACTGGGAAAACTTAAGCCCATTTCGCCCAGTGGAAGAAAAATATTGACAAAATGTCCCTTCCATTTGTGATAAAAACTCTCAGCTAATGAGGTATAGAGTAGCAGGCTCATTAAAGGTCCTGGTTTCTAAAGGGAGTACAGAATTGTGGAGCCTCCACTCCTTGTCTCCCTCCTGCCTCTCTGCACCCCTTCCCATCACTCTCTTCTGCCTTGCCTTCTCCTACCCAGTGCCACCTCTGGTTTTCGAGCTTTCTTCACCCCCCCCCCTTGGTGATGGGCTGAGAGCTGATGACAGGGGGCTTCGGACAAATTCTTCAGCCTTCTCACATAGCTGACGGGACACAAGTAGTGTCCACCGGAGGCTAATATCAAAAGTGTGCACACAGCTGTTAGTTCAAGGTAAGTTAAAGAATAAAGAAAGCAGTCTGGTCTCTTGTTATGTTCTCCTAACTATCTGGGTCCGGAGGCAGCAGGTCTCTCTGCAGTAGCTGATCTTCATCGTCAGCCTGATTGTACTAAGAAGCACCTAGAAAATTGATGCGGTACAACCAGGTATGTGTTGGTGTATTTTCAGAGAGGATGAACTGAGAAGGAAAAAAACCCACCCAGAATGTGGGCATCACTACCCTCTGTGCTGGGGGGTGTGGATGGAACAATGGTGTAGGGGAGGAAACCCACTGGGTTCTGATATTCCCTCTTCTGGGCTTCCTGACCACCGTAAAGTAATTGTCCACCACAGGCTGCCATCGCCATGATGCTCTGGGTCACAGCAAGCCCAGAAATGCAGAGTCAAGTGATCCCTCTGAAACTGAGCTCAAATAAGCACTTCCTATTAAGAGTTGCTTCTGTCATGTATGAAATTACATCAACAAGAAAGCAAATGTACTGTCAGAGGTACGCTGGAGAGGCTAGACTACGTGACTCAGAGCAAGGAACTGATGAGAAGAGAGCCGCCATCTTGCCAGATAGCGATCCGGCAGTAGCCTAACTGGGACACAGCACAGAACAACTTTCTCTCCTGTGTAAGGACCAGAAAAATCACCTGATTTTCTGCTTGCTTGGTCCCACTTTTCACACCACAGCTAGCCACTGTATTGTCTATTTTTCTCATCGCTGTGACCAAACTATCTGACAGGAAGTAACTGAAGGGAAGGAGGGCTTATTTTAGCTCCCAAACTGTGGGGGATACAGAGTATCATGGAAAGGGGCGTGGCTAAGGAAGAAGGAGCAAGGGCGCCCAGACTTGTCAGTCACAGAGAGCAACTGCAGAGAGTAAACAGTTTTCTGGTCAGAAATGCAACCTGCTGTGATGCTAAAGTCCTACCTCTCGGGCTCTAAGTCCTGTTGCTAGGACCCATATCACAAAGGTCCCACAACCTCTCAAGCCAGCACCACCCACTGGTAAGTAAGTGTTCCAGCACAAGCGACTATGGAGGATACTTTGTATTTGAATCTGAGTAGCCACATGTGTGCACGGAAATGGGGTGGGGTGGGGTGGGGTGGGAGGCTGGGGAATGGGTCTCTGGTGTCCCACTTGGTCTGCGTGTTTCTGCGTGCCTTCTCCAGCTCTGAGTTTTCCTTGAGAGGAAACCTGTGCACCAAGGCAGTGAGCCCGCCCTCCTTCACCCCCCCTCCGCCGCCCCCATGGCCTTTGCCATTCTGATGATAATAGGTTTGTATCTGCAGCTGAATCAGCCTGTGCCTGTCCAGCCATCTTTAGCTCAAATTAATCACAGCTTTTTAACTCAAAACAGGGCAACTCTGATCCCAGCCAATTAAGTCTGCACTGTTTAGACGAAGAGACTAATATAGCTCTGAAAAGCCTAACCTTTGGCCGCAGGGATATCTGGAGATAATGAGCTCCATTTCAGTGGGTTGGCTTTGTGGAGAGGTATGTTGTGGAAGAAGGCATCTATTTGCAGATTCTCCATCAGCAGGAGAACAACCGGGCCCAGAGGCTCTAGTCGTGCACATGCAAGTACCAGGGAGGGCCGGGTCCTGTTAGCTGAATTCAGACCGGAGGGTTTGAAGATGCAGATCTTTTCTCCCTTGGAAAATCCAGCTGACTTTGATAAAGGGTAAAACACAAAATAAAAACGAGAGGAGAGCTCTCACGGCTGGGACACAGGTTTCAGCGCTGAGGCTCCTGAAAGCACTTCCTCACATAGGATCCTTTGTGTTGTTACGGCGTTTGTTTTAGTTATTTTCTGTTGCTGTGATAAAACACCACGACCAAAAGGTGACATCTAGATGGACGAGTTTATTTGTGTTTATGGTACTGGAAGGAAAAGAGTCCATCGTGATGGGGGCGGAATGGCAGCAAGTGGCAGGCCAGGAGGCAGGCGCAGGAAGCTGAGAGCACGCATCCTCACTGTGAACATGAGGCAGCAAAGAGTGTGAATTGGAAGTGGGTGAGGCTTTTAATCTCAAAGTCCACTCCCGGTGACAGACCTCCTTCCCCAAAACATGCCACCAAATAGGGACCAAGAGTTTAAATGCCCCAAGACTGTAGGGAACACTTCTCACTCAAACTACCACAGAGCTGAAGGATGACTGCACAGATTTTTAGGTTGAGACACATCAGCATAGTGGCCCTAACAGTGAAGCAGGGGTCTTCTGTAGTTTTGATTGAGTTTGATTGTGTCCCCCAATGGTTCTGGTTTTGGAAACCTGGTTCTCCATATGGGAATATTAAGGGCCCAAGGGACCTTTCAAGATGGGGCTAGTGGTAAGCCCTCACTGGGACCTGAATTTCTGTCTTGTGATTTGATTTCTCCCATGATGCCATTGGCCACGCTCTAATGTCGCCTAGGAGGGGCCTGGCTGAACTGCTACATGCTGTTCGTAGTTTTAGACTCCAAACTTATAGGTAAAGTAAATCTCTTTCTAAGTTACCTAGCCTCTGGTGTTTTATGATAGTAGTAGAAAAGAGAAGATCAGAGTGCTATGTTCTAAGCTGTACTTTTGTTTGATAATTTAGTTCTGTTGTGTGCTGTCTATCATGTGATTACTGAATGATGGATAGGTAGAAAGCAGTCCCTGACACCAAGGAGCACACTGTCTAAGTGGAGAGGGAGGTGCAGTGTGTGCATGTACATGGAAGTGAAATTTGGAGTACAACCATTCTCTCATTGGCTTGGACAACTGCCAGTCTCAGCCTTCTTAGCACTGGTCTTTTAACTGTATGCTACCATGTTTGACCTTTTTTTTAAATGTGGGTTTGTGGGACTGACCTACAATCCATATGTTTACACAGTAAGCACTTTACCAGCTGAACCATCAGTCAGCTGATGCTATGCTTTCTAGAAGGCCTCTCTATGTGAATTAGCCATGTCTTCTTAGTCTATCTCTTTGAAACTTGCTACCTGGAGGACTTGCTGACTTCAGAGATTGCCCTCCAAGAGCTAACTAATTCCCAGTGATGGCATACAGTTCCCCAGTTCCTATGAAAACCCACCCATCGAAGACACTTCCCATGTGTATCTCTAGTACCCAAGATACTATGTCCTGTCCTAATTTCTGGGCAGACCCTGAGTAACAAGGGGTGCCAGCTCACTTCATTCAAACAAACCAGTCCTAGGCCTACAATTCCCATTTGTCTTGCAGAAAGCAGAATAAAGGGTCCTGTTTGGGTTCCCTCTATCAGTACCCCTCTGCTGCTTCCTGGGGTGGCCCCTATGGGGCACATGCCTCTTCTCTTGGAATCTCAGAACATTAAAACAACCATTTGGGTGGCCAGAGATGTAGTTCCATTGATAGCGAGCTTGCTTACCATGTATGGAGTCTAAGAAAACAGGACACAGTAGTACACACACCTGCTATCATAGCACTTCTGAGGTAGATATGGGCAGGATCAGAAGTTTACGGTCATCCTTGGCTACCTGGAGAATATGAGGCAAGCCTGGGCTACATGAGACCAGATCAAACAACAACAGCAACCGTGCTTATGCCCTGGGGGTTGGAGGGAAGCTGTCAGCAACAGTCCTTTCCTGATCCATTGCTCTCAAAGATGGATGATAAGAACAGAAAACACATTTTAAGGCACAGCAATATTCTTGAATGGAACATGCAAGCAGTCCCTCTGTCAAGCTAGTGCAGCTAAAATCCAACCGTTTATAAAACCTGTGCCATGTGGTAGGGGAATATGTTTTCCAGATATGCTATGAAGGTCAGCGGAGCCCTGGTCAGATTACCTTATCTCCTCGAACCTCACCATTTTCACCTACACAAACTGGGCACTTGTCCTAACTTGAAATGCTCCCGCCACCCTCAGCCTGGGTCAATGCCCACATCTGTTCCTGGGCTTTTCCATCCTTTCATCAGGAATATTTTTCCTCTTCTGTATCTCTCATCCTACCGACAGAGTGGGAGACACCATCTGAGGCTGCATTGTAGACTGTAAAGTGCTGTGCAGCTAAGGCCTGCTATTAGCCTCATTGTTGAGAATGAACTTGGCCCTGGCTGTAGGTGAGTAAGACTTTCAGGGGCAGCGGTATATGATTTGGCAAATTATCTCTTCAGTGTGCTAAAGGGTCCGCCAGGAGTTTGCTCACTGCAGGATGAGGGAACAATACGGCCTCGCCGGATTCAATAACAGCGCTTTAATTATCATGATTACCTCACATTTGTACAAAGTCTTTGGTTTCAGGATCTCAAAGTACTTTATAAACATTAAACCTCTTGGTCCCCCAGGGGAGATACTAAATGGATGCGTGAGCTGGTAGGTTTCTCCTTTTCTTGGCTCAAAAGTGTTTTCCTTCTATCCAGGTGAGGAGAAACGGAACTTCAGCCTCTACAGAGTGACATTAGGCAGTGGAGGAGGGGAGCAAGCATAATCTGAGCCAAGGGGGAAAGTATGGAACATGGAGAAACCTAGCAATTATCAGAGCCAGTGAAGTGCCAAGCCAGAACCTAGGTCCCCTTTAGATCATAGGACAGCAGTAATTACCTCCCACTGTATAGATAAGGAGGCCAGACTGTAGCTCTGAGAGGTTGAACTGCATGTTCAAGGTCACACAGCCAAGGAGACAGCAAAGACAGGTGGCATTTGAACATAGATTAGTAGGAGTCTTTAAGATCCAAATTGTCACTCTTGTTTCATTCTGTTGCTGTGACAAATATTATGACTAAAAACAGCTTGAAGGAAGAAAGGGTTTATTTGGCTCACATTTCCAGGTTAGAGTCCATCACGGAGGGAAGGTCATAGCAGGAACTCAAGTGGGGAGCTGAAACAGAAAGTATAGAAGAATGATACTTATAGGCTTGCTTGAAGGCTCATGCTTACCTGGCATTCTTGCATGACTCAGGACTACCTGCCTAGGGAATGATTCTTCCCACAGTGGGCTAGGCGCCCCCTTCATCAGTTAATAATCAAGACATGAATCAACTAGCAATCAAGACAGTCTCCGGCAGGCATACCAACAGGCCAGTCTGATCCAGGCTGTTCCTTAGTGTAGCTTTCCTCTCAGATGGCTCTAGGCTTGTCAAGTTGACAATTGAAGCTAACAGGACACCCTGTGTTCCGCTGCCCTCCAGGATACTGCTTGCACTGTCCAGGAGTCCTGGATGGAATTCCTGCATGAAATCTTACTGCTTTTCCAGCAACCTTGGCCTCGAGATTCAGTGGAACCAAGTCTGAGGCAATGGCCTTCCCAAGAAAAAGGAGCCTTCAGGTACCTATTGCTGTGAACAAGATACCCTCGTCATAGGTGACCGTAAGTAAGCACCGTAACAAAATGGCACGGACTGACAGGCTTACAAATAGCAGAAAATTGTTTCTCATGGTTCTGAAACCTACAATCCTGTGATAAGAAAGATAGGTGTGAATCTGGTGAGGGTCCACTTTCAAGTGACTGCCTGACATCTTTGCGTGACATCTTCACACAGTGACAAGAGACCTCTCCAGGACTGAGGGCTTTGCAGTCATGACCTAGTGACTGCCCAATGTCCACCTCCTAATGCCATCTCCATGGAAGTTAGAACTATTTTTATTTTTGAGGCATAGAGTCAGTGTATTGTCTCTTTGGAGTTGGAAGGTTGAAATGACTGTTTTAATTCTGCCCACAACTTCTGTCATTGTTTCACTTGGACAAGGTGCAGAGCTGGGCAACTGCCTTGGAGCTTCAGCCAGAAGACTCAGTGAGCCGGGATGACCCCGAGGATGGGCGCTGGAATGATCTAGATGCATCTTTGTCCTTACAGCTGATGCCCAGGGCTGTTGTTATGGGCACACAGAGTCTTCACATGGCTTGGGCTTCCTCACAGCATGGGTGCCAAAGGAGTCCAGGCGTCTTACATGGCTCCCCTGGGATCTGCATGTATGTGTCCTGCATGAGCCAAGCAGAAACTATTTGTTTGCTTGTTGCTTTGACTAAATTCCGATGCCACACATGGTTACGTGTTTGTCTTCTGTTAGTTACAATGACCACTACTGCTATACCAGAGCTGAATGACTGGACGTTGGTGGGACTGAACGCCTTCTGAAGGTTCCAGAGGGAGATCCCCTCCTTCTCTCTCAGCCTCTGGAGACATTCTGGAGATGATGTACTCTCAATAGTATGTGTCTTTGAGGGCAGAGAATATATCCACAACATGCTTAAATTTACAGAACCAAATTTTTATCCTTTGTCAATGTGGATAATGGGTGAAGATCTAATGTATAAATAATGCTTGCAGGGATGAATGAGTGTGTGGATGAACAGATGTATGGATGAATAGATGACTAGGTGGATGGATAAAAGGATAGATAGATGCATGAATGAATGAATGTATGGGAGGGTGGGTAAGATGAATGGATCAATGTGAGGATGGATGGTAGGATGGATAGATGGATGCAGGCATGCATAGATAGACAGATGGGTGGATAGATGACTGTAAGCACGAAGGGACAGATGGATGGATAAACAGAAGGATGGATGGATGGATAGATGGATGGGTGGATGGATGGACAACAGATGGGTAAGTGAGTGGATGGATGGGCAAATGGATTGATTAATGAATGGGTGGATGGATGGATTAATAGAATCTCTCCATAGGCAGAAACCAAGCTGTTAATACTTTGAACTCAATGTGGATTATTATTTTTTCATTATATTGGAATAAATGGACTCTGATTGTGGTTTGCATTTTGGGAACCCTGTGGGGATTTTGCAACTTGCTGGAGGTCTCTAAGAGTGTGTGACCTCACAGGTGTCTGTTAGCACTACTCTATGCACTCCATTTTCCCTTTGATTCTCTGATCTGCTTGTTAAATGAGTGGGGCTCCTTCCAGAATGGCTACTGTGAGAATGTGACTGTGGCTGGAGTCTATTGTCTAAAGCATGTGGGTCAATAGTTCCAGCCTCGGAAAGGACATCCTTGTGGCAACATGCTAGGTGACACTGTGTGTGGATGTGCGAGTGTGCATGTTTGCATAATTCGAATCTTCATAACGTCTTTGTAATCATCTCTTTTCTGCCACCATGACTTAAGTTAAAGAATTTCTTCAGTAGAGTGATTAACTGCAGGGGGCAAAAAAATCATTGCTGTGAATACTGTTTTTCCCCTAGACACATCTTCAAATTGATGTTTCCATCTCATTGTTTTTGTATTTGTTTTTTAACTTTATCTAAAGATTTTTTTAAATGAGAATAATTTAACAAAAGGCAAACTCTAAGCACTTTCTCATGGAACGCTGATATGACACGCCAAGTGTCAACAAGAGGGCAAGATCTGTCTCAGGGATGTCTTGAAACCTCTAAGTGGAATTTGCATAAAATAGTTCTGGTATTATCATTCCCCATTCTTTCCCTGACAGATATGTCAAGGCCTTGAAACCTAAAAGAACAATTATGCTATTGTACCTCTCAGAGGATTCAAGGGGTGTGTCTTTGGTGGGAAAAGTGCTATTAGGGCCTTGAAAGCCGCTCAAAGACAACCCAAGGGACTCTTTAGCTAGTCATTTTATAAAGAATGCCTTGGCTTTAAGTGTCTTAAAGTACGTTTATTCAAGGCGTACTTTGAGCTTTGAAAAAACAACCCCGCTAATAATTAATGGCTGTACATCTTTTTAACGTCTGCATTAGCTATAAATAAAGTCTCTAGATGAAGTCACCATTGATTAAGCTTAACAGTGACATGTGATGGGTCCCCATCTTCATCAGATGTAACAAATCACTCCCAAACTTATTTTTTTTTTTAGCCATTTAAAAAAGAAATTAATGGACGTTGCAGAACCCACTGCCCCTGCCAATGATGGACCCAATCAGGACCAAATCAGTTCATCCTCAGTTCACACAGGCCACCTTAATTTAATGTGTCCGAGCACCAAAGCAGTGCTAAAGAGCCCCCTTGCATCTGAGTGTGGTGAGTTGGGCGATGACTCGGCCTCAGTTTCTTCTGAAGCCTGCCTGCTAGGCGAGTCTCCCTTTTACTGGAAGGGCTTCGCTGAAAAAAACAAAAAAAAAAAAAAACCAAAAAACTAAAAAACCAGAAATACCAACTTTGCATGACAACCGTTTTGAAAGTAGGGAGAGAGAGAGAAGCACAAAGTGCCTGTGTTATCTAAGAGGATGAGGCCATATTGAAGGTTAACAAGCCAGGAAACTAGAAATAAAAATGTGCACAGCCTCGGGGTCAGGGGCATGCCCATTCTGAAGGACTGAGAAGTAAAGTTCCTAGGTGTGGACAAGCAGGCTGTGTTTATAAGAAGCAATAAAGCATCTCTTATCTTGTATATGTTCCAGAGCCCAAATGCAGCATTTCTTTCTCTCCTTTCTTTATAGTTTCCCTCTCTCCTTCCTCCCTCCCTCCCTCCCTCCCTCCCTCCCTTCCTTCCTTCCTCCCTCCCTCCCTCCCTCTCTCCCTTCCTTCTTGCCTTTCATCATCCCTGCCTGCCTTTCTGTTTATTAGACTGTATCAATCATACACAGTAACTGCCTTCATGACCTGTCCACATGTGTATAACGTATCTTAATCATACTCACCCTCCATTATCCTCACACTCTTAATGATCTCCTTCTTTCCTCTGATGTTTCTCCTTTCTTGTTGACCCAATGGGTTTAGATAGGGTCACTTGCAGGAGTCTTCTGTAGCTTGGCTGAAGTTACTGTGTCATAGACGAGGCTGGCCTTGAACTCCTAATTCTGCCTCTATCTCTTGAGTACTGGGATTACAGGCAGGTGCCACCACAGCCATATGACATTTGCTTTCATGTGTGTGTTCCTGGAAGCGTTGCTAGAGTCACCCAAACTGATATCTTGTTTTGTAGATGAGGGAAGAAAGGTTGGAAATGGGGGAACTCAGAAATGAGGGCATAGAAGAATTGTGGAAGGCTATTAATACCGTTGTGTACTAATGTGATGAAAACACAGTATGGATTTCAGCCCTTAGCAATTACAACTTGGTTGAAAGTACCTCTGTTGTCTTGACCCGTGTTGGAATCTTTCACAGAGGAAAAGAACTGATTTTACAAGTGCCTTTTTGCAATAATTAAGGCTTACAAAAGGGCAATTTGGGGGTTTGTGAATGTCCCCCATGGACTTCTAGATGAAGAATTTATTTGGGGCTTTTGGTTCCAGAGGAAAAGTCCATAAGGGCAAGGTAAGCATAGCGGAAGGTGCCGAGAGGTCACATCTTCAACCACAAACACAAAGCAAAGAGAAAAAGGTAGAACTGAGGCAAGGCTATACATTCTCAAAGCCCTCCCCCAGTGATGTACACTTTCCAGAAAACTTATACATCCTAAAGGGTCCAAATAACACTATCAATCAGGAACCAAGTGTTAAGATATGTGAGCCTTTGGGGAACATTTCTCATTTGAACCACCATTCTAGAAGCAAATTCTTTTTTTTTTTTTAATTGAAAACAAGATTCTTCTCTCATACAATACATTCTGACCACAGTTTCCACTTCCTCCACACCTCTCATACCTCCCAGCTCCCCTCTTATTTCAATGAAATAGTTATAAATCAGGTTACGTAGCTCTGGGGGCTTAATTTTCTTGATCAGCCTACCCACCATGTACAGAGGACTCCAAGGTGCTCATACCAGACACTGAAAGTCACAATAGCAGATCTTGAGACACTCATCACCCAGGCTCTGTTATCCACACAGAAGACAGAGCCACAGTGTTGTCATCGGTCCTCATTTACCAGAAGGAGAAACTGAGCTAGGAGCTGGCAGCGAGTCAGGCAACCAGAATTTGAAACCCAAGCTTCTGAGTCTGAAGTCTTGGCCCCTGGTCACCCATGCTGCCGCAGAAGTCAGGCTTGTGCTGGAGCCCTCGTGTGTGTGTGTGTGTGTGTGTGTGTGTGTGTGTGTGTGTGTGTGCTGTGGTGCACATGAATCTGTATGAATGGGGGTGTAAGTGCATCTGTGGGTGTGGAGGATGTGGAGGGTGGAGTTCTACCTTGAGTATTTTTCTAGCCTTGTTTTTTGAAACAAAGTCTCTCATTGGCCTGGAATTGAGCTATGAGGCTAGACTGACTGGTCAGTGAGCACCAGAAATCTGGTCTGTCTCTGCCTTCCCTCTGTCTCTGCCTCTCTTCAGTCTCTGTCTCCCCTCTGTCTCTGCCTCCCCCCTGTCTCTGTCTCCCCTCTGTCTCTGTCTCCCCTCTGTCTCTGCCTCCCCTCTGTCTCTGCCTCCCCTCTGTCTCTGCCTCCCCTCTGTCT
>CAJQZJ010001511.1:12368832-12384082 GCA_907164525.1 Lophiomys imhausi
ATAGATAGATAGATAGATAGATAGATAGATAGATAGATAGATAGATATGCTAGAGAATTTGGAGGATATAACAAAAGACCTGCCTTTGACACAGCTTTGTGATTTCAGGGCAGGGCTCCATGGGGGTAGGGAGAGGTGAATTTCAGTTCCCTGTCTCTATATTGGTTTGGAGGGCAGTTGTTGGCCTTAGCTGTTACATCTCAGGTGCTCTGTAGCTGTCCAGCCTCAATGACAAGTTCTGGCTTGCAATGGTCCAGGAGGATACCTAGTGCCACCACCACTGTGCACCCTGAGCTGTCTCCGGAGCTTCCACATCCTCCCCTGTTCCCCCACCCCCACCTCCACCCCCATGCAAGAGACAGAGGAATCCACAACCCAGCTCAGACCTTCCTCCATCTCCTCCACCAAGAGAGAAGCCCTAACAGTTTGGGATGGAGGAGAACAATAGCTCTCTCAGAAAACTTTACCAATCTCTGGGAATTTACTTTAAAATTTGTCCCGGATAACGTAATTAGTAAACTTGTTCTTTGGAGTGTTGCGAGGATGTAATTTTTTCGCACCTTCCCTGACTTTGACACTGCGGCTTTTGAAACTTCATTTTGCACTGTGCCTCATTGTTCTTTAATCTGCTGCACTCTGCATCGAGGAGCACGGAAATTTCGCACTTCCTATGTCAATAACACCTGCAAAATTGCCACCTATTAAGAGTAAGTGTTCTTTTTTCTCTGGTGAGAAATGTGATGTGGTATTATATTGGCTTCCCTTGAGAGGCTAAGGAGACAATTTTAAAGCAGACAGATGCATTAAAGAAATAACCTGAACTCGAAGAAAAGGTTACAGAAAGTCAGAAACTTTTCCCCTCCCTCCTTGGTTTATTTATTTAGTGACGGGTAGGGGAGGGCAGGAGAAGGAAGCAGAGGCTTCCTGAGACAAGGGTGTGTTTTTGTCCCAGGGATGTGCCCCTGTGTGGGAAGGGGCTCCTTCTGCTGTCTCATCTGTGATGGCATCTCTCCACTCAGCTCCTTTTAGGTGGGAGCACTTCCTCACAGTCACCCTCTGTAGGACTCTGCTCCTCTTAGCCATCCTGAAAACAACCAAGAACAAGGCCTCTGAGGTGAGCATTAAGCTTTTGGAACTTCCGTCTCCTGTGGAAGAAGAAATTGTCACCACTGACTTCTAAAAGGGGGCTAAGGATTGTAGCACAGGACCTGAGCTGGGCACCCAGGGACTCATGGGCAAGTGCTACCTAGGGTCATCTGGATGCTTTGCTAGCACAGCTCTGTCCCTGCTCTGTGAGCACGCTAGACTTGCCTTATCAAACTCAGTCTTTAGGACCAAACTATCTGGGAATCATGAATCCCAATGCCTAGCTTATGCATGTATATGTCCCCTTGTGAAACAGGAGGGGGCAGCCTCCCCACAGGCCCTTAGCTTGAGATCACCAGCCAGAGAAGGAGACACACATTCCATCAGCTGTTCACCTGCACATGAAAATTAGAGGAAGGCAGCATCCCTAGCTGACCAGCATTCTTGGAACCTGGAGTGATGTCATCTGCATGATCTCTTCTTGTATCCAGAGGATCGGTTGATGTGTGAGGACTCTGTCCCTAGAATGCCCCAAGAGACAGGGGGAGGGGGGAGGGCCAGGGCAGACATGGCTTCATTATGTTGTGACAATGACTGAGTAGTACTGAGAGCTCAGTGTCTTTGGAGTCGGATTCTCACCAGAGCACCAGAGCATTACCCGGTGCTCACAAAAGCCCCAAACAGTGAGTTCTGCCACGGTTCCCATTCCACACATGGGGAAGATGGAGTCACTGGGCAGCCAAGAAGCTTGTTGTGTCATCAGAATGGAGATTACATGTCCTGGCCAAGTGTCAAGGGTCATGGCTAGTACATTTCTATTTCCAGCAATGTTCCACCCTAGAGCCCATACCCACAGTTGCATGAATTTCTTTGTTTAGTCCAGTTGTTTTGTTTTGATTTTCATGACCTAGAATCCCTTCCTCAGCTCTAGAAATCTGGTCCATCTAATCATCCATCCTTCGCTCTAACCATCCATCCATCCAATCATCCATCAATTGATCCAATCATCTGTCCATCATTCATCCATCCATCATCCATCCATCTATCCATCTGTCCATCTATCCAGTTGTCCATCAGTTATTCCAATCACCCATCCATCATCTGTCCATCCACCTTTCCACTGTTTTAAAAGTAAAGCTACATAGGATGATGTTGAAGAACAGAGCCTTTATTATCTTCTGTGATCCCTCAGTAATCCCATCTCTATAGTTCACTTTCTTGGAATGTTCAGTTCAACAATGTATGCAACACTCACATGAAGATTCAATGGTCTCAGTAAGTCAAAAAGTCATAAACCAACAGTAGGCTATGAGCCATAAACTCTACCAGGTATGTTTGTGTTGCTTCCTATCGGTTGTTCAAATCTGTTGCTGATAGGCACAGGATGAGATGTTCCCTAAGATAAATGCATACTTTGAATTTTTACTGAAAATACTGACAATTCTGGGACCCAGGGAAAGCCCTGGCTCTCTGTTCTGAAGAAGGTTCTGCTGGGCAGACATCACAGTGGTCACCCCTCTGTGGCATTTTGCATTATTTGCTGTCATGCTTTTTCACTTGTCAAAGATGTCGTGATGGCATCTTGCAAACAGTACGATTAGGCACTTTACTCTGTCACTCTCAGCTTTATCCCTTTGACACAGAGTCTTTCACCGACCCTGGAGCTCCCTGTTTGTTGGCAGCGGCGCTTCTGCTCCTCCACCCACTCAGGATGGAGTTGCACTCACATGAGGGCACGCTTTGCTCTTCACACAGATCCAAGCTTGAGCGGCAAGTACTCTTACCCCATGAGCCTTTTTCTAGCCTCTGGGCATAGTTTTGCAAAGTCTCTCTCAAATGTTCCATCTTCCAAGCAGCATCCAGCCCTACCTGCTAGATTAGTGATCCAGGGCAGGCTCTCCTCAGAACGCTGGGCTCTCCGGACCCAATCATGTAACAAAGACAGTCCATTTCATTGCCTGTGTCACTCAGTGTACTGTACAGCCTTCAATCGTAGTAACCATGTCTTATTTACTTTGAAGACTTTCCCAGATCTGACATGAAGCCTGGTCGAGAAATGGTCTCTGGTTTTATCTCATGCATGGACAGATGAGTGGATGACCAAAAGTAAGCTTGCAGGACACTCAACTCCTCATCTCTGGACAAGGAATGTGAGCAGGTTATGTTACAAGCTGGTTTCTGCTTTAAAATTTTAATTCTCCATTGGAAAACATCAATATTTAGATGACTGTATTTTTGTTCCAAATGCCTGCAATATTTTATGTCCCGATAATATTTACGGGTTGTCCTCAGACATAACTAATTGGATTTGCCATCCAGCTCCCAGGGAAAACGTATGGTGGATCACCCCTCATTACTCAAACTGGGGCAGAGGTGGAGGGAGGGGTGATAGTTCCCCACCCGAGCTCACATGGCGGTGATTCAGGGAATGTGGAAATGGCGCAGGAAGGAATAATGTCCCTGCTGTCATCCTGGTCTTTCTCTCGCATTAACCACTTGGACAGAGTCATTTGCATCTGAATTGAACCTGCATTAAAATTTTGAGTTTATGTGCTGCTGCTGAGAAACAAAGAGGCTGGAAACAGTGGCTGAGCTTCCAAGGCTGAGAATGGTGGCCCACTCAATGAGAGGCTGGACATCCCCTGCTCAGAGCTGGGCTGTGCGCTGTGCTCCTGGGGCTCACGGCTCATTCCTTTGGGTAGTTCATTTATAACCAGAGTGGTTAGTAAGGGCTGCATTTTGCGAGGTGTAAAGATAAGATGGAAGACCTCATCTGCTCATCTACGTTCTCTACCTACCTCATCCTGAGTTCTCATCCTGTTCACTCACTGGGCTCTTTGGTTTTTTGTTTGCTTTGTTGTTGTTATTGTTTTTAGAGACAGGATTTCTCTGTGTAACAGCCCTTGCTGTCTTGGAGCTCGATTTGTAGAGTAGGCTGGCCTTGAACTCACAAAGATCCACCTCTGCCTCCTAGTGCTGGGATTAAAGGTATGGACCCCCATGCCAGCCCTGCTTTCTTTGTATCTTTCTAAATTCAGGGGGGGGTGTTGGGGGATGCCTGTAAGACTGTGCCCACAGGTAACTTAGATCCCTGGAGCCCTCACTTGGTTGGTGAGCTTTTCAAAGCAGGACTCCCCTTTACTGATAGCCTGGAGAAGGTGGTTTGCCATTTTTTGATAGTCTATGAATGGCAGCATGTGACAGGACCTGAAAGAAATGTTCCAACGTCCAAGATCTGCATTCTGCTGGTAGCTGATGACCCTGAAGCAGACCTGAAGAGTCCCAGCTAAGATTTGAGCTGAGCTGCCTCTTGATATCTTGGGTTCAGTCTGGAGAGACAAGGAGAGGCTTCAGCTTACTGGTGCCCGGGCTGTCAGTACTAGGAGATTGAGGGCCACTGAATGATTTGTATATTTTTAAGCTGCTAAACTTAATGTTGTGTGTGACAAAACATTTAAAAAAATAAGTCAGGTGGTTGTATCCAAATGTCAGCATCACCCTCAGATTCATATTTGAGACCTAATACTCTGTTTGATAGTATTTGGAGTTGGGGCCTTTGGGAGACATCTGAATATATACAAGGGCCTGGCCTCATGTGTGGGACTCTTATTTAGGAGGCTGTAGGGAGCTCCTTACCCGCTTCTGCCAGATGAGGGCCCACAGATTCCCCTCCTCTCTTCCAGCATGGGAAGGGGCATTGAGAAGGCTCCATAGAAGTGGAAATCAAACCGTCCCCAGATACTGAGCCTACTAGCACCTCGGGCGTACATTCACCTCCTATGGCCACGAACAGTGCTTTATAGATTATTTGACTCTAAATTGTCCTTTGGGCTAAGTAAAGGCACTTGCTGTCAAGCTTGACGACTTGAGTTTGATTCCTGGGATCTATGTGGTAAAAGGAGAAAACACTCTTTCATGCTGTCCTCTGGCCTCCACAGACATGTGCCATGATACACATGTTCCCAGGAACATTCATATACACACACAATAATCTTTTTTAAGATAAATGTTTAAAGTGTTTTTGTTATAGTAACATGGATGAGCCAAAATATCAGTGTTGTGTTGGTTAGCTATTACCATAATGACATTAAGTTTCAGGCAAGTAGCAGGTCCTGTGGCTTGTAAAGAGTCTTTGCTGCTGTCAGACTCACTCACCTGAGGTGGCTTATTCAGGATAGGGGTCCACTGGTGACACTCATTTCTCATCACTGATATGAGCTGGCTGGAACAGTCCCAATCTTCTTCCAAGGCCAATTCCTTTCTGTAGTAGCTGAAGGGCTAACAGCACCTTTGCTTGTGCTACACCAGTCCCCCAAAAGTTCAACAACCCCCAAAAGTAAGTCCAATGGCCAAGTCCAAGTCCATTCCACCTTTGAAAAGACAGTAGGAACAGCCAGGGGACAAGAATGACAGCCAGCAAAACCATCTGTCACAGCAAACAAGAGGCAGCAGTGATAGGGACCATGGTGGTCTTTGGGGTGAAGAGATGCCCTGTGGTGGTCCAAGGAGACATCATAACACATCTCTTCCAGACCCAGGAGGGCCGTGGCTGCTCTCTAAGCCTGGAAGCAGAAGATCAAGACCCTTCAGTTCCCATCCCGGTGTCTTAGGTTGAGGATGGGCAAGTTTGGGGTGGCACACACAAAGGGTGCAGAATTGCAACCATGGATCCAGGGTCTGCTCTCACATGTGTTTTCCTAGCATCTCAGGAGGGTCACAAAAGGCCAGCAAAGGCAGTCTGCATGTGATGCCCATGGAGACCTCACTTTACATCTTCCTGTGAGAGCCTAGACTGAGCTGGGAGCCCCTGAATGGAGCAACCTGACCTCAGCATCCATCCTTTCCTAATTGACTGGCTGCCCACATCTGCTGAGCAGGCATCTCAGAGGATGAGATATGGTACACCCATCATCTCTCAACCCAGCGAGATGTGGGGGCCCAAGTGGGTCCTATTCTTCCACCACACTGAGTCATCTTCAAGGGACCTGAGGTTTACTCTCCACACGGGCCCAGGAGCACACCATCTTGTCAGTCAACACTCCGTCACTTGTTCCCTGTGGTTATGTTCTTCTTAGCTGTCTTCATTTCCTCAGTCTGACTGCTGATCTCTCAGTTTATGTGGAGCAGGAGAGAAGACTCAGAATGAAGCCAGAATTTCTGCAAGGCAAGGCAGGAATTTAACAGGCCTCTGAAGGACTCCGACAGCCACCTCAGCGCTGGGTTGAGCTCCATGAACTGCCAAGAGCTGAGTTTCTTAGATTCCATTGCTGACCGGGGTTTGCTCCACAGTTATCTTTGGCTCACATCTGCCTAATGGCCCGTATTTGCTCTTGGACCTTTTTTGCTTTCAGTAGCCCAGAAGGATTCCATTGGCAAGATCAGGAAGGGTTTATAATGGGGGGCGGGGCTTGATGTCTCCTCCTACAGCCTCATGCATCTGCTAATGTCAACACCCCGGCACCTCGTTTTACAGGGATTCTCTAGAATTCTAGTGTTTCTTCCTATGTTGTTCTCCTTGGTCATCAGGGGGAATTCTCTCAGATCTCCCAGCTTTCAAGACAAGTGCTTTATCTGTTGGCCCATGGTCGACTTACATTTTGCTTTTTATCCATATAAAGCTCCCATATTGTAAAATATGTGAATTATCTCAAGAGGTCCTATCTCAGGCAAGTTTCCTTAATATATAAAAAGCTTCTGCCAATCAATATACAGCAGCAATCCAAGGAAAAGACACAGAAAGAAAACAGTCAATCTCAAGAAAAGGAAACACAAATGATTCCTGAAAATGGCTTCTCAACTTCTTTACAACAAGGAGTTTCAAGCTGGAGAAGCATGGGGAAAGAAATCACATTCAGGGCACATGCGTGTGTCTAAAGGACACACATACATTCTGTAACCTCTCACAGTTCTGCCAAGCTGGAGCTGTCTCATCCCCACACAACTTACAAGGCTTCTTTGTGAAGTTTCCTTATGGGCAGTGCCTGATTAGAAATGCCCCTCCTGGGTGTACAGATCAGACTCAATGTAAAATGTTTTCAGTGCGATGTCATCTGGATGTTGAAAAGATAGAAGCAGCGGTGGGCATAGTAGCACACCATTGCTATCCTCGAGTGCAGGGACCTAGGCAGGGGACTTGGGAATTTGAGGCCAGCCTGAAGGATGGGGTGGTACTCAGTCTCAAACAAACAATAATTGAAAGAAAGCAGGGGAGGGAGGAAGATATATTTTATTTATCGATTTATTATTATTTATTAATTCTATGTATTTAAAGTGAAAACAGGAAGATACTGAAAGATGCACTTCCTGTGTTACCATTTGTTAAACGGAAGTGCTTCTTGTCGGTGAAACATAGAAATAGTGAGACTTCACTTAAGTACCACTCTTGCTCTAAAACAATAGGTACAATTTACTGATTTTTCTTTTAAAGTTAAGAATCTGTATTAATTTTTATAATAGTGATGTAAGTGTTCCTGGTATTCATAAACATATATGTATTTCAACGATTATAAAATAATTATGCTGAATTGTGTTAGATTCCTTTAGCACACTTTGTAGCTGTGGTAATCCTGCCTAATACACAATGATTAGGACGGAAGACAGTTATGGGTGTGTTATGTTCTATACACTTTGACAATGACGCAAGCACAAATAACACTATACAGGTATTTACGCTATATTCTAAACACAGAAAATATAATAAAAAGTAAATTTTATATTTCTCTGAAAATGGTGAAACTAATTTTATTTTGATTTTTGTATAAACATTTTTAAGTCTTCATTATAAATATATATGTGTATACACACACTCTCAGCATACATTACTTAGGCTCTTTGTTTAGACTTCTTTTTAGGTTTCTTACTTTTATGTTTAAAAAAAAACCCCAAGGATATGACACATATTTAGATAAATACCACTTGTTTATCTGCACAGTGGTTTCTGATGCATGATGCCCTCAGTGTGCACCTGTCTATATACAGAAAGCCAGAGTCTGAGTTAGAGCCCCCATTTGACAGATGAGGCAATGGAGGTCCAGGCCAGTTCAGTGAGCTGAGAGGCAGCTACCCTGTATTGTGGGTTAGTTTAGAAACAAATTTCCTTAATATATAAGGAGTAGCAAGGACTCTAAGCCCCTAGGAATGCCAGCCTGGCTTTCAGAGAATGTGCCTAGAATTGTGTCCTCTCAGAACCCTGACCACTTAGGGGAGGTGGTGGTGGTGGGGTATCTCTAATGTGACTTTTACGCAGTAAAGACCCTTCTCAATTTACTTCTGCCTCCTCCACTTCAGTGTGTGTGTGTGTGTGTTTCTGTGTACAAGGTTAGTGGGAGGGTGTATGTGCACATGCATGTATAAGCCCAGAGGTCATGTCAGGGTTTTTCACTGGCCTGGAGCTAGGTTGCCAGGCTAGTGATCTTGGGGTTCAGCATAACTCTGTCTTCCTCCCCTCCCTCCATGCTGATATTGCAAAATGTGCCACCACACCTGGCTGTTTATGTGGGCTCCCAAGTTGAACTCAGGTCCCTGTTCTTTCTTGGCAAGCATTTTGCCCAGGGAGTCAACAACCCAGCTCAGCCACCCTTCTCCTTATGAGCCATGAACTCAAGCAAGAGAGCTCATTTTCTTCTTCAGTCACTGTTGTTTGTGTATTTATCGTCACCCTTGGGAAACTGAAAGGTAAAAACCCAAACCAAGATGACAGCAACACTTGAGCCTTGGAAGGCTGGCTGTGGTTCCACTGGGGCTGTTTGAGGACCTCTGTTTGCATGTTTCCATGCCCTTCCCAAATGTGCCACAATCGGAGGGCTCAAAGCTCTGCGCTGACTCCTCCACAGCTCTCATGGTCCTGCAGTGACCTTTGAACTCCAACAAGGTCCGCACCCCATGCCCCTGATCACTACGCTCCAAACAAGGTCTCTCTGGCTCAGCCCTAGCATCCCTTTGCCCCCTAGACCTTCAGATATGCTCTTCAAATTGCAGTTTCCAGATCTTTTCCCGAGAGGCGCATGTGCACCTTCATTTACGTGATAGTAAGCCCTCCCCTTTCAGTATGAGCTTCCTCAAACTCCAGCTGCATAGTATCAAAATCCCCAGGCTGGACCTGAGCGAGGATACCCCACAGGCGCAAGGACTTCAAAGCACAGGATTCTATCACTCCTTGATGCAAAACCACCTTTAATTGTTCCTTGCAGAGCTGAGCACATGGAAGTTCTCATTCTCACCAGTCAGCCTCGGTGACCTCTGACCTCTTGTCAGAGGTACCCAGGCCAATCCACTAGCATGTTAGGATACACCACCCTGTGTTATCGCGGAATTCTACTTATTTTCTTTCGAGGCGCACATTATTTGATGCCACATAGTACACACAGCCCCGCGGGAGTCAGGCTGTTTTTCAAGTCTGGGGACAGGTCGCTATTATTTTTGTTGTGTTTTTAATGTTTCTTTTTAGTCTTCCACCTGTTTACCAGGCTGGTGCTGGGCTCAGCCTCCAGAAAGCAGGACAAAAAACACCTCTCTGCGTCGTGCATATTTAATAAGCTCCAGGGGAACCCAGCGTTGGTGGGTTAAGGAATTGGGAATGCGCTTCCAGTTTAGGCAAGGCGCTCTTCAGCTTGAGTTTGTTTGGATGAAAACAAGATGGGCCCACATTTCTGTGTAAATCTGAAACCAGACAAGTTTCACACGGTTGCACATTTCAAAAAAAAAAACGTTCTGCTCCCGCTCGGTGAGTATTCTGTGTATTTGAAGGGTGGGGGGTGTCCCCCTGTACTTTCCAATGACAGACCGACTCTAAACAGACCGATTCAGCCTCTCCTTTCCAAATCCCTTTCTGAGCAGTGTTTGCGAGTGTAGACCGGTTCTCTGGTTGTGTGGGACTGGGGTGCTGGAAGATGTGTCTGCTCTGGGGCATGCTGTGGAACCTGCCAGATCAATCCCATTGTCCATGAATACAAAATCTTCTTTCTCACCCAGAGTGTCACATACACCTTTATCGTAAAAAACTCAGCCTGCGCTATGAGAATATTGTGTTCTGCGATATTTCTGTAAGCAAGCGCGCGCGCACACACACACACACACACACACACACACACACACTCGCAATCTTTCTTTTTCTGTCATTTTCTGTGTTAACCACATTCTTAAAACCTGGAGGCGGGCCAATTTTTTTTTTCTTCAAAGAGAAAAAAAAGTTTTGTTTTTTTTTGTAATTGAAATTCATGACAAATTAGACAGTTTTTTTTCTTCTTCCTGTCTCTTTTAGAACAACGTGTCCTTAGAAAAGAGCTTTCTTACTGAAATGGAACATTGTGGAACCCGAGGAGTGTGGACAGGAACACCGAACCTCACGCTGCTGAGAGCCATGGCGCCCACGGTACCAGTGTTGGGCCTCTCTCTCAGAGCAAGACAGTGTTGGAGGCCAGGTGCCCAGGAGGCTAGAATGGAAATTGGAAGCCTTTTGTTTCACACGTGAGTGAGTGCTGGCCAGGTGAGGACCAGGTCAGTCAGGTGTGTGTGAGCAAGAGGACCCTGCTTTCAGTCCATGTGGGGCCTCTTCTAAAATAGATCCAAGGTAAATATTAAAAAAAAAAAATCCCAGTAGTCTGATACTATTCATGGTCACCGAGGTTGAAGTTTATTTTATTTAAAAATGTTTGTTCAACTGTTTGGATTAAAATTGTCACTGTTATTGCATTTACTAAAATCCTTTGATAATTGTATGCCCCACAAATAGATGTTCTTTTCTTTCTGAGGTCATACCAAGAAGATAACTTTGACCCATTCATAAGAACCCGGTGTCTTCCAGCTCCTGGTTAATTCCTTCCTGGGTGACACAGTTTTAAAAGGCACCTGCAGCATGGCTCTTTGTTTCTAGTGTTTTTGTGTGGGCGTTTTCCTGCACCCATGACAGAGTTTGCTTCCAATCGACAATCACAAGTCTTTACAGAATTTCTAGTGGCTTTCAGTTCCCTTTAAATTTATAAGTAAATGGGAATACATTTGGGAGGGAAAGCATATTTTTACAGTCTCCCTATTTCTTTCTTCCCGATTTCTTCGAGAATTTAACAAAGATGTCACCATGCCACTGGCCACCCTGGGGCAATTTGGAGGGGTCAGTGAGGGTGCCTTACCTTGGTGCCAAACTTGAGAGTGCCCAAATTCCAGTCTCAGAGAGAAAGAATTTAATGCCTTGTTTAAGAGAAGCCAGAACTGATGCACAGAAATCCACGAGGAGCCAAAGATTTGAATTTTAAATAAAGATTGGGTCAGGTCTTGTCCACTGACTTTTAAAAGAATGAAATGGACTCCAGGCTTTCTGCTATTTTAAGAATGGTTTGGGGATAAGCCTTACAGGCAATCTATCTGGAAAGGCTTATTAGTTTGATAGGGTCACAGGTACAGGAGTGGGTTCCTATGTCCCGTCCCCTCTCTTCACTCCCAGAGTGACCCAGTCAGAAGTTTGACCATTCATTTCCAAACTCAGTTGTGGTCCTGGACAAAGTCTTTTTATTTCTGACAGCCTCTCACAGGGGGAGCTAAGGAGTAGCTGTGGCTCAAAGGCCTTGCCTGCAAAAGGACTTTGTTTGTTTGTTTATTAATTGTTGCTGGATTTGGATAGTAACTTTTGAATTTGGTCTCTGGCCTCTGCAGGAATGGGTGGATGGCTGCTAAGGTCATTGCTAAAGATTTGGGATCCATTAGTAAGCAGACCAAAGTCAGGGAGTTCAAAGGCATTGTTTCAGTTCAATCACATTAGGCTGGGTGGAAATGGACAAACCAAACGACTTTAATCACTCAGACTTGCCCATCCACCATGCCTGCACATGTGAGTGGGGGATGTGTCTAGGATCCAGCTCACTTCGAAGATACAAGATATCAGTGAGCTGTACCCACCCCCAGTATTTGTGGGTGTAATGTATACATTCCTATTTTTGTAAATTTGAGGAATAATTCAGTTGAGGAGAAAGTGTTGGATTTGTGTTGTGGTGAATCTTTTCTCAGGGACTTAGACACATTAAAATACCTGGTGGTATTTTATAATGGGAGGACTGGACTAACATCATGGCTAGGCACCCCCATCCCTCAGACTTGCAGACAATCCTGTTCAAAGTGTGCACAGTCCTTTCATTTCCCCAAAGTGAAGGGACCTGAATTTTCCACCTTCTAAAACACAATCTTCGAAGCCTGAATGAACCTTTTCAACTGTGTGTTTAGAACCATCGCAGAGAGAAATGAGGAAATTTTGAATTTTTAAAACATTACAGGAAGAGGAATTCTTTTTGCCCCCCTTTTCAAAGAAAACCCAATTATTTTCCTGATTTGCCAGTGTTACACGTTGCTATGTGGGCAAACCAATAGATGACATGCAATCCCCGTGTCTCTAAAAATACACAGAGAGTTAGGGAGAAACCCAGCTTGAGGCAGATCAGTTATCAGTCCGTATATAACGCGTCGGCAGCACCAAGAGATACTTTTAGGTCAAGGGCAGAAATCAGGAATGACCTGGGGATGAGCCTTTGACCCAATGTGAGAGTTAAGCAGATTTACGTGGTCCCGAACTCCCTTCGCCCTTCCAAACGCTGTTTATCCCTGGTCGAGTCTAAGTTTTACCGCATCAATTGGGAACGTTTATTTCCTAAACCCAACAGTGATTTCTACCCCAGCAAGCTGAAAGCTGCACCGGGAGAACGCCGCCTCGATATCTTCATTTCCATCTGAAATCAAACATGATCGGTAACTAAGGTTTTCCGAAGCCAGAGCCTGCCCCCCACCTCCGGCCCCGAGAAGACAGTTAATCACAGCCTTGGAAGATGAAAGCTGCGGGGAGGCGAGCGGAACTCTCCCAGGCAAAGCTGCACCCCGGGGGGTCATGAAAGCTGGGGGAGGGACCATGATTCCTTGATGCAATAACATATTGAGACACTTTCTGCTTTTCACTCCCTCTGGAGTAAATATAGGGCATCTCACCCATGAAGGGTGATTATAGCTCCTAAGAGGAGGAAGAGACTTATTAAGGTCGTGTTCCCGGGCAAAGGGAAGATAAGAAATCAGTATTGATAGCGAGAAGCAATCCGCAGTTTCCCCTATAAAAATATATTTTCTCTGAAAACTGTTTTGGCAGTTGGGTGATTATCATGATGATTATTAATTTGGGTCTGAAATTGACTGAGCTTTGCAGGCGGCTCTGGTGCCTCGAGCTTTCAAAAGACAACTTTTCCCACTGTAAAGCTTCTGGAATATTTTGCGTAGCCCCTTCCTCCGTAAAGCAATTAAAGACGTTTTAAAATGTGAGTTAGTTACCTGGCCCCATAAAAATCCCCATTTACTCTTTAGTATCTTGTTTGAAAAATATTAAAATCACTAAACCAACCAACCAAACAAACAAAAAAGCAGAGCCTGAGACCTTTAGAGCCAAACATTTACCCAATTGTTCGGAGGTACCATTTCTCCTTTGATCTACTGTCACGAGCCTTTCGCAAGAATTTGCTCCAAAACAGACATTTTTATTTGCTTTTGTTTCCCTTTAAATAAGGTTATAGTGGTTTTTTTTTTTTGCCCCCTAAATGAAGACCAGAAGCCCCCGCAGAAGATGAAGTAAGTCTTTACAATGTTGGGAAAGTGAGTGCTGCTTTCTTATAATAAAAGGTGTTTAAAGGGTTCGCTACAGCTTTAAACAGAATTACAATTTACTTCTTTCAAGTGTCCAGGCCATAAATTCTTCTCAATTCCCTCTCTCTCTCCTTGTCGGAATTAATGAGATCAGATCTGATCAGGGCGCTGATGTGTTCAGCGCCAAATCACACAACAGCGCGCGCACCGTAATGGAATTTGCATCTAATGCATACATAAATCAAACATCTTTCTGGACATTTTCATATGCATAATGTCATTTCATCCGGCTCTGTCTGTGCAGAGGGGGAGATTTTTCTCTCTGAGAGAATGACTTTCTTTAATGCTTTCATTTTATTTTCGCTGACTGCAGTCCGGGAGAATGCAGTCGGTCGGAGAATCTTTCGGGGCGCGGTTGACAGTTCCTTTTCCAAGAGGGGTCCTTTACATTTATCATGCCTCTTCCTCGGGGGCTTTGTTATGCAAATGTGGCTGAAATTGATAATTCCAAAGTGCTTCATTTCGGCTCCTCGGCGTTTGGAGATGGTAGATAAAAAGAAACTGACAAGACACACTGATTGCCCTCGGTGCTTGTAACTCTCTTGCTAACAAGGGCTGGATATTGTTAAAAATTCCTATTGTTATGAGGGTGGCGCTCCCATTATGCAGGCCTTGCAAATTTCTGATTTGAATATTAACCCTTTAATCACTCAGCCCCTTTGGCCCCTCCAAAAATTTTTTTTTTCCAAAAAGTCAATCGCCATCGATGGTGTTAGGACCCCAAACATCGAACTGTTCTTCTATTATGGTGAACAACTGGGGTATATTGAAACACACTTCATTAACCATTTGTTCTCAAGGTAAACTTTACATTTATTTTTCACAGGCAAAGAAAAGGGGTTATCTCTAGTAAACCCTTCCCCCAGCCCCAATGCTTAGGAAAGACATCCGGACCTATCACCACTTGCACAAAAGACTAGAAATTTGTAATTGTGGAAAACAGTTTGCAAACAGAACTGGGCCTCCTCACCCTTACCTCCTTTTCTGAAAAGGGCAGTATCGGTATTTTAACTTGGCCATGCTGTGATTTCCTGTGCAGACCAAAGAAGGCCTCAGGGAGGTGATGTGTGCCTGCTGTCACCAGAGGTAAGTTTATTTTACCTGCCTGGCCAGGGAAAGGAGAAAAAAAAATTCCCAGCATCCTCTACCTAGACTAGAACGGAGGAATAGGCTTCTGCATACCATTTCCAGGGGAGAATTGCAAATTGAGGCCGCTCTGGGCATTAGCATACCAATGAGGCTCCGGCAGTCAGCTGCCTTTGCCAGAAGAGGCGTCTAGCTTGCTGGGGCCCTCATGGGGTGGAACACTGGACATCGAGAAATGTGGCTGTAAATATTTCTCTAGGAGACCAAAACCTGAGCCACCCAGATATCAAGCCCTGAAGTCATCTCTTGAATTTCTCCCCTCTCTCTCTCTCTCTCTCTCTCTCTCTCTCTCTCTCTCTCTCTCTCACACACACACACACACACACACACACACACACACACACACACACAC
>CAJQZJ010001511.1:12384092-12401383 GCA_907164525.1 Lophiomys imhausi
CACACACACACACACACACACACACACACACACACACACACACACACATCTCAGACATAGATCAAACTGACCCATAGCTTTCCTAGATGAAACAATAGGAATTTAACAAGAATTCACCTATCAGCTAATTCAAATTAGCAAGCAGGGCTTTCTCAGCTGCTTTCTAGGTGTCGATTATCCATCAGGTAATTGGGCTCATAGTGAAACCAGAAACCTTATTCCTTTTGCTGGTTTAAAATCAGATACTTGCAGATTAGCAAATTGCATGCATTCCTCCCCACCATAACTGTGAATTTGGAAAAGACAACTCAAGGCTTAGGTTGATAAGGATGGAGGCCATGGCCCCCTGTCTAAACCCAAGAGGTTGCATTCAACTCCCTCTTTCACTTTCTTGGGTCTGTGAAAGATCCTGCCAAACGAGTGGGCCATTCAAGTCAGCCCACTAGACAGGATGACCTGTGTCCCTGGGGGGTCTCCGTAGCACTGCCTTCCTGCTACAGGCGCTGTCAGGGCCCTGGGAACAGGGATGCCCTCAGGATCACACACACACAGCCATGCACAGACTGCAGGATATGCATACAACCCATGCAGACTCTCTGCAGCTGTGTCTCTTCCCGGCAAACCTCACCCACTTGTCAGTCCAGATACAGAGTCCAACTGGACCCCTTCTACGGGGCCCTCAGCACACAGGCAGTCTTTTCTTCATCAGCATCTCTCTCTCTCTCCCATCTGAAAAGCTCTAACCCAAGTTGTAATGCCTTGTTTTGAGTGTCAGCATCTAATCCCACTTAAAAAAAAAAAAAGCATTGTCTCCTAGAAGCAAAATATTGATAAGGAGGCAGCATCAGGAAATGGCTTTAAGGTACCTTGTCCTTTGGGCTCATGAGTCAGTGTGTTGCTTTTGCCAATCAGTACAGTACCTGTCTCCATCAGGTCTTCACGTGTATCTTGTCATTAGTTTATGGGAGCACAACCGTATTCCATAATTAAGACTTGAAGCTGTACTCCCCAAACTTGGTGTGAGCTATTAAATCAGAGGGTTATAGTCAAAATCACAGCCAAAACAATGCCTTTTCATGAATATCTTCTATAATAAATAGCACCAATAGTTGTAACTGTGGCTGAATCTGAGGGTCCAGTGCCCTCCCCAAAAGGATCAAATAGATTTTAAAAGCTTGCACTTTCCTAGGAAAAGGACCTTATCTTCAGTTTCCAAAGAAGCTTTTAGGATTCGAGATTTAAAGATGTGCCCTGTGCATTTAATGTCTGTTTTATTTTCATTTACGCTTTGCAGAAAATCTAAATACCTAACTATCTGCAGATTGGCAGATATAACTGAACACTTGAAAGTGAAGGGTTTTTTTCTTTTTTCTTTTCTTTGAGTCTATTTGAATTGAGAGGATCCTTCATCTACTGAGTAGGTGGCATCCCCTCTCCACCCTGGTTTCTTTTCATTCACTCACTGAGAATGTCCCACAGGCTCTGGATGGATATGCTCTAGGAGAATGATGCGGTCAGGGCTCTGAACACCTGGATCCTCACAACCTCTGCAGGGCAGAGCGGTGGGGAAGGAAGGTGTAGGACTGTCCTAGCTGGATGGTATTTGATTTACCAGTTGCCGGTGTGCCTGGCTTTGGCAGATCCCGCTGGAGTCTGAAAGACAGCCTGTCATACCCGGAGCCTGCAGCCTGCTGAAGTTGAGATACTTGGCAGATATGCAAACAGTAGCTGGGTTTGAGTTGTTTTGATTATGAGTTAAACAGAGAGTCCTCCACGGGGCCAATGTATATCTGCTAGGTTCTCCCTCATTTCATTTCTTTCTTCTCCTTTGAAACACTAGAGGAAGAGGCTGGGGACTTGTGAGGAGTCATATCGCCCAGTGTTCTGTGCTACAAGGAAGGGTCAGCCACCCCTTCGGATTTAACTCCTGTTGTGTTCAGAACGGGGCAGGCAGGACTTCCACCCTGGTGGCACAGCCTTAGGTGCATTCTAGGTGGTCTTTCAGGAAAGCCCAGCATTTTTTTCCCAAATCGCCCATCATTTAGGACAGGCAGCCATGTTTTTAAGAGTTCAGAAACATCCCAGTGAGCTTTCCGCAGTGAACCCTGCTCTTAGCAGTCCCAGACAGAAACAGAAAGGTGCAGGTGATTGTGGGGCACAATCTTTCCTTCCATCTTGACTTTGACTTGGAGCACCCATCTGCCCTGCCATGCCCAGGGTATTTGGGTTACCAAGTTTTTTACTGGGACAGGATGTCTTACTTGGTAAATGGGAAAAAACAAAAGAATACTAAGAAATTTGGCATTATGCAAGTGGCTTATCATGTAGACACCCTGTTACATTGACATCAGTCAGGGGTCTGGTTAGTGAAGCCTTTCTTCCCTTTCTTTTCCTTCTCCCACCTCCTCTCCCTTCCTCCTCCCCTCCTCTTCTTCCTTCTTGCCTCTTCTACTTCCTCCTCCTCTCACCTCCTCCTCTGCCACCTTCTCCTCTCTGCTCCTTCCTCCTCTTCCTCCTTCCCTCTCTTTCTCCCTATCCCTTGCCTTGCAATGAGCAGTCTTAGCACCTAGTAAGGCCCAATGTTGTTTAGTTTGAAGGGAGGACAAAGCCTGTGTTTCCTGACTGCTCTCACTGTCTCTTCTGGCTGGAGACAGATTTTCCTGCTTCATGTGGCTGCAAACAAGTTTGATTTATTGAAATGAGACTCCCCTTCCACCCCCACTAGTAGAAGGGTGAAACTGAATGCTATGGTGGAGATCTTAGGAGAATCCAAATGTATTAAATCAGATTTTTATTTTTTAAATTCAGAAGTTTGACCATAAAAACTTTATTGGAAAAATACAAAACAAAACATAACAAAGCAAAAAAATGAAAATTAAAAAAAAAAATCCCACCAGGCTCAATATTGTCTCTGAAGAAAGTAGGTTCTGAACAGCCCTCATTTGGACAAAGTTAATTACTGCACAATGATTGCATTTTAAATTTAGTTTCTAGATGCAGTGAATTTTAAAGCTCACAACTGGGGAAAAAAATAAGTTCTTCCATGTTTGGCTCAGTAATTGCCTTTGTCAGCATCAGACATCTCGTGTCCCACAGTCCCCTCGCCCCTCAGTGAAAGAAAGCTTCCTGAGCTGGTGGAATGTGAGCCTGGCACACAGCCCCACACCTCTTCCTGTGACATGTTTAGCATGTCACAGCCTGAAGCCAGGTAACCAGCTGAGGACTCCTTGGCACAGGAATGGGGAAGGCCAGCCGGAATAGGCCGAGTGTCCTTTCTTTAGTCTTACTGTTTAATTTCTCATAAATATTTATGGGTGTGTCTTGACCTTCGTGCACCCGTGTGAGTATGGGAGTGGGGGGCGCGACCTTGAGTGCTGGTCGCCAGTGCTCTCGTACTTCCTGAGAGCGGCCACGAGATCCTGGCTGTTTTGTCTTCAACTCCCGTCTTCCTGTCAGAGATCCAGGATCACAAATGTGCGTTAAGGAACCCGGCATTAGGAGGTTAAGGGATTCAAACTCAAGTCCTCATACTTGAGCTCCAAGCACTTTACCTGGTGAGCCATCTCCCCAGCCCATGTAACTTTCCATCTGTAAGTAGCATCCACAGTGACTGTCCCCTTTGGATCTGATTCATCTCACCTAAATTTCACCATTTGTTCACGTCTCCTCTATTAGAACTTCACTCATTTCCACGGCGTGTTATTATTATTCCACGGTGTAGACAGTGCTGCTCGTCTGCTTGCGTGTGGTTGACTTAGTGGTTCCTACCCTTGGCTGCTGTGAATTGCAGTGCTGTGAACTTCAATGGGGAAGTATCTACTTGAAGCCCATTCTGAGCGGATTTGGGGGACCCATGGTCATTGAGCATTTGACTTTCTAGGGAGCCTAAGGATTGACTGATAGAAGAGAAAAATCGGAGAAAAACTTAATGACTGACTGGTCTTCTGCAGCAAGCCGGTTGTAGCGCTAGGGCATGAAGATAGATTTACCTGGGCTGCCATCTCAAGACTGGTCTCAGGACCTTCCTCCCCCGAAACTTACTCTTCAAAGGACAGGGTCTTATTTGCCATCAACAGAGCTGTCTCTTAGCAAGCTAGGGACCTCTCAGAGCCTCACCTTTTTCTATAAAACTTGCTAAAAATAACCCATCGTTGGGTAGATGGTGCGGTTCCATACCAGCTAGAGCAGTGTTCCCTGTAGTTTAAGGACGTAGACCACAGTACCGCCATCTATTTTGGATAAGGGGAGTGGGCTCCTGGTGATCTCGGATGATGTGTGGGGTTTCCAGGTCCTGCCCCTCGTGATTGGGTCCTAGACACGAATCTCACGTGTTATGGGAAGTGTCTTCAGTAAATGGGACTACTGAGATCTGAGTTCTCAGTCCCTTAGGGCCATGAGGTCACATACGCCAACATTCTAGTTGCTTTAAAAGTCACTTCTGTGTTGGTTTAACTTAGGAAACATCCAGGCCAATGAATTTCGTGGGCACTTTTTGTAGGGCCACATTTCAGAAGCTCCCTTTTGGGGGGCGTTTGTTGGATACTGTTGGCATCTATATCTTAATCATGTACTGGTTTAAGGTAGGAATTTAGTCTGATTAAAAAAAAAAGCATGCTTCTGTAATCAGCCAAGGTAAAAATATTTATTTTAGATTTATTTATTTTATTTTATGTGCATGAATGTTTTGTTTGCCTATATATATGTGTGTACCAAGTTAGTGCCTGGTGCCCACAGAGGTCAGAAGACACTATCAGACTCCCTGGAACTGCAGTTACAGACAGTTGTGAGCTGTCATGTGGGTGATGGGAATTGAACCCAGGTCTTCTGCAAAAGCAGCCAGTGCTCTTAACTACTGAGCCAATTCTCTAGGCCCCTAAATAATTTTCCTTTCACTCCTCACCCAGAATTGATATTAGATTATGTATTGAGACAAGCACTTCCATTCTTTGATTAAAATAACATTAAAGACAGCTGGAGCTGACAGGATGGCTGGGCAGGTGACGGTGTTGGTCACCAAGTCCTGACAGTCTGAGTCCAGTCCTAGAGGCCTGCATGGGAAGGAAAGCACTGACCCCTGCAGGCTGTCCTCTGACTGTCACACACTCCCATGTGTGTCCCTTTCCCACAAAATACATAAATGTTAAAAGCAAAGCAAAACAAAACAAAACGAAAACACAGCCAGTATCACAAATCAAGTGATCTGAAGACAGGACTCACATGGAAATGTCATTCCATCCAAGAGCCCGTGGCTCTTTGGAGTTTTTGAGATTAAATACCCCTGTTAGAGGTGAATTTCTGTCCTTTGCGGTGGCTGTCTTTATTACGTAACAAAGTCAAATGGTTCTTTTCTGGGTTTTTACCTTATTTCTCTCCTGTCCCTGAAGTAATATCATTATTTTCTCAGATTGCTTCCTCTACTTCTGTGGCACTTGCCAAGTCAAATCGAATTTCCAATTTTCCTCCCATTTGTTTTGTGTTACTTGAGGCATCCCCCACCTCCACTCTCACCTTCACCCCCATTCCTAGACCCAGGCAATCAGGGATGGCTGATCTTTCTCCTCTTCTCTGCTTCCCTTCCTAAGACTTAAACACATGAGTGAGTGAGGTTGCTCCAGTATTCATCAGAAAGGAGTAATTCTTACTCCTTGGGGAGGGGTGGCTGCTTCTGCTGTTGCTTTTCCCTTATCCCCTTTTCTTCTTCTTCCTTTTTTTATGGAAACTTCAGTTTACACTCAGTTTACACTTGCTGGTTACAGTGCAGACTTTTTATTGTTCACTGGAAGTAGGAACCCTCTTTGGACATGTCTATAATGAGAATGCACATAGTGACATTGGAGATGACAGCTGCCCACTGTGCCATCCGTGAGGGTACCATGTAGCCATGATGTATACAGTGGTGGAGGCTCTTGGCAATGGAGAGAACACATTGACTTCAGAGAGATTGAGAGATGGTTTATTCTAGGTATATATACCAGTGACCATGGCCCGAGCACACAGATTTAGGGTACCCCAAATTCCACATTTCAATGTGGTAAGCAGTTCAGTGAGATTTTATAGAAACAGAACAAAGAAATCACAATTCTGAACAGTTCACATCCATCAGTGGAACCATTACCCACATGCTGTCTGGTGATGTTCTTAGACTTGGGGTTGGTAGAAGAGATGTGTGTTCATCCCAAAAGGATTTACCTGATAGTTGAAATGAAGTCAGGTCACACACAGAGTTGGGCTTTGATTGGATGTTAAGCCCAAGATCATTTGGCTCTGGATGGGCAACGTTCCAACCTCTCCATCATCACTGATGTTTTATTAGTTAATCAGTAGCCATCTTAGAATGTTTTGGGGAGGGGTGGCTGCTTCTGCTGTTGCTTTTCCCTTATCCCCTTTTCTTCTTCTTTTTTTTCTGGAAACTTCAGTTTACACTCAGTTTACACTTGCTGGTTACAGTGAAGACTTTTTATTGTTCACTGGAAGTAGGAACCCTCTTTGGACATGTCTATAATGAGAATGCACATAGTGACATTGGAGCACATCCATATAGTCTGTGATTCCTGAATCACAGAAACACGTGACCCCATGATTCTCAACCTGTGGGTCATGACCCCTTTGGGGGGGGAGTCAAACAACCCTTTCACAGGGTTCACACAAGACAATTAGAAATATCTATATTTTCCCATGGGAAAAACATGATTTAACATTAACAAAATTATAGTTATTAAGAAGCAACAAAAATAATTTTATGGTTGGGGGGGTCATCAGAACCTGAAGAGCTGTATTAAAGGGTCGCAGCATTAGGGAGGTTGAGAACCACCTACATGATAGTCCTTATATCTCAACAGCTCGCCTAATTAACATGCATCCCTTTTGCTTTAAGTGTGGCCCAAAGACCTGTCTATGCTGTGGGCAAGCATCTTGGAAAATTATTTTTGACAAAAAGAAGACTCATTAAGGTTTTATAAATTCAAATAAATAGGCATTTGAAAGTTAAAGGTGTTCATGTCTTAAAACTTGGTACAGTCTTTGTAAAGAGTATTTGGCAAAGATGATCAATATTCCCTTCTTTAAAATTGTTAAATTGTCTAGTGTTGACTTGAAAAAGTGACTTCTTGGGCTGGAGAGATGGCTCAGAGGTTAAGAGCACTGGCTGTTCTTCCAAAGGTCCTGAGTTCAATTCCCAGCAACCACATGGTGGCTCACAACCATTTACATACAGATCTGGTGCCTGGGCATATATGTAGAGCAAATACTGTATACATAATAAATAAATAAATAAATGTTAAAAAAAAAGAAAAAGTGACTTCTTGACCATGAAATTAAATAAGAAAACGGAATCATCTAGGCTCCTGCATTAAAAAAAGACAGAGAGATGCTGAGCGCCACAGAGCCATACCTCCTTGGAGGTAGGACAGTTGTGTGCAATACGAGGGCACACACCCAGTGAGTGATAACACTGGAAATTTGTTTAAAAATGGTTTATGTAAGGAAATAACAAAGGCTGGCTATTTATAGAACAGATAAAAGAGCATGAATCTAAATATGGATTGCAACAGCTGTCTCTAAGAAGTATCTTATTATGCCATTTATTTAAATGATTTCCTTAAAATTTTCTCTTAGACAGTGCACTTAATTCCGCAAAATGGCATTATACATTTGTTTATATTTTAGCTTCATCACCCTCCCTGGGGCTCTGTTGGTGTAAGCCCTGGTCTCAACTTATCAATAAAGTGTTTAATAACCGCATTTTATTTTTCTACTTGCCTTATGCTATTAACTCTTTGTAATAAATACAAAGACCATCCATTTAAGTGGGATTTATTATTCTGAGGCTGAAAATACTTGGTTAAATTGCGTAAACGTAACAATTATATATTTTTCCTCAGGTGAGAGAAAAGGGGGGGATCTATAGGAAAAGCCAGCCTAAATCGATGTCACCTTTGCTTTTAAAAGCATTAAAATTGGCTCTAATTCCTCTCCAACTCATTGCACATTCGTGTATGCTTATGGAAGAACAGTAAGAGGCAATGGAACACCTCATTATAAAATGGGTTTTCATCACCATTAGAAAAAAAAAGCTGTCCTGAATTGGGAATATCAGCTGATTGAGAGCAGAGGGGGATGTCTTTTTCATCAATTAAAAGTCAAATCAAGTAAATATAATTTATTTCGAGCCACAGTAGGGATGGCTCCTCTGGTGGGTTTTATGTGAGTCAAAAGAACTGTTGGCAGCATCCTCTTCTGTGTCTTTGACCACTGGTGTTTCCACCCCCCATGTTGATCTGATTTTACCGATGAAGTGTTTTCCAGAATTTCAGATTGGGCCATGGGTTATTAAATAGGCTTGACTGTGGCTGGAGAGACAGGTTAGCTGGTCAACTGAGGACCTGAGCTCTCAGAACCAACATAAAGGGCCAAGTACGGTGGTGCATACCTGTAACAGCAGTGCTGGGGGTGGGAGTGGCGTATGGGAGAATGGGAGTTGGCGGGGAGGGAGAGGGCAGACAGGTTTCTTAAACTCACGGGCCGGGCCGGTCAGCATAGCCCAATCAATAACCTTTAGGTGTTTTGAGAGATTCTGTCTCAGAAACTAAAACTGGTGAGTGATGAAGCAAAGACAGCACGAAATGACTTCTGACCTTTACGTGCAGACACCCAGACCTGTACCAGAACGCACACTGGAAAACAACACCCAAACAAACACCTGAGATTCCACTCTGTCCCCTCAGGAGGCAGCCAGTTGCAGCAGATGGCCCTGGGTTTTGGAATCACAGGATAGGATGGATGCCTCCCCTGGTCTGTAAAATGGGCCTGAGAACAAAAATGAATCCAATTTGAATAACATGACTTTAGATAGATCCATGCAAAGTAAAGATGATTTCCCCATGTCTTCATTTGGAATAGATTCCCTCTATATAATGAAATATAAAGTCTTCATATGGTGATGATAGTGTATAAATGCCATAGTTTCTTTGCACCTTCTTCTGAGTTTGGAGGAGACACTCCTACTGTCTTTTGTTAGGACACACATAAGATATGGGATCAGAATTGAACAAATTTCAACTCTCAGGGACTCAGTTTTCCCATATGGGAGGCAGAAGTCCTCCATAGTGGCCTGGAGGACCGTGGCAGTATCTGTAGGCTGCTTGGCACTCTGCAGTACGCAGGGCTTTCTGGGAGACCAGTGTCACCCTTAAGGATCAAGCAGAGGTTATCTCATTTGTAAACTTTTATTATTTGTGTAGTTACTTGTTTTGTGTGAATGTGCGTGCATGCGTGTGTGTGTGTGTGTATGTGCCTGAGTGTTGCCTGTGTGTGTCTTTGTGTGTGAATGGGCCTGTATGTATGATTGAATGTACCTCTGTGTCTCTCTGTACATGAGTGTATCTGTGTGTGTGTGTGTGTCTGTGTGTATGCCTATGTATAAGTATGTGGCATATGAGTGAGCGTGTATGTATGTGTGCCTGTGTGTACTGGTGTGTGTGTGCAGTTGTACTTTGACCCACACTTGGAGGTCAGAGAACCATATTGAGGACCTGTTCTCTCTTTCCACCCTGCGAGTCTTGGGGATTGAACTCAGGTTGTCAACCTTGGTGCCAGGCTCCCTTATTCATAGAGCTGTCTCCAGAGATTCCCTGCAGAGCACACAGGCTTACTGCTCTCAGCGGGCAAGGTGCAGTCCATTCTGGTGTTTGTAAGTGCTTTGCTCTACTGGGTGTAAGGGAACCCTGGCCCTTTACGTAACCAGACCTTAAAGAAAGAGGGTTGTAAGCAGGGCAGGAGTGCTCTCTGCCCCTGCAGCATGAAGATAATGGGCAGACTGATGACTGTCGTGTCCTACAGGCCACACATTAACTTAGCCCTACTCTCCTGCTTAGAGAGTGACTGATCTCTGTCACATAGTCTAAGCCATATAGCATATGCTCCACACCCCTACTTTTGTCATGTAGACAGGTCACATACTGACTAAGCCTGCTTCCTCTCCATGAAGGACATCTGCTTCCCTGACACTTTCAGGAATAGATGCCTTGCTGTGACTGAGGACTACAGCTCCTCACTGATAAATCTCTTCTCTGAAGGATGACTTGACTCAGTCCTCCCTCCCTCTCTCTTGATCCTCTTCTCTTCTCCCCCAAACCTAACACTGGGGCTTGAACTCAGGACTTTGAACATGCTAGGCAAGTGCTCTACCACTGGACTTATCATCCCAGCCCTTTTTTTTAGTTTTTTTTTTTTTTTTTGTTGTTGTTTCTTTGAAAGAGGGTCTTGCTGAGTTGCCTAGACTGGCTTTGAACTACAGCCTAGGTGGGCCTTGAACTTTGCACAGTCCTGTCTTAACTTCTCTAGTGGCTAGGAGTACAGCCTTGCATCGTGAGGCCTGAGTTCACAGCAGTTTCCTGCACAGGGCAAAAACACCACAGCAAGGCAGAGTCCCGGGCAGAGGAATGATGTAAGAACCTTATGCTCTCTTGATGAACCTCAGAGAATGATCACACCCCATGCCATCAAAATGTCTCTGGCATCCAACTTAAATGACAATTTGCCAACTTTCAAAACTGAGAGAGAGAGAGAGAGAGAGAGAGAGAGAGCATTTTTACCTCTAAAATGTAACTTTTTTTTTTAGATGCTTGAATGGTTTGTCATGCCTTGTACAAAAATTAACTGAAATAAAACCATTTATGCCCGCTGGAGATCACAAGTTCAGGATGTGAAAGATATGAGTCTAAGCTCAATCTGTTGGAATTTGTAGGAAAATCTTAAAGACCTAAGATGTATCTTCCAGAATTGAATTTCGCAGTATCTCTTGCAGGTACCGGCACCTGCCGGCATCTCTGGTGTGGAACGGGACAAGTGTGGATGTGTTGATTTTTGTCTAGATTTCTGAGCAGAGATACACTCAGCTGAGCATTTCGGGGTTAATTATGACAGGATCCGAGAAAGCCTACAGTGAAGAAGGTGAGAGCTTTTCACAACAAAAGCCAAATGAAACCATATTGTTGACACACCTATTTTTGTACATGGAATGTATGTTTTGTGGGAGGGAGACAACCAGGAAGGGAGAGGAGGGGAGAAAGAATAGAGAGAAACAGCACTTCAGACCTGGAGAATAAAATTGTTTTCAAATTTGTGCACCTTGAAGATTCTTTATTGTAAAAAATGGTTCCAGGCTGTGTCTGATGCTGGTATGTTTCTTCTGGTTATTATAACCCTTGTCTTCACCTATGATAAGTTAGAGTACCTTGGGATGCTAATGCTTGGTGTAGCCCAGAAAAAAAATACTAGGAAAGTACTTATAAAGTAAATAAGCTTTAATTAAATATCATTGTCAAGCATTAATCATTATGGCTCTGCTCCCTATGGAAATAAGGGCGGAGATTCAATTTGTTTTGATTATGTGTGGATTTTAACGAAAGCCTTGTCTGTGTGTTGCAGTACTCAGCCCAGCCCTCGGTGGCAAGCATGTCTCTCTCCTGGAGGTGTTGAGGAACAAGCCTTCTGCTTGCATCACAATGAGAATCAGTCGGTTTTAATTCATAAAGTGCAGTGATAAGTATTTTTGAAAAGCAGAATATCTACACAGGGCACCTTCATCATACAGCATGAAGGACATTGTCTCTGAAGCCGCATACTCATGTGGCCTCATGCAAGTCATCTTAACCCCCCCCCAAGCATGTTTAAAAAGAAATGCTTGCTGGACACACAAGAACCAATAAAGTTTCCAGTCTGCAGAATGTGGGCGTCACTGAAATTCTGAGCTTCTCCTGCCCAGGTCTGGGCCCTGGCCCTCCTTGCTAGCACACATTTTCATATAAACTGTCTTTGTGTCTATCCACTATGTATCTCTGTCTAACTTCCTTCCTGTTCTATGATACAAGAAGCTGGAAATCCCACCAGGTGCCTACCCAGCTCCAATATCTGCCGGATCCAGGGGACAGGTTTAGGTCCCCATGTCTGGTAAGTGAGGTTCTTGGAGCAGAACCCCAGCTGTCTTGGGGTGAAGCTAAGCCTACTTCCACTCATCTGCTTTCCTTTGCAGAGAACGTTCATTTTTAAAACCATCACTGCTGGGCTGGAAAGAAGGCTTAGAGTTTAAGGGCACTGGCTGTTCTCAGAAGATCTGGGTTCAATTACCAGCACCCATATGATGTTTCACTACCATGCACAACTCCAGCTACAGGATCCAATGTCCTCTTCTGACCTCATGGAGTCCTGCAAGCATGTGGTGCACATATATGCACTAACGTGTGTGCGCATGCATGTGTACACACACACCACAAATACACCACAATACCACATACATAATACACATACCACACACATCACATGCACACCACATGCATACCATATACACAACACACACTCCACTCCACACATACAAACCACACTGCAAACACATCACACACATGCCACATACATTGTACACATACTGCACACACACCACACACCACACACATACCCTACACACACCACACACACACACACACACACACACACACACACGCCACACCACACATACCATACACACTATACACACACGCCCACACACACCACACACACACTGCACACACATCACACACCCCAAAACACACAACACCACATGCATTATGCACAAACCACACAGATGCTGCATATCACACACACACACCACACACTACCATACACACATCACATACATACCACACCACACACACACACCGCACACATACCACACCCCCACCACATATACACCATGAGGTCACACACACACCACTAACACACCCTACATACACAACATGCATATGCACACACATGTACACACGTGCATCAAATAAATATTTAAAACAATTTCTCCTAATTCGTTGCTTAGAAGATAGAAGGAAATTATTAGAACTGCCAAAGCCTATGAGACATAGAGGTAGCTCTCCATCCTGCTCTGGGGGTGCTCCATCCTGGAAATATATACCAGTAAATGAGTCAGGGTGGCTCCTGCTAGTGTGTTCTGAAAGGGGGTGGAGGCAGAGACACAGAGATGAACAAGGACATCTTTAAGGCACCTACGGTTGTCACATGCATCCTCAGATGTCTCAGGCAGTTAAAGCTCTGGCTCTCCCTGAGGACTCAGGTTTGATTCTCAGGACCCACGTGGAGGCTCACAACTATCTGTAAGTCCAGTTCCAGGAGATCTATAGGCATCAAGAATGAGCATGGTATAGACGTATATGTAGGTAAAACACAGTACGTTCCAAATACATACTAATTTATACAGGCTGAGGAATGATGGTGGGAAAACAGTAAATGCCTTTATTTTCTGTAATTAAACAATTGTCTTTCTAGACGAGCATAAAATATTGTATGCATAGCTAAAACACCGCAGTTCAATAGCATGCAGCAGTTGGGAATGGGAGCCAAGGTGTTTCATGCCTTGTATGTTGCAAGGGCATGGGTCACACAACACAGCACAAGACAGGTAAACACTGCTGGAAACATCCTGGATTCATGATGTGTTGGATTTTGAACGAATTTTCCACTGTTGTGTGTCCGGAAACCTTTCACTCTTGCCGAAAATTCAGTTACCACATGGAGTCTTGAGACAGGATTTAAGGAACGGTGGCTTAGGCCAGCCAGCTCAGGACATGCTGTCATGACAAAATACCGAGGACAGAAGTGAACCCAGGTGACCCTGGGACAAGGAGGAGTCCACTTCAGAAACTGAGATGAAGAGGAGGGAGATGTGAACAGCAACAAAGGAGACAGTAATGTGGGAGGACATGTTCGCAGGGTCATGGATTGGTCCACATATACTGATCTGCAGCTTATGACTAAGGGGTTGGCCATTTGGTCTCAGTGTGACATCTTTTCTGGTTTGTAGAAAGCTACCTTTTTCTAGGTACCCACCTGGCCTTTCTTCTATATGTGAACGGAAAGAAACAGATGCATCTTGGTGTCTCTTCCTATAGGGACACCAGTCAGCCCCATGGGATTTGGGTCCCATCCCTGTGACCTGTCCTTGCCCTTGTAATGCTACTATCATATCATCTACATAGGCAATCAAATCAGAGTTAGGGCTTCAGCTCATAAATCTTGGGGGATGGCCCTTAGGGTCACTATGCTGGAAGTGAGACAGGCTCACAGGCAAGCGCCTTTTCCTCTGTCAGTTAATAATTAAAAGGGAAGAAGTTGCTCATGGCAAAGTGAAAGATTATTGGCCACCACGAGGACTCACCTCTTGTCACACTCTCTTTTTCATTCCATCCCCTGCCCCATGGCCTCAGAAGTAAGCTGCATCCCCGTCTTCTTTGCTGATCTTAATGCAAGGCCCCAGAGCTCTCAGAAGTTGGATCTGAGCTTGCAGTCTGGGTCTGAGTAACTCTAAAACTCACACTCATTTCTAGTCTTCCCCACTGAGTGCTTCAGGGCCCTAGTCAATGGGCCGTGGCCAAAAGTTTGTAGCATCTTTTTTTTTTCCTATTACTATGTATTTTGTTTAATCAAACATAATGAGGTTTGTGGAAGCAGTAAACTGAAGTTATTTTCAAGTTGGAACTGTATTTAGCACCGTTAATTGAATCAGTCTAGTTAGTTGGAATCGAGCAGTGGCTGTTCCCCTGGAACAGGGAAATTGAGCTTCTCATAAAACAGCCGACTACTGTCCTAACACACTAGGGCACACACACAGGCTGAGCACCCCGAGTCCTCTCCTTGGTGTTGGCTCTGCCTTGCCGCAATGTGACTTAAGGCAGCTCAGGTCGCCCTTGGTGTCTTGGGGCCTGGCTGCCATGAAGAGACAGCATGGGAACTCCAACGGTGGAGTGGGCTGGATATAGCACAGTACAGAGAAACCTCCTCAACCCCATGTCTCGCTATCTGTAGGCTGCCTTGTGTCCTCACTACATGAACGGGAATCCAAGGGTTAGGTAGATGAAGAAGCAAATGGCCAAGTCTATGCAGCACCAGTTCTACCCACAGCCCGAGAATCCCGTAGAGGATGGAATAAAAGTGGATATGAATGCTCATGGGCTCCTTCCAAGGGACATACAGTCAAACTTCTCTTGCCCTTGACCTTTTGTGTGTGTGTGTGTGTGTGTGTGTGTGTGTGTGTGTGTGTGTATGTGTGTAGGGGTTGCTTAGTGGTTTGGGTGATCTTTTACAATGGGTGGAAGTGATGGTTTGGGACTTGAAAGGCCAGGTTATTGGAAGTTTTGTCCTGTTCTGTTCTGGCCTTGTGGGACCTAGGTGTCTCACTGTAGCCTCTGGAAAAAGAGACATTGTGTCCTCATGTGGCAGGATATAGAAGTACCAGAAGGGTACTTGATACCTTTTACAGGGGAGCTAGATTCCATCCTTGCAACATGCTCTTCTTTTTCTGTACTGTGGTCCTGGGAGTGAGTCACAGTGTGAGCTGTGGAGGAGATCCTGGTATACTTAAAAGCACAGTGATGTTAGAGACCTGGATGAGTTTCTGGAGCCGTAGATCCATGCAAGTTTCTAGGTCACTTATGGAAAGAAGTGCTGAATGATTACTCTTGTGGAGCAGTCACCTGGCTCAGACAAAGCATGGACAAAGCTGGAGCCATTGCTCTAGCTACTTCCCTCTGATATGGCTCCTTGTAAAACTTTTGGGCTCTCTGAGGGGTACATGTATAGTGTTTCTTGTTAGGAGACTTATCTCCAGAAGTTGGCGCTATGCCCCCTATTTCTTTGGTGTGTCCCCTAACTCTCCTCATTTGGGGTGGCCACGCCTTGATTTCTGTATTATTCCTGAGCATAATATTATGCCTCATACCAGCACCCCACCTCCGTAGGCTCCTTTGGCTTCTAGCAGATGTGTCCAATTACACATCTGGCTTCTGGGCAGAAGGCTCCTGAATATAGTGCCTAATACCTAGTAGACCCTGCACACATAGTAGGGACATAATGAATATAGGCTGAGGAACAGACTAGCAGAGTGACTATAGACTTCCTTGTTTCCTGAGATGGCCATAAGGCCTGAAATTCTGCCACATTATACTTAGCTGACCTTTGCCAGCTTATGGGGCCTATATATAGAATGGTCTGTGTTTTGCTGAGTGACAGGCCAGTCTGGTGATTCAGGCAAGACCATGGTGCTGAAGGCCTGTGATCAAGTGTTGGTTTCTCTTTTGGATTGGGATGATACAATCACACACATGAGAGACAAGATTCCAGGGTCCCCCGTAGGGGAAGGGTTTATTATTGCAATGTCTACTAGAGGATGTGTGAGGATCAAGAGACCTCCCCATGCAGGGACAGAACCACTGTCCCTACGGGAACCTGATGGAAACAATTCTCCCCATGTTGATACTGCAGAGTGAAATAGACCATGGCTATAACCCAGTTTCTTCCCAGAGTAAAAACTCTTGTCTTGCATTTGATAGAGTTCAATTGACTTCCATAAAGTTTTCTCAAAGTCTGGGCACAGATACCACTGTTAAGTGTTCTCTGGGGCCATTCACCACCCCTAGATTGAGCTATAGAGGCCAGCAGAGAGGAGCTGGGGCCTGTTGATGTCCTGGGGAATATACCCATTACAGCACATGGCCCTTACTGTGGCACACCACCCCAGGAAGCTTGCTTGTCTCAGAACTCTGCAGGGGAAGGATGGGTTCCCTCAGTCATGGAAGCATGTATGAATTCCAAATGCCTGTGCAGGAACCAGAAGTAGAGCCCAGCCTTCTGGCAACACAAGATGCTGAAATTCATTGGTATTTAGAAATACTTCCCTGCCCTTTTCATTATACGGTCTAACATTTAAAGACTCCAGAGTCACAACTTATTAGTGCAGGGGACTCAGAGAGCTTGGATGCCCTGGTGGCACATAGAAAAGGCTGCCTTCAGGAGTAAGGGTTGGAGGAGAGGTTTGCTGAGAAACAGAAATTCTTCAGGGCCCCATGAGCCTCTGAGCTGAGTCTGCCTACAGAACCTGGGCCTGCCAGGAGTCTGCCCCACACTGCACCATATGAACAGTTGAAGATAGCATATTCCTGGTTTGTGGAAACATTTAGTTGTGCAATAATCCTGATCTTTCTTTCATTGATTGAATTGCTCAGCAGATGTACCCCAACTCCAGTTTTAGGGGATAAGTACGGGCTTACCTTGTAGACCTTCCAGGATTTGACCTCATTCTGATCACATAGCTGATGCTTTGAACTTCGAAAGTACTAATTGATCTGGAAAGCTGAGTTACTTTTGTTAGCATCTTTATTTCTTGTTCTCGTTCTTGTTCTTCTTCTTGTTCTTCTTGTTCTCCTTCTCCTTCTCCTTCTCCTTCTCCTTCTCCTTCTCCTTCTCCTTCTCCTTCT
>CAJQZJ010001511.1:12407520-12417662 GCA_907164525.1 Lophiomys imhausi
CACACAAGAGAGCTCAGAGAGAGAGAGAGCACACAGAGATAGCATAGTAAAAGAGAGAGCAGAGGTAGAGAGAGAGCAAAGAGTACAGAGAACAGAAAGAGCAGAGAGCAGAGAAAGAGAGATCAGAGAGAGAGAAAGAGAGAGCAGAGATCAGAGAGAGAGAGCAAGAAGAGAGAGAACACAGAAGAGAGCACACAAGAGAGCTCAGAGAGAGTGCACAGAGATAGCACAGTGAAAGAGAGAGAGAGAGAGAGAGAGAGAGAGAGAGAGAGAGAGAGAGAAATTCCATGGTCCTTTTGTGACCTAGTATCAGGAGGGACAGCTTACTTCTGGGGCATCACATTCTGGCTATGAGAACCGAATCTGTGGATGCAGCTCCTCCCATATGTAAAGTGAGTGTTGCACTGGGTTGAACAAGATGCCTCATCCCTGTCTTGTTGACATTACCACACATGCGTGGCTCCCAGTTGAGTTCTTCCAATCTCCCAGAGCCTCTGAACTCTTCATGGGACCAGATTATTTGTCAGTTCAGCAGTGTCCCCTTCAGAGGGTGGCAGATAGGATGGAAATCATCTTTGCAAACCACATCGAGTAGTACATTGGTTTTCATAAAAAGTGGTACAATTACACTGCAATCCGTCTTATCTGATACTGGGGTTCTTTGACTCTCAATCTATTGCTTGAAGGAACCCGAGCTTTCAGTGGACTCCCTACCTTCTATTGAGAACAGTACTATAAATTCAAAACTTACCTGACTTTGGATTACTCTCTGGCCACGAGTAAGTTGGTTTGTGCTCTCTTCCATAGAAGCCAAGCTGTCATTTATATCAGTTGTATATGAAAAAAATATATCTTCCCATGTTTCTCCTCACCACAACTGTCCCCACCATTGCTTCCTCTTGTGCTGTGTTCATAACATCTTATATCTTGTGCCCACTCCAAGAGTCTCCCCCTTCTTAGACAAGTGTTAAGAGGTGTAATGTCCTGAGTGTCTGACAGGATGGTAAATGCTTGTGTGGCTGAAGGTGTGACTGGACGGAATAGGTCACCATCTTCTCTGAAGTATGTCACCACAACCTCTCCAGGTCCTCAACCTCCCTCTCATCCCTGCACATACTGTCTCATGTTCCATGCTCTGCCACTGTTGTTTTTGCCCCACACAGATTGGGCTGGGAACAACTCAGTGAGTCTGTTTGGTGGGCTACCTCATCCAGTGAGCCCTTTCAGGCATGGGCCACAAAGCTGTTGTGATGAGCAAGAACAGATGTGGTCTTGTCCCTCACGGGAAGACAGACTGTAATTGAATAATCACACATGTGCAGCCACCCATCCCCAAGAAACACTGAAGGAAAACTGCAGGGTGTTCAGAGAACATTAAGTATAGAGGGATCCACCCTGGTCTAGGTCTCAAAGGAGACTTGGGTGAGTGTGGAGGTGAGTGGCAAAGGAGCAGAGGAAGAGAGAACCTTCCAGGCCATGGGGGACAGAGTACAGAGTGCTCAGAGGTCTTGAGGCAAGATGAGGATAACATGGCATGGCTCACTGGTTATTAGTCAGCTTTTATTCCCTGTACCTCAGTTTATGTCCTGTTGACTGGCTTGTCCAGGTGTCTTGGTTCCCCTGGTGGGATGTAGTAGGCCTGGTGTGAGCAAAATCTTGGAGATGCTTGTTCAAAAGTGTTCACATGGACGACAGACACCTGGAGCAGAGTTTAAACACAGTCTTGAGCAGGAGCCCTGAGGTAGCTCCTACCCACCCACACCTGTGAGGCAGGACCATGCCTTAGCGCATGCCGCTGAGCAGTGAGATAACAGAGAGGGGTGACCTAGGCCCTTTGAAGAGAGCAGGGACATTGGGGCTGAATTTCTGGTTTGAAAAGTAGTACAAACTGTGACTGTGGAGAGCAGAAGTCCTGCTGCGTTTGATGGTCACTGGAGGATGCTTTTAAAATTTTTATTTATTCTTTCACAATTTATGACATAATTATGTGATCTATATACATATATACATCTATCTATCTATCTATCTATCTATCTATCTATCATCTATCTACCTCCAGACAAGTACATAGTATGCACACATTCATGCAGGCAAACACTCATACACACAAAAATAAACAAATTTATATATATATGTATATATTATATATGAATATGTGTACACACACTCAGCCACACACATACTCACAGTCACACATATACACACTTATACATGTGCACATACTCACAGCACACAAACACTTGCACATGTACATATACATTCACACATGTACACATACTCACACACATGCACACACTCACACATATATTCACACACTGCACACAAACACACACTCATAAATGTACACATACACTGCACACAAACACACACTCACACATATACTCACACACTCACACATATGCACCCAAACACATATTCATACACGTGCACACATGCTACACACAAACACACACTCATACAACTACTCACACATTCACACACATATGCACAAACACACATTTGCACATGTGTGGTAGAAGTTAGGCCTCTTTAGTGAATTAGTAAGCAGTTCAGCTTAGCATCTGGCACCACACAAGGAGGATCTTGGTATCCCTTTAACTTGCTAAAATGGACAAAGTCCAGTTGAGGTCATGGTTCTGGGAAAAACACGAATTGCCTTGTTGAAGGGATGTGGGTAAGAAATCTCAAGCCACAGATGATGTCGGTTGTCGTGAGAAGCCACAGGACCGCTGGGCATCACAAGAAATCTTATGGACCCTCGAAGTGGCCAAGAATGGTGAGACGATGCAACATATAAACCAGAGACTCCATGAGGCCTCTCTCTTCCTTTTGCCCTCATGAGCTGAGAAGACCCCCCTGGAGAAGTGTACAACAAGGTATGGCATTCTTAAGCCATTAGGCCACAATGGTCATAAACTGAAAGGCAAAGTCCAAGAGAGAAAGACTTTTCACTACAAAGTTAGCCTGAGAAAGACCCTTTGCTGTAGTTCAGCCTATTAAGGCTGGCAGCAAAGGAGGGTAGAATTTGGAAGCCACTCAGAGAAGCTATAGGTTATGAAGGCTACACAGGCTGAGGAAACTATTGAAACGAATCTCTGCTGATGAAAAAAGCCAACCTCAAACTAGAGGCTGGAACAGACTGAACTTTATAAGCTGGTCACAACCTAGTGTTTGAAATAAACTGACCATACGAACTGGCAAAGTTAGGCCCAATGGACACTAAGCTTGAAAGGGACTGCCTGCTGGGACTGCCGTAAATCAGGTTATCCTGCATGAACCTATGCTAAGAATATTAATATCTTTTTAAGAAAATTAAAATAGGGTTAGTTAGGAGTTCTTAGATAGGTATTTAGGTGTTCTTAGATAATTATTAGGTTTTAAGTGTCAGGTTGTAGGATATAGGTGTTTGTTAAGTACTAATACATTTAATTGTTTAAATTAAAAATTTTCTGTTACACATAGGCACACACTCACACTCACACATACATACAGTCTGTCCTGGAGAAGAAAGCAAGGCACCAGGGGCCCCACAGAAGCAGAAGTGTGCAGCTCACTTCCTCACATCCCAGGGGAACAGGAAGCAGAGAATAAACAGGAAGTTCCATGGGTTGTAAATCTCAAAGCCCAACCCCAGTGACTCACTTCCTCCAGCAGGGCCTCAACTCTTAGAAGTTTCCACAGCTTTCAGAAACAGTACCACCAGCTGATGACCAAGTATCCAGCCTGTGGGGAACATTTCATACTAAAGCTACAAGAAGCATTACCTCAAAGACATGTTTTGTCCTCCCCACCCATTTATTGAGGTGAGGACTTGACTTGTCCTAGACAGCTTAGAGCAGCTCCAGAGGCATTAATCTTTCTATGATCCCTTCCTCGTAAGCACCAGGCTTCTGATACAGGATTCAGGAGTTTCTACAAGGTAGAGCACTTGGAAAGATCTCAAGTGCTACTGAGGAAATCAAAGACAGAGTAGTGTGTAAGTGATGGAACGATTAAGATGCACGGGCGTGGCAAAATGTAACAAGGAAGGGAGGTGGTCATGCCAAGGGTGTCTGACAGCTCGAGTGTTGAGGGGTGAGGGTAGTGACTCAAAGAATCTGGGGTGTGAGAGGACAAAAGAGCTGAGTCTAGAGACTGACACTAATTCTTGAGGGCACATGGATGGGCTGTGACATCCTGGGCACAACCAGCAGCCTTCCAGATTGGTGGACAGTGTCAAGGAACAGGGTACCAGTCCCACAAAGAGGAAGATGATTTCCCAGCTCAGGACTTGGCATCAGTTGGTTGAGTGGCAGTGCGAGGTGGGTAGGATCAAGGCTGTCTTGGAGGATACGATCCTGAAGCAGCAGCAGTAGAAAAACAGGGAGTCCCTGACCTTAACTTGGTCTCTCTGAGGAAGGGTGACTTCCTGTCTTTCCATAGGAGGGTATCTTGTGACCATTTCACCAGCCTTGATCAGGGACTCCAAAAATTGGAAAATATCTTATTCACACCTATGGGCGTCACTTCTCAATTTGAAGTCTAGCATGCCTCCCCATTTGCACATAATTTGCTTGACTTGTATAAACTATATTAACAAAAAAGAGGGGCAATGCGATAAATTACTAGTGACAGAGGCCACGCTGGATCACAATTATTTTTATAAGCCCCCGCTAAGCCATGATGTCCCTGTTTTTACAATGCATAATATCCCGCCACCACCGAAATGCCAGGACACCCACAAAGAATATCCATGCTGACTGGTCACACAGACAGAGACTCTGGTGTTAGTCCTGTGTCTGGAGAGTTCCAGCCATGTCTCACGACTTGAGAGTCCACAATGATGGCAGAGCCCTGCTTGGTCCTCGTCTCTGCTGAACAAGTTGGAATAGAAAGTACAATGTACGCTGGCTGTGGTGGCACTCCTGAAGCAGGAGGATTACTGTGAGTTCAAAGGCCAGCCTGGTTTCTGTAGTGAGTGTCAAGCCCACCTGGGCTACAGAGTAAGACTATGTCTCAAAAAAAAAAAAAAAAAAACCGAAGGGGAGAAAATAAGAAAGTGCACCTGTAGGATGTGTAGACTGGACTGGACTGGGGAGACGGATCAGTTGGGGAAGCTCTTGCCTTGCCGGCACAAGGACCTGAGTTGATCCTCAGCAGCGACGTGAGAAACAAAACACGATAAAACAAATGGGCGTGGTGGCAAGTGTTTGGTGAGGCTCCAAGCAAGTGAGAGGCTTTGCTGAGGTTCTCCAGGTAATGTGTCTTCAGGCTCCCAGAATGAAGTGACACTTTATCTTTGCATCTGCTACACAGTTCCCTTGGCCACACAATCCACGTGGGGCGTGGCTGTGAGGTTTGTGGCTCTGAACAGCGTGAATGAGAGGTTGTGATCCATAATGCATTAATAGTCTCAGTTTATGCACAGACTTCGTGCTAACGGAAACCCCTACTTTACATTCCCTCCTCCCGAGAATTAATCTTGAATTGTGCTAGTTTTGAATTACTTGAGGCCTTTGGGAATAGGCCTATATCCCTCGCAAGAAAATTAATCACCCTGTAAATGACTTAACCCCCCTCTCAGGGCTTCTCAGCAGAGATTGAAACTGGAATGCAAAGTGTGCGCCTCAGACCGGCCTCCGCAACACTTGGACCCTCTCCCTTCCTGAGCCTGTTTCAAGCTACCCACTCCCCCCACCCCCCAAAATCAGCCCCTAGCTCTCCAGTCCTCTCTTCCTCCTGCCTCTGGTTCCAAACTCTCCCTGAGGCTCTTCATCAAATGCCAGGTCTGGGAGCTCACAAAGTTGAATTCACACAACAAATGTCCTTGAGCAGTTCTGGGAAGGCTGCCCATGTTCTATCACTACTTTCTCTCAAGTTTGAGGCAACGCAGAGCATGGTGGGGACACAGTCCTTTCCTGTCTCGGGAACCCTGTATAAATGCCTTCTAGAACAAATGCTTTAAAAATGCTTATACAACTTTTCAACTGTGCCATATCTTTGCCCTCCTGATGCTTGATCCCCTGACTGTGATTTCCGGTCTGAGTGTCATCTCCCCACTTCCCCACGGTCCCCAGAATATGGGATCCATATTGTCCTCATGTTCTGTTGCTTCCTTGATCAAGGAAACCACTTTGTAGCAGAAAAGGCCAACATGCAGGGGGTTTGTTGTTGTTATTCATATTATTTTAATGGAAAGACACTGCTGAAAACTTCTAATGGCTGATGATACCCAGCTCTTCATCATTAGGGGAAGGTGCTGAGCATCAGTGGGGGCAGTCAGGGTCCCTGGGCAAACAAGAGATAGAATTCAAAGGAGTCAGGTGAGAAGCTTGTCTTTGCTCTTCTTCTCATCCAGGGTTGTCACACTAGTTGGTAGCAACTTGAGCTTTTTAGCCCAGGTCCCTAGGGAATTCTTTCAAAATTCTGTATTAGCTGTCTTAATGAACTGAGTACCTCCAGGTGGCTTAAACAGCAGGCTTGCTAATGACCCTGAGCTTCCAGAGAGGGGCATGTCCTTAAACAGAAAATGAGCTCGCTGTACCTAGCCTGCCACAAGGCCCAGCTTAGCCACACAGCAGGTTAGAGAGTATCTTTGAATCTCCCTAGCATTACAGGAGAGGACCCAATAGCCCATCCTAACCCACACAAAAGAACAAAATTCAAAAATTGAGAGTCTAGTTTCTGCCCAGCCTACCATCATCAAATCAAGTCAAAACAAGACAAAACAACAACAAAAAACATGGCCAGCCAAATCTTCATCAATAAGGACCCTCTGTGTTTTTTCACAGTGCTGGGGCTGGGTGGCAGGCTAAAGTGTAGGCATGATTGGTTTCCTTTAGGTGTCCTCCTCCTGTGTTTTCCTGTCATCATCCTCTGGTGTGTCTGTGTCTCAAACTTCTCTTGTGAAGACACCAAGTCGTGTCTCAGGGCCCGCCCCAGTGGTATCCTAACAGAATCAATTGGCAAAGAATGAGGGAATCAGGACCTGATCATAGGGATCTGGGAGGGCAGAAATCAGCCTGTAGTAGTCTATGCTCTTCCCCTCCTTCAGGCCTCTCCTGTCTATAAAATACAGTCACCTCTCCCAACAGCCTTTCAAGTCTAAACCTATTCCAGCTCAACTCCAAGTCTAAAGTCTGGTTCAAAGATCAGATAATACTGGAATCAGAGGTGGCTGGGATTGACCCTGAAATGCAAGGCTTCTTCAGCTGCCAGCTGGAAAATCCAACACGAGACATGCTTGCCAAACACACCGGTGAGAGGAGTAGGCTAGTCTGCACTTACCAGGCAGATCAGACAGAGGAAACGCACATTCAAATCCCAGTAGGAAAAAACAACTCTACTACTCTTTCCTTGCAAGACCACCTGGGCACCACAAAGGCACTGGTATGATGGTGTTTGATCATTTCCCAGCATCCTCTCGGCAGGTGGGTACCACACATTGTACCCTCTGATACCCATTTATCAGTTGAGTGGTTTGAGTCTCATCACATCCCTAAGCATGACTATTGTCCCTATTCAGAAAAAGGATGAAAGGAATATTTAGGAACGAACAGTCAAGCTCCTTGACACTGTACTTTTAAAGGAGTGGCCCTAGGGCTCTTGACCATCCTACAACTTCACCATTCCAGGTAAGGTTTCTGATTTCTAGAGCTCAAACCTCTGAACTGTGGTGTCAGAATGTTTATTCTCCAACCCTTAGAAGGAGTAAGATGACAGACGCGTCGTCATCACTCTTTCTGTGTGCCTGCAGCTAGGACCTTGCCTGGCAAACAGCACACACAATAAACATTTGCTGCTGCCGAGTGAATGAGGAAGGCTGTGAGCCACTTTGAAAAGATGAACCAATTAAAACTCTAATCTCTCTGGAGACCCCCACTGGGCAGAATCCTCCAGCCCCTGCTCTGCATCTGCAGAGCCTCTGGAAAGGTCTGTCTGTCTTGAATAGACCTCCTTTGTTTCTGGGTTGTAGGAAGTGTCTCCACTGAGCCTGTAATTAAGGTCCTGAGCAGACTTCTTAGGAAGGAGCACAAGGTCTTGGAAAGTTTCCCTGTGCCCTTTATTGAATGTCCAGCACTCTACTGCCATGCTGATTCTTTCCTTTACACACCATCATTCATGTCCATTTTCTGGTAGCTCCTGTTAATTCCATTGCACATGCCAGCATGCTGTGACTGCGAGCCATCCAGTTCTAATCACAATTCCGTTTGTTTTCTCAGACTTCTCCTGGTGGGCTTGAGAACCAGAGGTTGGAAATGAGTCTACAGAGCTGTTTTCTCCTCATCTAGTAAAGTTAGTCCTCCTTGGCTTGCTGAAGCATTTGGCAGTCTGTGTATAACAGAGAGTGAGGCCGGGCTTGCACACTCACCCGGCACAAATGCACCCAGGCTTTGCTCAGTACATTGGGTGGGGAACAGGGCTCTGCTTTGATTCCTGAAGCCCCAGGCCCGCTCATTTCTCAGGTCATCATGTGTCTCGACACCTGCCAGATTCAATGTGAATGGATTATTTTAGAGAAAGGCTGTAGGCTTTTAAAAAGTGAAATGCATAACACGCCCTTCCTGTGGATAAGCAGTCCTGACACGGCCTATAACTTGTTTTATGATTCTCTGAACGGGAACCTATTGGCATAATATTCAATAAATGGAAGTCTTATGACCACTTCCACTTACCTCAGGTCCTGTAGCAAACAGGAAGTATCGATCACCCTGTTACTAGGCTTGTTTCTGTGAGGCCACGTGCAGAGCAGAGGCCCTAACTTTCGGTTGTATTTGCTAATAGACTGTGGCAGAATTTATGTTCAACAAATCACTGGTAAAAGCTCATGAGCAGCAAGATCACCTCTATCGAATCACTCACTCTTTCCCCTGTAAAAAGCCTTATGCCTGCCGGCGAATGACCAGAGGATTTTAAAGCGTTCATTATCCATAAGTCATCGCACAGAGTGTCCCTAAATGGGATTAGACCAGCGCCACAGCCTGCTGACAATAACTGCCCTTTCTCCGCCTACCTTGGTGTAAATTAAGGCTAAGGGCACATTTCTTTGAGTTGTATCCTATCTTCCAGGTCTGAAGTGCTATGGTTCTGACTTTGTCTCCTTGTTGGAGGGGCTGGCTGGGAAGCAGCATTTGTGGAGGTGATGATTTTGTGGGTCCCTCTGCCCGTGTGGCAGCTGTCGACATGAGGAGGCCAGGCACAAAGTCCTGGGTGATGCTGAGGCGCAGATGCCCTGGCCTTTCCTCACTGCAGGCAGAGCTGTGGACAGTGCACAGCCTCTGATGGCAATGTTAGCACTGGCTCTCTCTGCCTCCACCCCTTGGCCTTTCTCCTATTCCTCCATCCTTTCTTTTCCTACCCATAAGCGTTTGTGGGGAATGTTCTATGCCCCAATCTGAGAGAGAACCAGGCATGGGACACTTGAATGAGTCAGGCTTCATGCAACTTGGTAGGTTTCCTCCCTTGGGGGGCTGGATTGTCCTTGGTGTATAAAATCTGTGAGCTGGCCAGTGTGGTTGGTGGGCAGGTGGGCAGTGCATGGCCAGTGACAGGAAACCCAGGAGGGAGCACTAAGAGAGACCAGGTGTAGCCTGGAGGAGCCTGCTGAGAATGAAGTGGAGGGGAGCCGTTGTGTAGGGCTGTCAGTAACAGAACAGTACACTACAGGGGTGTCCTAGAAGTGGGTCCTGAGCTTTATACTGTGACTCATTCATGAGGCAGCTTGCAGATGTCACATTACTGAAAAGGTTGGTGGTCAGAGATAGAAGAAAGTGGCCCCAAAATGGACCTTGGGTAGAGCGCTGCATGGGGAGAACAGAATGAACCCTTGACATGAGCACTCTTCTTCTCAGTGTGTCCCAGCAGTGCAGTAGTGCATACATGTTCACTGTATGTTTAGTGTGTTGGGCATCATAAGTGACTCAGAGAGGGCTGGATCCCCTACAACTCACAGAAAACATTGTACCATTTCCTATAGGTACTATGAGCACCTGCTGGGGGGCTGGAAGCAGTCTTGGAGACAGTCAAGATGAAGAACTGACTTTCTGTGAGAGTTGGCTCTTAGTATGTGCTTTATGGGCATTTGCAAACACATACACACACATATATGCACACACACAAACACACATACACATGCACACACATACACATAGACACATACACCA
>CAJQZJ010001511.1:12417672-12434115 GCA_907164525.1 Lophiomys imhausi
TCTCACACACATAGCTATTATTTTCTTTTTTTCAGTGTATGGTGTATTTGTAACAATTCACTTCTGTCATCAAATAATTTGAGTACAAAATGATTTTTAAAACCATCTACATGGTAATTGCATGGACACAATTTATCCTTATTATTTGACATTTTTACCATTCCCATTTGCATGTATGTATGTATGCATCTGTTTTGGTTTTTCAAGGCAAGGTTTCTCTGTGTAATCCTTACTGTCCTGGAACTCACTCTGTATTATCAGTTTGGCCTCAAACTCAGAGGCCTTCCTGTCTCAGTCTCCTGAGTGCTGAGATTAAAGGCATGCACCACCATCACCCAGCCCCATTTTTAATTTTTAAAGATTTATTTTATTATGCATTTGTGTCCACAAAGGTCAGAAGAGGGTTCGGATCCCCTTGAGCTAGAGTCCCTGAGCTGTTCGCTGTGGATACTGGGCTCTGAGTTCTAGTCTGCTGCAAAAGCAACCAGTGCTCTAACCACTGAGAAGTTTCTGCAGCTTCATTTCCATTTGTTTATATTACATATTGTGTTATGATAAACATTTCTGTAAACATGCTTTTAACTGAATATTAGATGATAAATGGTAAGTACCTCGGTAGGAGTGAAATTATCAACAAAAATGAAAAATATATTTGGTCTTCTCCCTTCTGGAGGTTGATTCTAGTCTTGATTAATGAGCATTTTCCCGGACCGAGAAGATGCACCAAGTCTGTGAGTTCCTTTCAGGAGGCTCTACACAGGATCCTGGTGGGCGTGGACCTCCCAGAGCTGGGGTTCAATGGTTTCCTCCCTCCAAAACAGTCAAGGATAAAAATGCAGTTCCTTAATTCATTTTAATTATTTGTTTAAAATTAATAGTAAAGATTGGAATCTACTTATTTGGTCAGTTACACATGCATTTTACTTCAAGGTATTTATTCATAAACGCTGCCTGGTGTGTGTGTGTGTGTGTGTGTGTGTGTGTGTGTGTGTTTTAACCTGTTAGCTGTCTTTACGTCTTTGGGCCATTAATGTTCCACACTGATATGTTCACAAACCACTCTTTTGCATGATATTTTAATTTTGCTGATGGTGACGCTTGATGAGAAAGTTTTAAGTCTTTATTTGACCAGAGGTGGTGAGGATTGCTGTTATCAGTTTGGGATGTGGTAACAAAATACAGGAAAGACTGAATATTTTTCCTCACAGTTTGGGAGACTTGGAAGTCTGTGGTCAAGGTAGCAGCCACCATAACATCTGTTGAGGACAGCTTTGGCTCACTGTGCCTCTGTCATTCTGAACCAAGGATGCAAGGTTGGAAGTATTTCTGGGGCTGTTCCTGTTAGCGCTAGGTTTATAAATAAAAGTCCCTAATCTGTTAGTCACCTTGACTCAGAACAGGAGAATTTGTAGCTCCAATGCCAAAAAGAATTTCAGGACTAGTCAATATGATGAAGCAGGGTTGGAGTTTATTAACAATGTTAAGAAAGAAAGTCACATGAGAAGAGAGACAGTGCAGACAGGAGAATGTGCGCACCCCATTTCCTTCCTTATGCTCCCCTAAACTCCCTTGTCTTTCTCGCTTGTCTGCACTGTCTCTCCCATTTCCTTCCTTATGCTCCCCTAAACTCCCTTGTCTTTCTCACTTGTCTGCACTGTCTGTCCCATTTCCTTCCTTATGCTCCCCTAAACTCCCTTGTCTTTCTCACTTGGTTCAGTCCCACTCAGGAGGGCTCCCCTCCTTCTCAGCTACCTCCAAAGCCTCATCTTCCATTTCATCCCCTTGGGGTCACATAGTCATCGATTGAGACCATTGCAATTTCGCCATGAATCGGATGCTTGTGCAATCTTTTTACACTTCCAGAGTTTCAGTATCCATCCGTTTTCCATCTTTCCTGTTCACTGTTTGTTTTGTAAACTCTGATTTAAATATGATCTACTCAAGGTGAGTCGGAACCAATCTTTTCATAATCTGTTGCTTTCCGACTTCATCTACAGTATCATTAGTCCTCAGGGGATTGGCTTGTGACTCTTATTAGTTTTTCTTTCTCCTTTTCATAGGGCTGAGAATCAAACCCAGGGCCTGGCACATGCTAGACAAGAGTGATGCCTCCGAGTTGCACCTCAGCTGCTCTTTTCTTTAAACCCAAGCACACAGGCAAGTCTGCTTAGCCTGTGTCATGGTCACACACCTTGAAGGGTTATTAATGTGATATCCTAATTCAGCACATGTAATACACGATGTTGTCCTTTTGTGTGTGGGTATGAGCACATGAATGCCGGTGCCCAAGTAGGCCAGGAGAGAGTGTCATCTGGAATAAAAGGTGGCTGTGGGCTGCCCAACGTGGGTGCTGGCAATTGAATTCTGTCTTCCTGGAGAATAGCAAGAGCTCTTAACCACTGAACTACCTTGCAACCCCATTCCTATCATCATCACCACCAGCAGCATCACTGTCATCTTCATCATCACCACCATCATCAGTAGCAGCAAAAAATGCTTTTTTTTTTTTACAACATTTCATTGCAATTTCTCTTAAGAAACTTTAAGATCATCTTTACCTACTCCAAATTAAAAAGGAAACATTTCAGCTGGAATTGTGTTCATCATAAATATTAATTAAGCAGATGGGACTGGTTGTCTTTCCCATGTTACTGAAGTGTGGTTTGGAGGTTTTAAGTAGACAATAGTCCAGTGTTGAATGTGAGCAAGGGAGAAAGATGAGTATGAGTTCCACAGGATCAATACTTGTGATCACAGGATTCTCCATACTGACAGGGAACACTAAAGAAGTTTTCATTTGTGTAGCATATTATAAAACCAGTATTTGGAGTCATAATAGAAAAGATAGGCATTTTCCAATTAGTTTTGGATGTTGCCTTATTCTTGTTCTTCTGAATGCGACCTATGCTAATTCGTCTTCTAGCATCCAACTTCATCCCAACTGCTTGTTCTGTACCTGGTTAGTTTACTGAATTGGCTTAAAGCTCTGTGTATTTTTCCAATAGTTCACTACATATGATGTAATAGAGCTGTTAGCTAATGACTTATGAAATGAGTGGTTATAAATAACTAATGAGCACCCCTTTCTCCTTTATGTTTTGTGTAATTGATGCTTATTGTTCCTGGCTCCCAGTACCCTCTGAATGTGCAAGCCAATGCCAAGACCTCGTGTCCACTCTCTGGTTCTGTCTTAGGTGAGAATGTGCGTGGATTACAGCAGTCCTTGGATGCTCATTGTTGCTGGAGAGCCCATCTTTGGACTATGAAGGGAGTGTCCTTCTGGTCTTCAAATCCATCAGAATGTATATGCTTTAAGGAATGTCTATTGAATGAATATAATTTATTTTGGCTTCTCTGAATACAGTCTCATGCATTCACATTAAAAAAAACTAACTTATAGTATCTTATTGTGATGTGATATATCAAATTAATAGGTTCTTAATATTAAGCCCCCTTAGACTCCTGCAAAATACCCAGGATTCTAATTGTCTGTTTAAATTAATTTGATTTAGACTACTGACTGTTTCTTCGTAAGTAAATTACACATGTAATTAATTGCATATTATAATTAATTATATAAAATAAAAAGATAATACATTAATTACACAATATAATTATATATGCAGTTTTTGTACTCTGTGATGGCTATTCTTGGTTGTCAACTTGACTCACTCTGAGTCTCTATGGGAAGGGGAACCTCAGTTGAGGAATTGCCTCTATCAGATTTCCTGTGGGCTATTGTTTTGATGTAGGAGGGCCCAACCTGCTGTGGGCAGTACCATCCCTAGGCAGGTGGGCTTGGCCCATACAAAAAACGATAGCTATACATGTGCCAATGAGAGAACCAGCAAGTGGCATCCCTCTGCGGTCTCTGCTTCAGCTCCTGCTTGAGTTCCTCCCTGACTTCCCTCAGTGATGGAGTGTAACATGGAAGTTGTAAGATGAAATGAACCTTTTCCTCCCCAGTTTGGCTGTGCTCATGATGTCTGTTGCAGCAACAGAAAACAAGCTAGGACAGTCCATCTATTGTGGGTCTTGATGTGGGTGCAGAGCGTGTGAATGAAGGACTTTCTCAATGCTTGGCATGCTCTGGACTAAACCAAACGTACTAATGACCCTTGAATCAATGCAGAGCTAGCACAACAATTTGGCATAATATTCCTTTGGGAAATGTGTGTGTTGGTGATTCTTTTTCCATGTTCCTCAGAGCTATTGGCTTGCTAATCCTTACATTCATTTTTGTTATTTTAATTTCCCAGAAAATCTTAGAACTCATTACATTTCCTGATGTTCTCATGTGAGGCCATGCATCTATAATTTTCTAATGTTTAAGTCTCTTCTGATACTATCTCTAATTTCTCACATCCAATTCTGCATATTTATTCATTTATTTGTTTCTTAATTTGGATTTAATAATGGTTTATCTGTTTTATTGTGTCTTCCTAAATACCAGTTCTCATGTTTATTTATTAATGCTGTTATGTGTGGTTGTAATTAATTAATCTCAAAATTTGTTGCATTTCTTGCTTAGCTTCTTTTGTCCTTAGATTTATTTTGCTTTACTTGAAATGGTTTATTATTTTTAAATTACATCCTTTATTTCAATATTTTTAAGATTTTATATATTTTCTGTCCTTACTGAACTGACTTAGGCTTGATTCTATAGACCAAGTGCTTGTGATGTACACTGACCAATATTTGCCCTTAAATTATTGTTTCTTTGTTTTGAATAATTTATTTGATTAATTCCCCAGTCATTGGGAGGGTATCTACAAACCGTATTTGCCACAATGAGTATCATTGTAGTATGCATTTTCATATATCAGAATGTCTTTCTTTGTGTATGATCTCTTGGCTGGGTATAAAATTCTTGAGTCACTCTACTAACTTCTCACATGCAATAGATTCCTTTCATTCTTTTTCTAGAGATGACAAACTTTGAAGTTTCATAACAGCCTTGTTTTTGTTTCTTCTTGTAAGCAACTTCCATGTCCCAAAGTAATAGAAAAAAAAATTCCTCCGGAGACTAAAACCTTTTTAATAAATTAATTTATTTAGAAAATGGGGATTTCAGTTGTTGTGTACTTGTAACTTGACTCCTTTTGAGGAACACACTCAAGGTTTCCAGCTCTGATCCTTCCCTATGTGCCTGACCAGCTATTCTTTCTCGGCCCTGGCCACACCCTGTGCCTTGTGCATGCCAGCTCTGCGCTCAGGTCTCTGTGCTTCTCCACACCTTCAGCTTTCCTCAAATGTTTTACATCTCATGCCATTTGTCTCTAAGCCAGGGATCAATACATTTTTTTTCCTGTAAAAGCTAAATAAAAGGCATGTTTAAGTGTGAAGGCCAGACAACCTGTGCTTTCGCTTTTGCCAGCTCTCTCTTAGGGAGGGAGCAGTGCAAACGGCCACCGGCATACAGAAACAATTGAATTCAGTTTCATTCTGATGAATCTTTATTGGCACAAACAGACAGTCGGACAAACTTAGCCTGCAGGCTGCACTTTGTTCACTTCTGCTGTAGACCCTAGAAAGTGTTCTTTGGGTTGTTGTTTACTAGCGATCTTTTGCAATGAAGATTTTGTTTTGGTTCCTTAGATATAAGTGATGAGTGAGGGTGCAGATTTAGGCTGCTTGAGTTGAAATCTCCACACTTTCATTTACCAGTCTTTTGAGTTGTGAAAGATATTTAACTTCTCAGAACTTATAAAAGGGCATGCTGGTCCCAAGAATTGATGGAGCTAATTGGTGTAAGGTATGTCATACAATGTCCGGGACACTGTGAGTCCATAGTAAAAATTAGCTAGTATTCATTTTCTTGTAATTTCTTTCAGGTTCCATTTGAGATCTCAGGGTTCACTTGAACCAGCTAGATTAAAACTGGTCCCATTACAAATCACTTATTGTCTCATATTTTTGTATCATTATGTAAAGACAATATAGAACATTTGAATTGTAAAATTTTTCCTATAATTAATCCTTCCTTTTGAGCATGTTTCTCACTTGCATTTTTGAACCCTTGTTTCCTAGTTTATTTTAAACAGAGGCTTGCTATGTAGCACAGGCTGGTCTCAAATTCATGATAATCCTCCTGCCTTAGCTTCCTGGGTGCTGGGATCATAGGTGCATACTATACACCAGGCTGTTAACAGTTTCATTTACTTCCCTGGCTGTGGTCTGGTTTTTTTTGTGTTTAGTACTCTTTGAACAAGGATCAGGTTTCTCCTCACCACTGTTTAGCTCCTAATTTTAAACATATATTTCTTTATTTCATATGTATGAATATTTTGCCTGGATTGAATGTTTGTGTACCACATAGACATACCTGGTGACTGTGGAGCCCAGAAGAGGGCATTGGGTCTCCTGGAACTTGAGTTATAGATGGTTGCAAATCACCAGGGGATGATGGGAACCAACCCAGGTCTTCCTGTGCAAGAACAAAGTGCTCATAGCCACTGAACCTTCTCTTCAGCCCCTGTTTTTTGCTATTTAAAAAGTAATCCCCCTGCACCTCAGTCTGGAGGCCCTGCTGACAGCCAATGTGCTGAGTTGCTGCTGTTGCTCAAGTACGGGGAAGGTGTTCCTGTGCGCAGTCAACCTCTCTGAGAACACCCTCACGGAGACGCCCAGAGGTGAGCCTCACTCGAGTCCGACATCGAGCTGATGCTCAAACTTACCCACTCCTGTGATGTGCAGCATTAGCACCTTAGATGTTTCCTGGTATCCGTGTCCTGTGGAACACATCTCCAAATCCCACTAAACCCAGTGTCTTGTTTCTAGCAACACAGTGTGACAACAGCAATGGCTGCCCTGCCTGTTCACTGCTCTTCCATCTACTCAATCAGATGCCATGTTATGAACTATGTCATTTAGAGTCCTTGAGGCCAGGACATGGGAATGACCTTCAGCTGATATCCAGGGCAAGGTTGAGGCTTTCAGACAAGCAAGCTGCAAACAAAACAAAAAACAAACAACAAACAAAAACTCCTTGGATCCTCCCAGTACTGGATAAACCAGCCTGGAAGATTTTTCTCTCCCATTCCACACTGTCATTCTGGGGACTTCCTGAAAGACCCCAAAACAGATGTTTTGTTAAGTGAAGCCAATGTTCTCATCTGTGAAACTGATGTAATGAACAGTTCTTGCTTTCAACCAGCATACCCCAGAGTTGTTTGTTATACAGCAAAACTGACTGCTACATAGCTGATGTTGAGGTCTTGAGTGCTTTGGCATAGAGACTGAGAGGATACAAGATGGTTTTAATACCTCCCTATAGGAAAAGCCATTCTTGAAAACAACTGGTGACAGAGAAAGACCGTTTCTAGGTATAAGTACTTGACACCTGGACCTTGTGTGCTGGCTGATGAGTTAGTATCAGAATAACAATCCTGACTGGAGTGAGGAGCCCAGGGCTTTCTAAAAGTGCTTTCGTGAGGATGAACACAAAACCATTTGGGGACACATGGAAAATCACAGGTCTGAGGAGCAAGAAAACAAAGGGACATCTTTTGAAATCATACTTTGGAGGTTACATTAGTTATTTTTCTCTTTGTTGTGACCAAAAACTTTACATTAAACAACTGAAGGTAGCATGGGTTTATTCTGGCCCACAGTTTGTGGGTACAGTGCATCATGGGTAGTCATGGAAGTAGACTGGGAAGAGCTGTGCTCGGCTCACTTTCTCCTTTTTTCTGTTTATTCACCCACACCCCAGAACATGGCATGGAGACACTCATATTGAAGGTGCATCTCCTCCTCCTCCTCCTCCTCCTCCTCCTCCTCCTCCTCAGATAAACACAGAAAACACCTTCAGTCTCACTGTATAGTTGTGAGATGATTCTAATCCAGTGGAATCGAGGATGAATGCTAACCATTATAGACAGCAGCATTCTCCAACCAGCTGACTCCCTGTTATTTTCTGGAACATTCTGGCTGGTCAATTGCCTCGGAATGAAAAACAGCAGACACACAGTTCCATAGTCTGTCCTTTTGCCTCTTCTCGGGGGCATCAACTGTTTCTGGGCTGAACTGTTTCTCAGTTAGAAAGTCGCCTCCATGGCAATGTGCCCAATGTGGGCAGCAGTGATCCAAAGTAGATTAGCCTTTAGCCTGACCTTGGCTCTAGAGTCTGTCCTTAGCTGGAAAGAGGTCTGAGAAAACACACCTAACAGGTAGGCTCTCTGGATAAATTGAAGTGATTGGCAGGAGCCTGGGACATGGCTCTTGTAAGTATCCCAGAAGTTTGTTTGCTGTTAAGGTCTTCAGTGTTTGCAGGATTGTCCCGGGGCTCAGGAGACTCCCTTCATGCTCTCCCTGATGAGCCCTATAGTCACAATGTCTCCTTCATGGTTCTCCAGTCTCGGGACAGATGCAGTGTTACTGTGTGTGTGTGTGTGTGTGTGTGTGTGTGTGTGTGTGTGTGTTGGGATGCCAGACAGGAGGGCTGTGCAGCAAGCTGACCCACCAGGAGGCCTTACCATATGACAGAGCCAGAGGTAGCACCTGGGCTGCAATGCTGGGGCCAGGGGACAGGGAATATGAGCCCAAGAGAAGCTTGGGCTGGGAGCCAGGTGAGGAGCTCTGCTCCCCAGGCAGTGCTGTAGAGGAAGGGCTGCTACATGATGTCACTGGCACTTGCATAGGCCTGCTGAGCCATGGCTGTGCCACCCAGCTCCTATGGAGCTACACTGTGCCTTTGAGAAAGATAGGAAGCAGAGAAGACTAGAACGTCCTCCACTCAAAGGGAAAGACTGAGGTGTTCCTCGTGTTGAAAACAGCAGGTTTTTCTTATGATGAAATGAGTGACAGCAACGGATTCTTCACTTATTTGTCTACTGAGCTATTGTGGCCCCAGCCCTTTGGGAAGCTACTGGGAAGATCTGAGCTCCACTAACCCCAAGGCAGAATGACTGGGCCGTCCTGTCCAAGGGAGAAGCTTTAGAACCCCTGGAGTAGTTACAGAGAACGCAGCGACAAGGGTCCTGTCTTCAGTAGTCACTCTGAAAATTCACACCACATTGATCGGGCCACCATAGTGACTGTGCAAGAAATGCCTGCTCCTCCACTACCAGGGATTCTTGCAGCAGCAAACACCTAGTGGAAGTCAGACTCCAGCCCTGGAGAATACAGACGAGTGCCTGTAGCATATTGTTTCACTCTACTGGCATCCTAACTAGACAGCTTTCGTTTTAACATAAAATCCATATTCTAGACCCTTATGGAGGAGAGAAGCAAGCAGTAAAGCTGCCCCAAGAGCATCAAACAGCATTAGAATGCATTAAATGGTTTAAAGATTCCCAGGGCTCCTAGGGCCCTTCCCTAGCCTCCTCAGTTTTCACCACTCATTCCCTCTAAAAATTGCAAAAAGGGCGTGGCCAAACCCCAAACCAATCACAGAAATTCACTGGGGAGAGACTGTCCGCCTCCTTACCATTGTGGATTTAACTAGGGGAGAGGTCCTTTCCACATGCCTGGTATGGATGGGTGCCCCCTCACTGTCATTTGGAGCTTCAGTATGTGGGTTCTCTAAGATCAGCACATGCACTGACAGTCATCCCTGTTCCTGGTGGATGACAAGTCCTACTTAGGTCCAGCGTTGTGAAAAAAAAAAAAAAAAAAAAAAAAAAAATCATCCCAAGGAGTGTATCAGATGCATGTACTCTGGTGTTTGGAATTTAAGTAAGATCTGTAATTTCCCCCTTGCATTTCCTCCGAGAAATTAGCTATTCTATTCACTGAATAAATTTTCAGGTTTTGCTCGCTCGACACTCAGGGTGTTGAATTTTTTATGACAAAAATGCTGTAATAATTGTTGAACAGATGTAAGTGTTGGAGACTCGGCTCTGGCAGACCTCACGAAACCTCGATTAACAATTTAACCCTGTCTTCGCTTCTGTCCGCCCTGAGAGGGGGGAGGGGGTGCAGTGTGAATTGTGTCACCGGGAGGTGCACAAAAACAAAGAGAGACTTTTCTGGGAAGAAAGGGGGGTGCTTTAATGAGCTCTCCTGCTCAGCTAAGGAAGGGCAGACTCCACTCATTTGAACCCTGAAAGTACCCCTTACCGAGTGGGCTGGATAGTACTGTTTGACCCGGAAGACCCTCGTCATTGGTGAAGGGGGCTTCTGAGCAGGAGAGACAGTCTGGAAAGTGACAATCTACACCCACTGCTGTATTGCTTGGCATGGACCAGCCGTGCTCCCATTTACACCTCAAAGCTAAGTCACATAGGGAATTTATCTCTTTCCTACCTGTCTACACAGGAGGCAGCCATGGGGGACTTTCGGGGACTTTGTCCACCAAGTGATTAAAGCCTGCACATGGTTCCGAATCAAAAGGTAATCAAAAGAAGATGGCAGCCCCCAAGATGAGGCGTCTGTGACAGCCCGTCAGCTGCTGAGCCACCCGACAGGCCTGGTGGCAGTGCGGAGGCTGCCAAGAGAACCGCCTGAGGAGGCTGCCACCAAGACAGATGTCACCGTGAGGAGAGCGAGCTTCCGTCGCTTTCGGCAGGGCCTGATGGAGCAGGAAGTGGTAGTACATGTGCCACTTAAGAGAATAATAATACTAATAAAACAGGGGGCTGATCAGGGGGGCAGCCCGAGAAAGAGAGAGGCTGGCGAGACAGGGAGAAAAATGGGAAGATCTGTCAAGATGTTTAGTAGGAGGAAGTGAATTAATGACCTTCCTGAAATGAAGTGTGTGTGTGTGTGTGTGTGGCGGGGGGGGGGGGGAGGAGAATGTACATGTGTGCACAAATGCACATGCATTCCCAGGTGTGGGGATCAGATGTCTTCAGGTACTCACATCTACAGATATGGGGAGATGAGGTGGTGTGGCCCACATAGATGGCTCTGTCTTTGTAGGAAGGGATGGCTGCTAGGGATCATGGAGGTCATCATCCCTGGGTCCCTGGTTTTCAAGAAGCCTCATTTTGTACTTCCTGGGAGTTGACCTTTGTTGTCCTGGCTGACAAACGTAGTCTGCAGGTTTGAGTATGCTGTATGCGGAGCTTGAGAGGAAGATGGAGGTAGGCTCCCTTTGCTGTCCTCCTGCTGGGAGGACAGTGGATGACTGTCAGCACAGGAGGTTGGTGACTTTCAGCACAGAAGTCTGGGGACAATCAGACCCCAAGTATGAAAAGCAATCAAGTTCTTCTCTTGTCCACTTCCCACTAAGATTAACAAGAGACTGAACCAGCAAGGACACAAATATCAGAAATCTGATTTTTTTCTTGACTATCAAATTCTCCCCAAAGTTGCGTTTGTGGATGATGATTGCTGGAAGGAGCTGAGTCTGCAAAGGCTGACTGATGCTCTAGAAAGCCATTATATAGGTAGGTTGGCATGTTACAGGTCCAGCCAGAGACTAACTATAAGTTATTTTGGCTTATCTTTCACCCAGTAAATAGCTATTCCTTGCTCACAAAAGTAGCACACCTAACATCATGTGGCTGAGATAAAAACCTTTTGGATTGTATTAGTTCAGCAAAACCCTAGTTTTCCCCAAAGGGCTAACAGTCCTGTTGGGTACCATCTGAGTCCTCTAGCAGAGTTCTCTCCCATCTTGGTGTAACAGCCTTCCTGATGTGCCCAGCAAGGTATTTGAAAATTAGTGGTTTCTTTTGTTCTGCTACTGTTAAAAAAAAAAAAAAATTCATGGCATTGCTGCCTCATTGGAATATGGCATTTGGAGATGACCTGAATCACTGTTCCTGGGCCATAATCACTTATATTTGGCTCTGGAATAAAAACATCTTTGTTTATTCCTTTGAGGTGAGGGCTGTTTCTTTGGTTGACACTTTCTAACTTAAGGCAAGGTGTGGCCTGGTTTGCTCTAAGCAGTTGAGGTGACGTGTTGGGAAACTACTACAGTGCAAGGGAACAACTGCCTTTCAGAGTCTGAGATGATTAACCTTTGTCTAGGAAGCCAGTACAGACAGGCTGCCAGTCACCATCAATGCATAAGCCAGTTGTGCCACATGATATTTTGGCTTGACCACAAAAACAACTTGAAAATAAAAAACAACAACACCCAAGAAAACACTTGAAAGCAAAAGGGTTGGGGAAACTGGATATAAACACCTAAGTTTTGGGTGTTTTGCAGATGACAAACTTACCCGATCGGTTCTCTACCTCACTCACCTCAGGCGGCGTTCATAGGTCAGAGAGCTGTTAGCTTGGTAACTTCCAGTTTCATCTATTTTCTGTTGTCTTCTCTTTGAAAACATGACATAGTCCCAAAGGGATTGTTTCTTCATTTTAGGGTTACTGAGAAACTTTATGGAGGTTCTATGTGGTGAGTCCCTCGATGCAGAGAGGACATCCGGGCAGGGTGTGGGGACTGGTCCAGCAAGTAGAACACAAGCAGACTGTACATGGGTGGGAATCGGTGCTGGGTCCAAGTGAAACCTCCATTCTTACCATCTTCAAGGTTCAATTTCACTTTCTACAAAACACTATGAAAATCCTATTTGCTACAGTATGAACAGGTGTAGAATACATGAAAGCCCATATCACAGTGACCACAGAAGTGCGTCACAAACATCAGTTGTACCAAGGTCCACAAATCAGTCATGCGATTATCATCCAGCCCACAGCTGAGTGCTGTTCAGAATTCACTCAACTTAAGCATAATTATATATTTTAAATTGCAAATTATGTGAAGTGAGACTCTGACATTAATTTCTAACTTTATCTTACCAAGAGTTCCATCCAACCCAGGTCAGGTGTTCCAGAACTTTGTTCTTTATTCACCTGTTATCTATTGACCTTCTCAGTGCCATGATTCTAGTTAATGTATGTATATTTATTTGTAGATCAGTCAGTGCATCCATCCATCCACCCATTCATCCACACATCCGTCCACCCATCCATCCACCCATCCATCCACCCATCCATCCACTCATCCACCCACCCATCCATCCATCCATCCATCTACCCATTCATCCACCCATCCATCCACCCATCCATCCATCCATCCATCCATCCATCCATCCATCCATCTACCTTCCATTTTCTATCTATCTATCTATCTATCTATCTTCTATCTATCTATCTATCTATCTATCTATCTATCTATCTATCTATCTTCTATCATGTATCTATCTATCTATCTTCTATCATCTATCTATCTATCTATCTATCTATCTATCTATCTATCTGTCTGTCTATCTACCATCTATCTCTGTTCCTCAGTTCCCACTTCTTCTTGTAGTGAAGTCCTCATTAGTAAGGATAGAATATTCCTCATTTGTAAGACTTTCTTGCTTAAATATCTATAAAGGATATCACATTCTTACAATAATCTAGGTCTTAACCCTTGGTCTTCATATTTAGGTTTCCATTTATCAATTTTGTGTATTCTTATGATAAACCTCATATAAGACTAAGATATGGATGAAACAAATCATCATTACCACCATCAGTATCATCACCATTATCACCACTACCACCATCTCCATTATAATCACCATTATTAACACCATCCTTATATCATAGTCATCACCACATCATCATCACCATCACTATTATCAATACCATCATCATCATCATCATCAATAATCACTACCACCACCACCATCACATCATCATAATCATCATCATCGTCATCATTATAGTCAGCACCTGTATTAGTACCACCGTCATCAACACCACCACTATCTTCTTTTTCAACTCTCTATTCTTTCTTTTTTAAAAAATGTTTATTTATTTATTTTAACACTCTATTCTTTAACATCATGCTATGGGCTAAGTAGGTATTGTGTTAGGATTTTAAATGCACATTTGACTCATACCACACACCACTAATTTTCTTCTTACCACCCTGTCATCCTTCTTTTTTGCTAGCAGAAGCCTATTATGCAAAGGCAGCAATGACCACAGCCTAAGGTCCATTTTCTCAGGATCCTTTGCAGTAAGAGGCACACAGTTATCATCAACAAAAGGCAAGAAGTCAGTGAAATCCAGAAAACGTTTGGTTTGTAGGCAGAAGAGCCTCAGTCTGGATAGGTAGTCTTGTCCTTTCTTTGTCTCTTGAGCATGGTCGTGATTCTAGAATAATCATGGTTGTTCTGTAGTCATTAAATAGTGAGCCAAAATATCAAAGCTAGCAAAGTGGAAGGAGAGAAGGCACTTAGCTTTCAAAAACAACCCTGAGCTCAAGGCAAAAGGGAGGCCTCTGAGCTCATAGCAAGGGTTAGCTTGCTGATATTATGGTGTTCTTCAAGAATACTGATTAAGCATTCTAGGATCTACTCACTACTCACATTACAAATGCAGATGTAGCTTTGTGTATACATGTGGTGTGAGTTAACAGTAGATCTCAGCACAAAATATACACCTTAAAAATTTTTTCTAGAGTATATCTTGGTGATATCTCCATTCCCTCTCTTTAGTTTCAACTTTCTACCCATGTCAACACTTCATGTCTCTTTTAAAAGTATAAACCAACAATTGAATTCAGGTTCAATTAGTGCTGTCTACACATGCTTGGGTGTCAGGCCACCCTCTGGGGCATGGGTAACCCACCAGTTGCCATCCCTGAAAGAAAAGTGACTCTCCCTCCTCCAGCATCCATCAAGTGTCATTAGCTCCTCAACACACTCCATGTTGGAATTTCTAACTGGCTTGATCTTGTGCAGGTCTCATGCAGGCAACCTCAGCTATTGTGAGTTCATGTATGCAATAATCATGTCCAGGAAACCATGTTTCACAGTACCCCTCCCCATTCTCTAGCTCTTACATTCTTTCCACCCCTTCTTCTGCAGTGTTCCTTAAGCTTTGTGTAGAGATTGATACAAATGTCAAATAATAATAATAATAATAATAACAACAACAACAATAATAAAGATCAGGAGACACAGCAAGGAAAGTTGGCTTCTGTCCTGGCCTCTGAGTAGGAAAAGATAGTTCATGTGAGAAATCAAAGCCTAAACCAGGTATGATGCAGGAGTGAAGCTCGGGTTTATATGATGCTAGTGATGTGGGAGATAAAACTTGACATAGGTCTGGGGTCTCCCAAGAAGAAAGGGAAAAATGCTACTTCAGCAACACATTCTCAAATTTGGGCTTTAAAAGACTCCCATAGATTTAAATTGAAAGCAAAACTATACAAATCTTTTGTAGAACACAAACAATAAAAAAAAATTCAGCACTCTACCAGTAAAGAAGATGCTAGAAGTGAAAGTTAGCAGATGCAACAAGATGGAGAATGGGTACAACAAACAGTAAAAATGATAGAACATTCTGGATAGAGTGAAAGTAAGAGTGTGCATTTAAAAGGACTTGAGCAGAGGAATTATAAATAGGATGCAAAGGCTTAAAAAGAAAGAAAGAAAGAAAGAGAGAGAGAAAGGCTCAGGCTGGAGAGAGGTCTTGGTTAGTAAAGTCCTTGCTTACAAGCAGGAGGACCTGGGCTCCACTCTCAATGCCTGTGCCCCACCTCTGTCCTCAAGCCAGGGGTGGTAGTTTGTGCTTGTCATCCCACCTCTGGAGCGATGGACAAGGTGGTCACAGGTGGATTCTTGGAGCTCCCTGGCCAGCCAATCTAGCTGAATTGTTGAGTTCCAGGTAAAAGTGGGAGATGTTTTCTCAAAATGGAGAGTGACTGAGGAAGATGCCCAAGGTAGTCCTCTGGCTTCATATGAACACATATACATGCATGTGCACATGTGCTCATGCTTGCATATGTACACACACACACACACACACACACACACACACACGCACACACACACACACACGAGGCTCTGTTGTAATAGATCTACATATGAGGATCGTCAAGAGTTATCAGTGCTGATGCACACAGTACTCAAAACCTTACTGCACTTGCTCCAGGATGGGATTCTTCTGTAGGATAAAGGGAGAAAATGCTGGCTTCTAAAAAGACAGCAGCTTCTCTATGACTTTAAGCTGTGTGATGATGTCATTAAGTTCATGATCTAGGCTGGAAAGAGCTTTCACTTTGGATTTCAGCCATTAGAAGAGTTATGAGATGGAAACCTGTAGCCACGAGGTGGCTCTACTCTGCCTTTTAGAACATGCTCATCTCCTACCCCTGGCTTCGCTGTTGCCCTCTAGGTGATCTGGGACACAGGGAAGAAAAATCTGAGTCTCAAGACAGGGAAAGCCTATTGAGAGAATCTGTACTCATTTTACCAGCTCAAGTGTTCAAGTAACTCAGCATCAGAAAATGAGCCAAACCAAGGCCTCTGGTCGCAGGTCACAGAGTTGTTTGTGCTTGTTCACGTCCTTTCCCAAGGACTTCCTGCTCAGAGATTTTGAGACTCAGGTTCACATAAGGCTGACATCTCCGCCTTTTGCTTCTTGGACATGGTGGTAGGAAGGTGCTGTATCTATCCTGAGGGACATGGAGGTATCACATAGACATTTTGATGATAGATAGATAGATAGATAGATAGATAGATAGATAGATAGATAGATAGA
>CAJQZJ010001511.1:12434125-12477716 GCA_907164525.1 Lophiomys imhausi
AGATAGATAGATAGATAGATAGATAGATAGATAGATAGATAGATAGAAGATAGATAGTAAAATTGAAAATAATGAAATCAGGGCTGGAGAGATGGATTGGAGGTTAAGAGCAGTAGGTACTCTTATGGAGGACCCAGATTCAGTTCCCAGAACCCACATGATACTTCACAAAGGTCTGTAACTCCAGTTCCGGGGACCTAATGCCCTCACTTCCTTGGATGCTACGTGCATGCGGTACACAGACACATGTAGGCAAAACACCTATGCACATAAAAGAAAAATCTTGCTAAAAATGGAATAACAATAATAAATAATAAAAAAACAACAGAAGCCACCATAACACATCCTTACAGTGGACATCCCAGTTGATGGTCCAAGCCCATCTCTTGTATGCTAGAAAAGTTGATCTTTTTATAAATTACCAAATCCCCAAGCCCAAAGCCAGTGTTCAAATGAGGCAATGGAGGAAGAGTCCCCTGGAAGGAGCTTTAGTGCATATATGAATCAAGGGCTGGGAAGGTCTCAGTTGGTAAAATGCTTGCTGTGCAATCACAAGGACCTGAATTCAGTCTCCAGTGCTCAGATAAAGAGGGTGTGGCAGCACACGCTTGTAATCCCAGAATTGAGGGGACAGGGACAGGAGGCTTCTGAGGCTCACTAGCTCAGCAGTCTAGCCAACTAGGTGCACCATGAGCTCAGAGAGAGGCCCTGACTCAAGTAATAAGAAATATGGCTCTTGAGTAATGACACTTGAGATTGACATCTGGCTTCTATGTGCACACATTGCATATTCACTAGTACACTCACACTTGTGCGCATGCGTGCGCGTGCACACACACACACACACACACACACACACACACACACCTGAAAAACAAACAAATACATATATAATTTAAAAATATTAGCTGTTTACATCATTAAAACCTTGACCTCTGGGTCCTACCTCCAGGGATTTCCATTCCTTGTATCTGGGATGGACCCGAAGAGGAGCACCTCCATGGACTCCTGACTGGGACTCCAGCAGATCATGGCAGCAACACTGAGTTCCAGCTCTGCACTCTCACTATCTGGTTCCTACCCCCCAATGTCCACTAGCCCCAGGGTTCACCGAGCTTTGTGCCTAATCTCTCTCTCTCACACCTAACTGATTCTTGTTTCTTTCCTCAAATCTCCGACTCAAGAAGCTGTTCTCTGCATTTAACTGGTCTGACCCACAACATTATTTAATGGAGAAAAAAAGGTATAGATCCTCTCTCTCTTGTGACAGATTATGTCTGGAATATGTTTCTAGTCTGGGGAACAGAGAGAAAAAAAAATCTCAGGTAACATCCTCACCTTAAGGGAATCTATTGAGTCTGAGACAAGAAAACTGTATTTGGAGGAAAAAGAAAGCAAGTCAACTTGTATTTTTCATTTATGTTGAGGTTCATTTCCAGAAATAAATAGCAAAGTGGTTTAGAGGAGAGTGGGACAGGACCAGTAGGAATTATGGTGGAAACAGGAGATGGCAATTCTAGCTCTTTCTAAGATATCATTGGTTCCCAACATCGTCATCCCTACTCAGTGGGGTATTGGTTGTGTGATCTTGGAGAATTACCTTAACTGATTGTACTCAGTTTCCCTCTTTGGGGTGTGTGTACACCATGTCTGACTTTGTCAGCTAGTGAGGGAGCCAGGAGGATGATCTCAATGGGTATTAGTGGCCAGATGCTATAATCAACTCCCTCCAATATCAGAAATTGTCTCCCCAGATGATGTTGTCTGATGAGACTCATCTTCCCGTTTGCAGGGAGAAAGTGGTTTGTGTTTTTGTGGCATCTGCCAGTTTTTACATACACAAGTGGTTTTTAAAAGTCTTTGATTTGTGATCTCCACCAGACAGAACATACTTCTGGTCAACCTGAATAGAAATTTTCAAATTTGGCACTTCTGTTGTGAACTTGACCTTAAGCCAAAATCCCTTCTGCCTTTTGCTATGGCTATATTTAGGTTGGTTAATAACATCTCCAAACACTGTGAGTGGGCTAGCTGATTGAATGTTCTGGCAGAGTCCTTTGTGGGACACTGACAGAGTGAGTTTCAACCATGTCTCAGGGTGTGTAGTTGGTGATTCGCTCACTAAGTGCCAGTAGCATTGTGGGCTTTAGCTGTGGTTTCCATTGTCTTTTCTCCTTTGAGTTTGGATCCTGGGGATGAAACTGAGCTCTGAGCAACAATCTGCTCTTGTTGGGTCAGAGTGTGTCTGCTCAGACTCTGGATTGCCTTGCCTTGGGTCAATAGCTTCTCTAATCTGATCTATCCACATGTCTGGTGTGGTCTTCATACCAAGACCTTTGAGACTGTGATCAAATCTTCTTAATGTTGTCTTTAGGCTCAATCTAAATTGGTAATAGGGTCTCTAAGTCTAAGATATTTTCCTATTTTTATGTAGATAGTGTCAATCTTAGCTTTACAGGAGAAGGATTCATAGCCTTCTGAGGTTGAGTGTCAAAGACTCTGTGCTCATTTCTCCACTTGGTCCCACTGTCTTTAAAGAGTCCCTTAGGTTGACCCGACTGGATGAAATGGAAGCAGCCATACTGAGGGGGACAGAGTTTGGGACTGAAATCCATGGGATGGTGCGGGGCAGGGCAGTTAGTCAATTTCACTGCATGGCTATGGCTGAAGCACATAAGTCTGGCTGGTTTTGATCTGAAGTAAGTGGCAGCAGCCCCAGGACATAGTAGAGTGGTTGCGCGTGTGAATTTATAGAGGTCGTGACAGCCTGCTCAAGACCCGTGCGAGCTCATGGCAGAATAAAATCCCAGCGTAGAGAAAGGATGTGGCTATCAGGTCCTAGCCAAGAAGCTATTGGTAATTGACAGCTGCTGGGAGAAGGAGGGTCAACTTCCTCTAAGGGCGTGGCCTGGTGTAGGTCAATCAAGCTCCAGTGGGTGTTCACGCACTCAAGACTGTATAGCACAAACTGTACTTGATGGGTTAAAAAACGAAAAGACACAAAGTTGGGTGGGTGAGGGATGGATCTTGGAAGAGTGCGGATGGATTTGATCAAAGTACGTTGTACAAAAGTCTCAAAGAACTAATAAAAATAAGAAAAAGAATCCATAGCACTAAGCTTGAGGCAGTTTTCCCTGGATTCCGCAGTCCACATCATGGTCCATTTTCTTACAGTAAAGCCAGGCAGGAGGAGGGAAAATGATCAGCCAGATCTGAGGCACCGCAGCTGTATGTGACCTTCAGTCACAGACGACAATGGGCCAGGGCATCGGGCGGTTCTACTGTAGAGCCCACATACACTAAACTGCTCTCTCACCCAGGGACAACTCAGCAAAGATGGGCTGTGCTCAGCCATGGGTGCTCAGAAGAGAATCGCTGATGTAACAATTATTTGCACAATTTATATTCAAATGTTCATTAAAAAAAAAGTCAGGCTCCAAATTTACTGATGGTAACTGTGTGCAAATTCCAAAACTTATCTCCTTTTTATGGGCTGAGATCAAATTACACCTTACATTTTTCTCAGTTGCAGAGTATTAGATTGAGGTGTCTAAATGACTTGTGTTTATGAAAAACGTGATTTTTAAGAACAAATTTTAAACCTGCATAAATGGCTTAACGGGTGTTTTTAGGTACTGAAAAAAAGATCCCTGTTGCATATTCTGATGAAAGAGGAACTTTGTTGTCACGTGGGTTCCCTCCAAACCCTGATCATCATCCGGGCCTTTGTGTTTATCCTGCTTGGACCACAGGATGGTTGAATGGAGCCTTCTTTCCCCCCTTTTAAAAAGTTGTTTGATGTCCTATTTTTTTTTTTCCCTTGTTTTCTGACCTGCAGTCTGAGGTCTGATTGAGTTCTCAATACCCTGCAATTCACAGATTCTGTCCCCATTTAGGCACCCGTTTGTAGTTGTCACATGGTTTTCAGTGTTCTTAATGAGCTGTTAACAAGCTGTCAATTGCCGATGCAAATGAGGGAGGCCACTGTTGAGAGGTGGCTGGAGCTGGAAAGAGCTACCTTGGAGTATTGCAAAATCAATCACTCTTGGTTTTAGAGCTGTCTTTACCCATGTGTCTCTTGTCATGTCTGGGTCTTTCTTCATTACAACATCTACCACAGAAGAAAAGCCCTCTGGGAGTGTTGAAGGTGCTTAGGAAAGAGGCTCCTTAAGTCTTCCAGAGTAACCGCCTCATCTCACATACTGCCTCTGACTCTCAGACAGGATTCACTGTCTGGAGCAGGAGCAGCAGAAGGAGATGTGAGTCTGAAGAAAGAGAACAAACAGCTCGTGGGACACCTGGAGAGGCTGCGTCAGGGATTGTTAACTCAACGGTATGGTGGAGAGACTTCATTGAGTTCTGCTTTCAGCAAAGTCTAGGAAGAAGCAAAGCTGTGGGTCTAGGGGACCTGGAAGGACAGTGCTCCCTGAGCCCATTGGAAGGGCAAGAGCCTAAGGCAGGAAGGAGCAGGTCCAGAACAATATGGAACTCAGCCTCACTGACTGAGGAACTGTGCATGAGAAGAACAGAGAGGCTGGGGAGGAAGGAAGGGGCAGGTCCCTAGAACCTCCTTGGATAAGCCCCTGTTCTTTTCTCTGAATCAAATGAGAAGCTGTTGAAGATGTTGCTGTTTTTATTGTTCTCAGCTTTGAACTTGACATCATTTTTAGATTTATGAGAAGTTGTGAGGAGAACCAGGGTCCTAAAGGCCTGCCCCTCCTTCAGCCTTGTCTAGATTCTTACATAACCAAGTGCACCAATCAAAAAGGAAAAACCAACTCGACGAAATCACAGAAACCATTTGTGGTTTGTCTCTCTTTAAATAGCCCTTTTAGATAAACTTATATACTCTCTTGACCACTACATCAACTCTCTTGGTAAGTACTATTTTTTTTTTAAATTTCTTTCTTAGAGATAAGGTTTCTCTGCCTAGTCCTGGCTGGCCTGGAACTCACTATGTAGACCAGGCTGGCCTAGACTCAGAGATCCACCTGACTCTGTCTCCTGAGTATTGGGATTAAAGGTTTGTGCCATCACTGCTCAGCTAAGCAGTAACTGCTTACATTTTTGGTTGTGAGCCTAGCCTTTAATGGCTGAGCCATCTCTCCAGCCCAGGCAGTAACTTCTTAAATTTTACCTCTAATGTGAAGTTGGAGGCATCTCAGTGATCAGTGGACTCTCACATGTTGTTGTATTAAAGCGTGGTCTAACTAGAACTTCAGGTCAAATTTAAAATAGCCACATACCCATGAACACATTGCCTGACAGTGCCCACTTCATCAGGTCTTGGAAGCTAAGCAGGATCAGGTCTGGCTAACTCTTTGATGGGAGACTCTAGACTTGTTGATCTTCACAGCATCTTATTTGGATCTTTTCATTTGAGTTTGCCGAATGACACACATCTTTAAATGTTGGAGTCTTTACTTACTAACTGTCTCATAAACCACATTAGCAGTATGCCAGCAATATTATCAGAAAATTCCCCAACTATTCCATGATTTGCTTCACCAAGTTCATGATGTTAGACCTTTGAGCATTTTACTTTGAAACAAATTGCTGTCAGCTGCTTATTTTGAAGTGACATTCATTTTATTACTTTTTGAGAAAATATCTACTTAATAGTTAAGTCTCATTAAGCATAATTTCTTTGTCCCTTGTTCATTTACATAAACACCGTTTTAAAAGTGGCTAGTTTAGCTTGCAACTCAAGCAATCAATGGCATCTTTGCTTGCTTTCTCTAAGACAACCTTGGGGTCTAGCACGGTGGCTTTACATGTTTCTTCATTTTGTTACATAGAATATCAAACAGAGGTGCCCTGAGGTCAAGGTAGAACAAGTTTGATGACAGTTCCAAATTTTTCAAGGACATAGTCAAATGAGGCTGGCATTGCTGTTTTAACTTCAAGTGTGTGACTGTGAGAACAGCCAGGAGAGTTTGTGCTACTGTCACAATGCATGTCAAGCTATATATTGTGACATGCATATATATAATATATATATTGTGACATGCATATAATGTCATGCATTATATTTTAATGTGTTGACCCCCACCAATACCCCACATGTTTATGGTGAGGTACTGTGAACCCTGTGTCCTGAACAAATCAGGGTAATTGACTTACCTGTTATGTCAAGCATCCATCATTTCTTTATGGCAAGAACATTCAATATCCTGTTCCTTTCTTCTCTTTCTTGTATGTGTCTGTGTGTGTGTGTCTGTGTGCTTGTGTGTATTTGTGTGTCTGTGTGTGTGCATGTGTGTCTGTGTGTGCAAGAGTAGATGCATGTGTGTGTCTTTGTGTGTCTGTATGTGTATGTATGTATGTATGTATGTATGTATGTATGTATGTGTGTGTGTGTGTTAGTGTGTGTGTAATATATGTGTACCTATGTATGCTCTTGTACAGGACAGAGGAGGACTTTAGGTGTCTTCTTCATTTGCTGTAAACTGTGTTATTTTGAGGCAGGGTCTTTCACTAAAATTTTTGCAAGACTGAAGGCCACAAGTCCCAGTGATCCCCGCCTCTGCTGCACTCCAGCCTAGCAGTGGTTTATAAGTGCATGGCCATGCCTAGCTTTTATGTGGGTGCTGGGATCTGAACTTGGGTTTAATGGCTGTGCTCTTATCCACTGAGCCATCTCCCCAGCCCCAAGATTCTTTCTTCGGGTTATCTTTAGCCACACCACCATCTCTGTTATTGCTCACTCACTCCCCAGCCATGTGCTCACACAACAGCTAGTTCTTTTGTCTAACTGTAAGTTGGTACATATTGAGGCTCCCTTTTCCTGATGTCATTCTGGACCTCTGGTCAACACTTTTTAAAGCTCTGCTTCTCTGAGATCGATTTTTTGCAATAACTTCTGATGATTGAGATCTCATAATGTATGCCTTCCTGTTTCCTGGCTTATTTCATGCTTCATGGTGCCCTCCAGCCTTACCCAGGCTGTGCAGTTAATGAGGATCCATCTCCTTTTTAATACCCAAATTGTATTCCACTGTTCATAGGCATTTCATTTCTCTACCCTCATTATAGATTTGGCAAAGGAATATAGACTCCTCTCCAATGAAGAAGGGGAAATGTGATATTTTAGTATAGGTGTAGTTCTGACCTTGGTGGCCCTTTGGCCACATCTGGACTATAAGTTGTCCCCAGCGAGCTGAGGCTATAGAACAAGTCCAGGTACTAATTGGAGCTCTATTGGCTTGCTCTCTGCCTTTGCACACTCTTCTCAGAGAATCCTTTGGTCTGGTGCTGTGCGAGTCACAAACTGAATGACCTCTCTGCTTCTCCAACCTCAGCCATAGCCTGTGGAGGAAAGACAGGGACCTGGCTGGGAATCATGTAGTCTGCTGATGGGGTGGATGCCCAGCAGCTCGGCAACCTCTCTAGCACTCGGAGTCACTCACACAGATCAACCTGGGCATCAAAGGTGGCTTTGGGAGTGGGGACCAGGACTTGATGGGAGCCATGTATTATCTGTAAGTGAGAGCTGGAAATCAGAGCAATGGTGAAAACACGGGATTAAAGTTTGTGAAGTGCCAAGGAGAGACAGAAGGAAAGAAGGAGGGAGGGAAGAAGAGAGGGAGGGTGAAGAGGGAGGGGAGGGAGGGAGATCCATTAAAAGCCCTTCAAACCCTTCTGTTAATTTGTTTATGTTTCCTAACATAGGAACAGAGACATGACAAGGGCTCCAGGGGAAACTGAAAGCACAGAGGGAATTAAAATCCTGGAGTCTTTAATTATAGGAGTGCACTGGACTCTCACCAGCCTCTGCGGAAACTCCTGTAACACAAACTTGACAGCTCTCATATGGCGCAGAAAGCAAGTAGGTCTTGGTTTATTGTCATCCATCTCTAGAGGACATTTATGTCAAGAGGCAGTCACAATTTCAGTTCCTGGCAATGGGCCACCAGTAGCCCTGCCCTCCCTGACACACAGGGAGCTACAGAGCCCTTTCAAGCAACCCCCAACCCACAGTATGGCCTGCTCATTGCCCCTGTGGCAACTCCATGGCCAGGGCACCATTTCTGCCTTGCCTTTCTGTTTTCTCATTCGTACATAAGATCATTTTTTTTTCCATCTGCAAACTCTAGGGGGTCAATTTTGAGCACAAGGCGCAAAGACTCAGCCATGGGACTACGATTAGCATTAATGGCAATGACAGCGCCCAGCTCCAGAGCAGGCAAACATTTACCCCTTGGATGATGGTGCATTGCGGGTTGGCTTTTTAATTGTATTTACAAATAAAACTGACTTAAGAAACAGCAGCAGCTCTGGGAGGATGGAGTTTTAGAAAATGGGTTGGAGGTTGGGCTGTGTTTGGAATCCCAGCTGAATTCAATTTAGAGGTAGAAGGAGCTCTGTGGGCCTCTGCTGCTTTTTATTTATTTGTCTGTTCATTTTATTTTTGATTTGTGCCTATGTGGAAATGCACACATGCATATAGGTGTGTGCATGTTCCTGTGTACGTGTTGTGCATGCACATGTGTGCATATTTATTAGAAGTCTGGAAATACCCTTGGAGACTACCATCAGAAACTTCTTCCATCTTCATGGAGAGAGAGTCTCTCATTGGCCTGGGACTCCACTATTAGGCCAGTCTGGATGACCAGAGAGCCCCAGAGATCTGACTGTTTCTGTCTCCTCAGGGCTGGTATTATAGGTGCATGTCGACCCACTCAGTATTTTTATGTGGGTGCTGGGATTATACCCAGGTCCTCAGGCTTGTAAGACAAGTACTCTGCAAACTGATCCATTTCCTTCAGCAGGGTTTGACTGTTCCAAACCGTAGAATGTGTCAGCATTCAAGATTGCGCTTGGGTCCTCAGGCTTGCAAGACAAAGGTTTTGCAGACCAAGCCATCTCCTCAGTCCACTGAACCTTCTATGGTGTTGTGACTTGGAGTCAATGACACAGAACTTCTGATGAACTGTTCATACAGTCTTCAGCACGGCCGTTGAAGGTTGAGTCATATCCTTTTGTGCGTTTACAGTCATTGCTATCCCCTCACACATCACAGACACTGGGATTACCCTACCCTTTGTTGCTTAAGAATAATGCTGTCAAGAGCACAGCTACGGAGCCGGGCGGTGGTGGCGCACGCCTTTAATCCCAGCACTTGGGAGGCAGAGGCAGGCGGATCTCTGTGAGTTCGAGGCCAGCCTGGTCTACAAAAGCGAGTCCAGGACAGCCAGAGCTGTTATACAGAGAAACCCTGTCTCGAAGAACCAAAAAAAAAAAAGCACAGCTACGCAAGGTGTTTGTGTGGGTCATGTTTTCGTTTTTCGCACATCTGTCAAGACTCAGAAGCAAAGTTGCTCCAGGTGGATATGATGAGTCACGCCTGTAATCCTAGCACTTGTGACATTGAGGCAGGAGGATAACTGCAAGTGCAAGGTCAACCTGGGTTATATAGTAGGTTCTAGACCAGCCTGGGGCTGCAGAGCCACATTTGTCTCAAAAAAACAAAGCAAAGCAAACAAGCAAACAAACTGAACCAAACCAGGCCAACAACAACAAAAACAAAAACCCCAAAATGAAAAGCAAAAGCCAAAACCTGAAGATTGCCCCTGTCTGCATCATTGGTGGCACTGCTCACGTTATAATGTTATAACCTTTTTTTCATTTTCCTTTCTTTGTCTTTGTTTTTTTTTTTGTTTTTATTAATCAACAATAGTCACCCTAATGAGTTTTCATAAAGGCTTTCCAGACAGATCAAGGACATTTGATTCATTTAACTTCTTCTTTCTTAACCTTCTTTTCCTTAAAAATTAAAGCCCAGACACCATCTCCTGAATCCCATCCCCTGTCAGGTGTCACCACATGAAGCCCCCACCTGAGTGAGGCATCACTCGGTGAGTGGGTTGTGGGTCATAGGCTACTTCTTTATCCCCGTCTTCTGTGCTCTCTTAAAAGCAGCATTGGTCACTCCTACATTCCTAGGAAGGACCAGACACTTAGTAGGTCTTTAAGAAACACTGATTGTATGAGGGTAGGTAGGAAAATTCAGTTCCATGAGACAAATGGATCTTTAAATATGAAGAACAAAAGAGGCCCATGGCCAGGATGATGGTATCAAAATTCAGACAGCATAAATGTGAAATACCAGGACTATAAACGCAGAGACAGGGAAAGAGTCAATTGACTAAATTATTAGTGTCATTTTGATTTTAGAACACGAGGCTTCTTTACACATAAGCAGCTACAAATGCAGGCTACAGGAGTTAATATCCACAACATGATTATCTTTCAGTGAAAGTGTAAGGGAGACACAAAACAATAATGGTGATGTACAGGGGACAGGCTTCCATGGTAACCTGGGTGCAGCCTTCCAGCATCTGAGGCAGGAGCTGTGGACATCCAGAAGGGAGGCAGGGATCATGGGCTCAGGATGACCCTACATAGGTGAACAAATATCTTGTTCTCTTGCCATTTCTTAATTGCTGTTCATTTAGAAGGCACTTAGAAACTGCTCTCAGTTTGCTTGTCCAGGGAAATTGTACCCCAAAGAGGGTAAGCCAGGAGGATTGACAGCAAACAGAAGGAGGAGGAGGAGGAGGAGGAGGAGGAGGAGGAGGAGGAGGAGGAGTCGGAGGAGTCGGAGGAGTCGGAGGAGGAGTCTAGTTTTAAAGTTACTCTCCTGTGCTCAGTTCCTAATGTTTATCCTTGGTCCCCTGTCTCTTGATTCTTAGTTTGTTCCCATTTGCAGGTGTGTGTGTGTTAAGGTCAAGAGAAGGACAACATTGGTTTATCAGTCTCCACCTCAGTTCCTTGAGACAGGGGCTGTCTCTCACTGAACCTGGAGCTAGACTGTCAACCAGCAAGCCCCAGTCCCTCACAGCACTGCAGTTACAGCCACATGTAACTTTTCACCTGATTTCTGGGGATTTGATTTCAGATCCAAATACTTTTACCCATTGAATCATATTCCCAGACCCTCATTTGCAACTTTAAAAGAAAGGAATGGACAGCTGAGAGAGAGAGAGAGAGAGAGAGAGAGAGAGAGAGAGAAATATACACACAGAGATACAGACACACACACACACACACAAACACATACACACAGAGAGAGACAGAGAGACATGGGGTGGTCAGTGTATAGTAAGCTGTGAAATTGGATCAGATGGAACTAGGGATGAAAAAGAATGTGAATATCCTAGTACCAAGTCAAGAAATACTTAGAAAAGTCCTTAGAAACATGTCATGCATCCCCAGCCCTCATTGCACAGAGAATCTGGGGAAGAAACAGTTGGAAAAGACCAAGGTTCAGGCTGCTCCATAGCATTCCAGGTCTTTAGATGGTCTCAGGGATCAGCTTGGAATTCCATGGAAGTATCACAGGAAGACACTTGGACTGACCGATGATGCATGGACCCACAATTGGGTCAGAGTAGAAAAGACAAGCTTGAGAGCAGGTCGTGGAAGTGCAGATTTATAATCCCAGCTCTGGGATGGTGGAAACAGACAGCTACATCCCTGGGGCTTGCTGGTCAGGAGCCTAGCCTGTATAGTGAGCTCCAGGCCAATGAGACTCTGTCTCAAAGAAACAAGGTGAATATCATTCCTAAGGAAGGATGTTTGAAGTTGATGCCTGGCCTCCATGTGCACACAAGTCCATACAGCCACACTCATCACCCTTACACACACACACACACACACACACACACACACACACACACACACACACACACGAGAGAGAGAGAGAGAGAGAGAGAGAAAGAGAGAGAGACAGAGATAGAGACAGAAAGAGATAGTGACAGAGAGACACATGCAAACATATATACACACAGAGACAGAGAGAGAGGTAGAGAGAGAGAGAGTGAGCAGAGGACAATAAAATGTGAAGGATTCACACATGCATACTACCAAATTTCAAGATTAGGACAAAAATAATCATGCCACTCTGTCTCCTGTCATTTTCTAGAGAGGGAATTGAAATACACAGAGAAGAAAAGACTCCCACTGTTAACAAAAATACCAGTAGTTTCCCTCCATGGGGGCCTTTGTTCAGTGTCACATGCTTCCTGAAGCATCTCCACTCTTCCTGGGACAGCGGACCAGGTGACTAACTTTCTTGATGCTATAAGTGAGAAGACGTAAGTTCTGAGAAAAAGTATTAGGCATCACACAGCCATTCACAAGGAGTGGTACCAGAATTCAAATCCAGGTGTGTCCCCAGAAAATGTTTTAACCACCTTGCACTGTCTGACAGGCAGTTGGGATTGAACATACCAGCTCTTAGCTCAGAGTCCAGGGCTCGTGATAGTCCCAGGATCCTTGTTTAGCCAGAAGGCACCTCAGAGAGCAGAATCCTCAGATAGTGGGCACCATCATCATGGGCCTTCTGGGTTTTATTAAACCATTGTACTGTTTTTTTGCATAATAAGAAAGAAAAAATATGTATTACAGAGAAATAAATGGAAAATTCAAGACAGTGTGGATGTTGAATGGAGGAAGGGACATAGGCCCAGATGTCTCTCACTGAACTGGAAGGTGCCTTGGAGTCAGAGCTCAGGAGTCCTTTCCTACTATCTGATGTCTTGATCCTGCTTTCTTAGTCATCTTTAAAAAATATTTTAGGTTTGTCTATTTTATTTCATATGTATGGATGGTATGTATGTGCAACATAGGCATGCAGTGGCTGTGAAAGCCAGAAGAGGGCTCTGATCCCTTGAAACAGGAGTTCTAGACAGTCATGAGCTACCACGTGGGTTATGGGACTAGAACCCTGGTCCTTCATAAAAGCATCCAGTGCTCTTAACCCTTGAGGCAATTCCATAAATTTCTCCCTTCCTTTTCCCCCTCCAATCTTTTCCATGCCTTCCACTTTCTCTCAAATTCATGGCTTCTTTCTCTTTAATTTTTACTGTTACACAACACCCCCCCCCACATGCTTAAATATATGAATATATACAATACATAAATAGACGTGCCCAGACTAAAAGTGTTTATTTGTATATTTGTATGTATATGGTTTTGAAGCTGCCCACTTGCTATTGGATAACCGATTAGGGGCTTCATTCCTGTGGAAGACTATTCTTTTCTCAGCATTCCTTATTCACCTTAGCTCTTTCTCTATAACTGAGCTTTTCCCTTTCCATGTTAGTATGTCTATTGGTGTCGTCCTTGTTCAAGTTTTATTAGACAGCTGTGTTGTTGAGGTACTCCGGCTCTTACAACCTTTCTGTCCCCTCTTCTGAGGTGCTTCCTGAGCCTTAGGTGCAACACCTGTGGTGTAGTGAATCAACTGGGGCTAGACTCCACCAGTTGTGGTTCCCTGTAATGGCCTCCATCTGTTGCAAAGAGAAGTTCCTGAGAGCTATACTTGTCTGTGGTTATAACAGTTCAGAATAAAGTTAGTAGTTGTGCTGGTTTAGTGGCAAGTGTAGATGCTCCTCTAAGATCTATGACCCCGAGGGAAGGACGTGGTGACCTTGTAATTTGCTATTGCTGTGGCTGGGAAAGGCTCCTCTGAAAACTTGGATCTTGGTGCTGAGTGATTAGATGAGACTTTGAAGGAGGGACGTGGCTGAGCATTGATTTGTAGGTGATTGGAAAAGGAAACGAACTCATCTGGGGGAGCCAATCAGAGGAAGACACCTCCTTCAGTCGATAGGAATTGCCATTACAATCAATGCCTCTCACTAAGTCTAAATCCCCTCAGTCAAATTACTCGGAAATGATCAATGAATCTGCTTCCTTTGATGTTGTAGGAGAATCATGTATGAGGTAACTCAGTGGGGAGAATTTCCAACTTCCCAAAGTCAACTTCTGAGTCTTGGGTGATTTACAAATTGGAATGACACTCACAGACTCTCTAATGGTAACAGCCCACTCTCCGGAATTTTTCCTCTGCACTCCCACCACCAATCTGCAGGACCTCTGGATCTCCTCTGACTGTGTCTTAGCCTTTGAAGGGTCCTGTGGAGGAATATTAGAGTGCGCATACACTCTAATATTGTAATATATTACAATATATATTATATATAGTTAAGTGCATGCCAGCTATCCCACTTACTCACAATCACTTAAAGACAGAGACCAGAGAAAAAGTGGAAAAGAACACCCCAAACAATTTCCCAGCTCTCATTGTCTCATCAGTTAACACGCTCAATCAGTGAGAGTCCAGAGTGGAAGTCGGGCTGTTGCGGCTTCTTTCAGAACCTACAATGAAACCCTGAACATCTTGATGAGTTTGGTATTCAACTTATCCAGATGGCTAATTAATAATGGGATAATTAAGACCAAGGTAGCCTGGGTTGGGTGTAACACCATGAAGCCACACTCCCAAGCTCCAAGGATTGTCAATCTTGATGAAATGTCCTAGCATAGTGTGATGTCAGAGCCTTTGGGAAGTTGGTTCAGTTGATTTCACATGGTCTGGAGGTCACAGGCTGGAGATTTCCCTCTTCTGCAGAGTGTCTCAATTGTCCTAGCCACACCTGCCTGTCATGAAACCCCTCAGGATCTGTCATCTTCTCTCCTATTTACTAGCTGAGTAGCTTCCAGAGGGAATGCTGTTGATGATAACAACATCAAATCTAATAAAATAAGAAAACCTACAATAGTAGCAACTACACGAATACAGTCTGGATGTCTAAATATCCTTCATGGGCCATCTAGATGGTTCAGCAGATACAGGTGCTTGCTGCTAAGCCTGCTGACCTGAGTTTTTTGAAACCCACAGGGTGGAAAGTGAGAAAGGACACCTGCAAAGGCTATCTTCTAACTTACACACTGTCCCTGTGGCATGTGCATACCTCCTAAACAAAATCAATGTTAAAAAATACACAAATATCTTTCATATGATGTCTTACCAGGTCACACACTCTCTCCTTGTCACTCTTCGAACTGTCATGTTCCATGGAAGTGGACGTCAATTAAGCAACCCAATGCCACAGTCGGGAGGGAAAGGGACCATGCCTCCACCAAACCTAGGAGTTTTGGCCCCTGGTCCCAGATGGGTTTCCCCCAGGAACCCCTAGTCACTCATTTCTTCTGAGCCTGGCAGTGTGCATGAATAATGGCTTCTCTACAAACCACAAATAGAAATGAAGATGGTACTTTTTGATGTATACAAGAAACATACCTCACTATTGAAGATAAACACTACCTCAGAGTAAAGGGCTGGGAAAAGGTTTTCCAAGCAAATGGACCCAGGAAACAAGCTGGAGTAGCCACCCTAATATCAAACAAAATAGACTTCCAATTGAAGTCAATAAAAAAAGACAGAGAAGGGCATTACATACTCATTAAAGGAAATATCCACCAAGAGGTTATCTCAATATTGAACATCTATGCCCCAAATACAAAGGCACCTACATTTATAAAAGAAACACTTCTAAAACTTAAATCGCACATCGATCCAAACACTTTAATAGTGGGAGACTTCAACACCCCACTCACAACTATGGACAGATCATCAAGACAGAAGCCAAACAGAGAAATAATGAGTCTAACAGAGATCATGAACCAAATGGACCTAACAGATATCTACAGAACATTTCACCCAAACACAAAAAAATACACCTTCTTCTCAGCACCTCACAGAACCTTCTCCAATATCGACCATATAGTTGGACACAAAGATAGCCTCAACAAATACAAGAAAATTGAAATAACCCCTTGTATCTTATCAGACCACCATGGAATAAAGCTGGACTTCAATAGCAAAAGAATCAACAGAAAGTCTACACTCACATGGAAATTGAACAACTCTTTACTAGAGGACCACTGGGTCAGGGAAGAAATAAAGAAGGAAATCAAAGACTTCTTAAAATCCAATGAAAATGAAAACACAACATACCCAAACCTATGGGACACAATGAAAGCTGTGCTACGAGGAAAGTTCATAGCACTGAGTGCCTTCAAAAAGAAAATTGTGACAGCTCATATTAGTGAATTAACAGCTAAACTGGGTGAATTGGAAAAAAAAGAAGCAAACACTCTCAAGAGGAGCAGAAGGCAGGAGATCATCAAACTTAGGGCTGAAATCAACAACTTAGAAACAAAAAGAACTATCCAAAGAATCAATGAAACCAAGAGTTGGTTCTTCGAGAAAATCAACAAAATAGACAGACCCTTAGCCAAATTAACTAAAAGGCAGAGGGAGAAAACACAAATCAACAAAATCAGAAATGAAAAGGGAGAAATAACAACAGACATTGAGGAAATTCAGAGAATATTTGGATCCTACTTTAAAAATCTATACTCCACCAAATTTGAAAACTTAAGTGAAATGGACAATTTTCTTGATAGATTCCACCTACTGAAGCTAAATCAAGATCAGATAAACAGATTAAACAGCCCTATAACCCCTAAGGAAATAGAAACAGTCATTAAAAATCTCCCAACCAAAAAAAGCCCAGGGCCAGATGGCTTTAGCACGGAATTCTACCGGACCTTCAAAGAGGAGCTAACACCAATACTTTTCAAACTCTTTCACAAAATAGAATCTGAAAGAACATTGCCAAACTCATTCTACGAGGCCACAATCACCCTGATTCCTAAACCACACAAAGACCCAACAAAGAGAACTTCAGACCAATCTCCCTCATGAATATAGATGCAAAAATACTTAATAAAATACTAGCAAACCTAATTCAAGAACACATCAAAAGTATCATACACCATGATCAAGTAGGCTTCATCCCAGGGATGCAGGGATGGTTCAACATATGAAAATCTATCAACATCATTCACCATATAAACAAGATGAAAGGAAAAAACCACATGGTAATCTCGCTAGATGCAGAAAAAGCATTTGACAAAATCCAACACCCCTTCATGCTAAAAGTTCTGGAGAGAATGGGCATACAAGGGCCGTACTTAGAAATAATAAAGGCAATATACAGCAGGCCAGAGGCCAACATCAAAATAAATGGAGAGAAACTTGAAGCATTTCCTCTAAACTCAGGGACAAGACAAGGATGTCCACTTTCACCATATCTCTTCAATATAGTACTTGAAGTTCTTGCTAGAGCAATAAGACAACTAAAGGACATCAAGGGGATAAACATCAGAAACGAAGAAGTCAAATTATCCCTATTTGCAGATGATATGATAGTATACATAAGCGACCCCAAAAATTCCACCAGAGAACTCTTACAGCTGATAAACCCCTTCAGCAAAGTGGCTGGATACAAAATTAATTCAAAAAAAATCAGAATCTTTATACAACAAACAAATGGGCTGAGAAAGAAATAAGGGAAACAACCCCCTTCACAATAGCCACAAACAACATAAAATACCTGGGGGTAACTCTAACCAAGCAAGTAAAGGACCTGTACAACAAGAACTTCAAGCCCTTGAAGAAAGAAATGGAAGGGGCCTTTAGAAGATGGAAAGATCTCCCATGCTCATGGATAGGTAGGATCAACATAATAAAAATGGCCATCCTACCAAAAGCAATATATAGATTCAATGCAATTCCTACCAAATACCAACACAATTTTTTATAGACTTAGAAAGAGCTAGTCTCAATTTCATATGGAACAACAAAAAGCCCAGAATAGCTATATCAATCCTGTACAATAAAAAAACACCTGGAGGTATTACCATCCCAGATTTCAAGCTGTACTACAGAGCAATAGTTGTAAAAACAGCATGGTATTGGTATAGAAACAGACCAGTAGATCAATGGAATCGAATTGAAGATCCAGAAATAGACCCACACACTTATGGTCACCTAATTTTTGACAAAGAAGCAAAAAGGCACAATGGAAGAAGGACAGCATCTTCAACAAATGGTGCTGGTCCAACTGGATGTTCACTTGTAAAAGAATGAAATTAGACCCATACTTATCACCTTGTACAAAACTTAAGTCCAAGTGGATCAAAGACCTTAACATAAGGCCGGTCACACTAAATCTATTAGAAGATAAATTTGGAGAAACCCTCGAACTAATTGGCACAGGCAACAACTTCCTGAACAGAACACCAACAGCTCAGGACTTGAGATCAACAATCAATAAATGAGACCTCATGAAACTGAAAAGCTTCTGTAAGGCAAAGGACACTGTCATTCGAACAAAACGGCAGCCTACAGACTGGGAGAAAATCTTCACCAACCCCACATCTGACAGAGGGCTAATATCCAAAATCTACAAAGAACTCAAGAAATTAAATGCCAAGAAACCAAATAATCCAATCAAAAAATGGGGGACAGAACTAAATAGAGAATTCACAAAGGAGGAATCCCTAATGGCTGAGAGACACTTGAAGAAATGTTCAACATCCTTAATCATCAGAGAAATGCAACTCAAGACGACTCTGAGATTCCATCTCACACCTGTCAGAATGGCTAAGATCAAAAACTCAAATGACAGCACATGCTGGGGAGGGTGTGGAGAAAGGGGTACCCTACTCCATTGCTGGCGGGAATGCAGGCTTGTGCAACCACTATGGAGATCAGTCTGGCGATATCTTAGAAAACTTGGAATAGCTCTGCCTCAGGACCCAGCCATACCACTTCTGGGTATACACCCAAATGCCTCTTCACGGAATCATAAGGAAGTTTCCTCATCTATGTTTATAGCAGCCTTATTTCTAATAGCTAGAAACTGGAAACAACCCAGATGTCCCTCAACCGAAGAATGGGTTAAAAAACTGTGGTACATCTACACAATGGAATATTATTCAGCTATCAGGAACAATGAAATTATGCAATTTGCAGCCAAATGGATGGAACTAGAAAAGCTCATCCTGAGTGAACTAACCCAGACTCAGAAGGACACATATGGAATCTGTTCACTTATAGTAGGATTTTAGCTATATAGTAGAAGGTATTGATACTACAACTAACACACCAAAGGGAATTTGGACATAGACTTCTTATTTTTAATTTTTATTTATTTTCTATATATTAATTATATTTTTTTCTATTTTTTAGTCTTTTTTATCTATTGTATGCTTATTGGTTTGTTTGTTTAGTAGTTCTCTCTCCCGGGCAACGAGACACTTTTCACTGATGGTACTGCTTCGTAGATCCCCAATGAATGAAGAGGTTCTTGGCCCTCATATGACCTCTCAACTGAGATGAGGGACTGTTATATAAGGACACCCCACCCCAGAGAAATGGGATGGAAGGGTTAGGAGGTAAAGAAAAAAAAATGAAATGTGATGTTTTGGCCTTTTACCACTAATTGTCATAAACTGTTTAGGATAATTAAGAAATGCAAACTAATGGTTATGCAAGTCGGTCATTCTGTTAGGTACTATGACAGCCTATTACAGTTACTTGCTAAGCTAATCAGAAATAAACCTGCTAAGAGACAAGCAACATCTGCTTACCCTAATATAAGAGATAGATAGGGCCTCTTCAAAAACCTCAAGAGATCTGCAGAATATGGCATTCAAAGATGTTTTCGTAACTTTAGATTTTTTTTTATAACAAGACATATCAACTTCTGACAGCACCCCCTATTCTCCTCCAAGTAGAAGATGAGCATCGAAGAATCTCCAGTGGGAGATGATTGAATTAGTGGCAAGCCTATCTCTTGGTAGGAAAAGCCCCTTGCTCCAACTGTAGACAGAATGCTGTCCAAAAAGGACAAAACCTGGAAGCAGGTAAGTCGACAGCCTAGCTCTGCCAAGACAGGGTAGGTAAGTCCTTCATAACCCCTGCTCTACAATCAATGTCTGTCAGAGAAACGGGGCCAAATGACTGAAGATCGATGCTGTAATGTATGGAGAGAAAATGGGAACTGTCCAGGCAGTCACTGGTATGTCATTTCTTAGTTTGGGAAGCTGCAGGACCTGTACTTATTATAAAATCAAATATATTTATCCCTCTCAGGTCTCTGAGGTGGTTGAAGAACAGATAGAGTCTCATAATTAAATTTTGAGTTGTTTAGGAGTCAAGAGAGTGTTATAGATCTAAGAAGATACTTTTAAAATTGTGTTGCAAGTTAGTATGAATGTTGAGTCAGATATAGAACTTTAAACTCATGGAGATGTTTAGATAGTAGAATGTTAAAGTCAGGTACCAAATACATATGGACTGGTCATTGGGAATGTATGTTAACCCATATAGCCCTCATAACTGTGGCCTAATTATCTCTGTTGTACTGTATTGTATTTATTATTATAAGAGAAAGAGCTATTTGTTGGACTGAAAGGGGAAACTGTAGGGGGAAATAAGATATACCTTAAATTTAAAAGAAAAAAAAAAGGGAAGAGGATGGGGGGTTGAGGGTGGGAGGGTGGGACTGGAGGAGGAATAGGGAGGGGACTGCGTTTGAGATGTAACTTGAACAAATAAAAAATAAAGGAAAAAAAGAGAAAAAAAAAAAAGAAATGATGATGGTAGTACCCACAGTTTGCCGAGTGGCAGACAAACCTTGTCTGGCTCCTGACCTAGTACAGGGAGACCACAATTTGAAGGTGCACCTGTGATGAACGGGCCTCGTGGTTCTTTTGGATGCATTCAGGAGAATATTGTCATCACAGCTTCTTGGCGAACTGCCCCTTGACTGTGATGATGACCTGGCAGCTCTGAGCAGTCACACGCGGCTGTGACAGCCAGGTCAAGGGGAACAGATCCAACCCTGCACGGATATCAATTTTGTCTTAACCCTTGGATACATTTTTCCTCTGTTGCCTTCCAGGCTCCTGATGATGATTGTGCCATTCAGACTTTCAAAAAAGATTGGCTATTCCTCTGTAAATGCAGTAGCTTCTCCCTCACCATGTCCTCCAAGTTTAGAGTGACTGGATGTAGTGGCTGGCCACCATACTGTCCAGTTTATAGATTGTGTTTTCTGTATTTAATGTTGATACTTTGGTTCAGTCAATGAGGGATCTGTGATGGTGGATCTTGACTGTAATTTCATGAGTCTTGGAGTCAACATAGAAGTGTCTCTGAAGGTGCCTCTGGAGGGTTATCTAGAGTGGTTAGTTGGGATTGTGCACTGGATAGTTTTATGTTAATTTGGCATAAATTAAAGTCATCTGAGTGGAAGGAACCTCAGTGAAGAAAATGCACTCATAAGGTTGGGATGTAGGGCATTTTCTTAATTGGTGATTGATGGGGGAGGGCCCATCCCATTGTGGGTGGAGCCATCCCTGGGCCAGTGGTCCTGGGTTCTATAAGAAAGCAGGCTGAGTGAGTCATGGGAAGCAAGCCCGTAAGCAGCACCCCTTCATGGCCTCTGCATCAGCTCCTGCCTCCAGGTTCCAGCCCTGCTTGAGTTCCTGCCATGACTTCCTTTGTGATAGGTAGTAAAATGGAAGTGTAAGCCAAATGAACTCTTTCCTCGCCAGCTGCTTTTTGTCATGGTGTTTCATTACAGCAATCTAAGACAGGTGGGAAGATCCACCCCATTAGCTGGGGTCTCAGACTAAATTAAAAGGAGAACGTGAACTGGAAATGGCTCCCTGGCTGTGGAAGCAATGAGACCAGTCACTTCCCTGCAGTGATAAACTGTGGAGTCAAAGCAAACTCTTCTTTTCTGAAGCTGATTTTTGTCAGGTGTTTTGTTACAGCAATGAAAAGAATAATTAGTTCAATACCCTGTACCAGGACTTTGCATGTAGCTCAAACCAGACCCCATGAATGACAGGTACGTGCTACATGCGTCACTCAGGATGAGGTAGCTTATGCTCTGAGACCACGCCCTCTCTCAGGCCCAGCATCTTCCAAAGCCAAGGGGCATCTTATTATATGGGCTGGTTCTGTCTCTGTTATCTCCTCAGTATGGAATCTGAATTGTAGGAGCAAACATCATTGTCTCAAGTTTAGTTTCAATAGTGATGAAGTTTTAGAGGATTAGGCCCAGTAATGAAAATGTACACAACATAGCTTTCACTCACACTGAAAGCTAGGATTGGTCACACAGTTATATTCTAAGCCAAGGAGGCTGGGAAGCCCAATCCCAGCTTGGGAAAGTACTAGGGAAGTGGAGAGCTGGTGATGTCTCCTAAGTAGCTCTAACGACTACCAGATGGTCATCAAGAATTCCTAGTCTAAACTGCAAGAAAGGAATTCATTAAATTGGAATACAAGGGGCAATGCGATGAGTGGTTTAAAGGTCAAAAAATGATACACAGAGAATTTGAAAAAGAATGACTTAACTTCTCTTTTGCACATCTGTTAAGTTCAAAGACCTTTGCATATGGGTTTTGAATGACTTCACCGAAGCCCTATAAGCAACTATATTAGCTCCTTTCTTCACCTGGTGGGAAGCCAAGGGGCCATGTGGTTCTCAAGGCAGCATGGTCACTCTTTCCTTATGTCCAATCAAGTATTCAGAGGGTCTGGCAACCTCTCTCAGAGAGCCCAAGTCATATTTAGCATGAGACAAATGCTAAGTACATGGTGACTGAAGAAAGGGGTCATTTGAAGGATTGCTTCCCGATGGAAGAACCAGGTGGGATGGGCCATATGTGTTTATGTATGGTCAATAAGTGGTAGCAGGTGAATAAGGGCCTCGGCTGCCAACTCTGACTTGAAGCTTCTAGAATATTCTATGTCTCCTTTCTCTCCTCTTTTCTGATAGGCTCACGGACATGGCTCAGGGAAGACCATCTGCATATCTAAGAGAGCCCAAAGCTACAGAATCCAAAATCTTTCTTCCTTTTTAATCAATCTTCCTTTCTCCTCTTGTTCTCCCCCTCCCCATTTTGTTTTCACTGATTTTTAAATTTTATTTTTTGTAGTCTAAGAATTTGAAGAGTAAAATTATGAATTAATGTGTATGTGGCTGTGTATGCAAAACCAGAAAAGATCCTGTGGTGGTGGTGGTGATGGTGATGGTGGTGGTAGTGGCAGTCCTGGTAGTGGTGGTGGTGGTGATGGTTGTCGTGGGGGTGGTAAATCTGTGCATGGAATTTTTCCTCTCTTCAATAGATGCTCTTGTGTGCATTACCAGGCACCAAGAGCCACATGACACCCTGTCATTTAGGATAAACTCTACAGAAACAGCTGAAGTGGGGTGAAGCTCACTCCTTTGTCTGGAAGTGATGTGCAAACTTCAGCATTCAAGTTTTCAAGTGGCCATTCACTTGTATTTATGGTCATTCTATAGTGAGTAAATCTCTATCTGAGTCTCTATATACATCTATCCATCCATCTATCTATCTATCTATCTATCTATCTATCTATCTATCATCCATCTATCTCTATCTCTATTTCTTTCTGGCACTGGTGTGCAGCTTAGGTCTTATACATCCTAACTGCTATTAAACTCCAGCCTGATTTCAGAGAAAACCCTTTGAATAGAATATTTTATTAATTCTTGGAGAATTTTATCAATGTGTTTTGATCATATTAATACCCTAACTCCTCCCAAGTCCTCCATATCTTTATACTCATCCAACTTTGAGGTTCCCCCTTTTTAAACCCATAAAGTCTAAATTATGATGCTCTAACACTCGTGAGTGTGGGATGTGGGACCATGCTGTGAACCCAGCCAGTACCCACACTCTCCTAGAAAGCTGAATCCTTCTCCCCCAGCAGCTGTCAATTACAAAGAGCTCCTCAGCTATGGGAGGGACATCCTGCCTACCTTCCCTTTCCACATGGGAATTTTGTTATCCTTGATCTTCTTTTAATGTTTATTTATTACTTCAAGTTACATCTCCATCACAGTGCCCTCTTTCCACCCCTCCCAGTCCCACCCTCCCACCCTCTACCCCCTCTCCCTTCCATCCCACTCCTCTGGAGTGGAGTGTCCCTACATATCAGTTCCCCGCCCCAATTCAACAGTCATGTGAGGGCCAAGAGCCTCCTTATACACTGGGGGCCTATAAGGCAGTAGGCACTAGAGCAAAGTGTCTCATTAACAGGCAACAAGCTCTATGTTCCTGTTCCCTTTGGTGCATTGGTTGTAGTATAGTTACCCTGTACTATATGGCTAAAATCTGATTATAAGTGAATAGATACCATGTGCATCCTTCTGAGTCTGGGTTAGCTCACTCAGGATGAGCTTCTCTAGTTCCATTCATTTGTCTGAAAATTGCATGATTTCATTGTTTCTGATGGCTGAGTAGTATTCCATTGTGTAGGTGTACCACAGTTTTTTTTTTTTTAATCCATTCCTCAGTTGAGATACATCTGGGTTGTTTCCAGTTTCTAGCTATTACAAATAAGGCTGCTATGAACATAGATGAGGAAACATCCTTATGGTTTGGTGAGGAATCCTTTGGATGTATACCCAGAAGTGGTATGGCTGGGTCTTGGGGTAGAGCTATTCCAAGTTTTCTAAGATATTGAAAGACTGATTTCCATAGTGGTTGTACAAGTCTGCACTCCCACCATCAATAGAGGAGTGTTCCCCTTTCTCCACAACCTCGCCAGAATGTGCTGTCATTTGAGTTTTTGATCTTAGCCATTCTGACAGGTGTGAGATGGAATCTCAGAGTCGTCTTGAGTTCATTTCTCTGATGATTAAGGATGCTGAACATTTCTTCAAGTGTCTCTCAGCCATCAAGAGGCATCAACATCCCATATTTCAAGCTATACTACAGAGCAATAGTAATAAAAACAGCATGTTACTGGTATAGAAACAGACCAGTTGATCAATGGAATCGAATTGAAGATCCAGAAATGAACCCACACACCTATGGTCACTTAGTTTTTGACAAAGAAGCCAAAACCATACAATGGAAAAAGGGCAGCATCTTCAACATATGGTGCTGATCTAATGGAATGTCGACATGTAAAAGAATGCAAATAGACCCATACTTATCACCTTGTACAAAACTTAAGTCCAAGTGGATCAAAGACTTTAACATAAACCCTGACACACTAAATCTAATAGAAGAGAAAGTGGGGAAAAGTCTCGAACTCATTGGCACAGGTGACAACTTCCTGAACAGAACACCAACATCTCAGGATCTAAGACCAACAATCAATAAATGGGACCTCATGAAACTGAAAAGCTTCTGTAAGGCAAAAGACACTGTTATTCGAACAAAATGGTAACCTACAGATTGGGAAAATATCTTCACCAACCCCACATCTGACAGAGAGCTAATATCTATAATTTACAAAGAACTCAAGAAATTAAATGCCAAGACACCAGATAATCCAATCAAAAATGGGGAACAGAGCTAAGCAGAGAATTCACAAAGGAGGATTCCCTAATGGCTGAGAGACACTTGAAGAAATGCTCAACATCATCCTTGATCTTGTATGGGTTAGCGTGTGCTGTCAGAACGTTGTGAGGTCATATGTGCAACTTCCCTGTTGTGCCTGGAAAATATCGTTCCCTTCTAAGAGCCTCTGGGTCTCATCGTCTTTCTGCCCCCTCTTCTGATCCCTGGTCCTCGGTGAGGAGAGGTGTGGTATAGAGGTCTCACTTAGGGTTGAACTCTCAACAATCCTTTATTCTTCAGAGAAAACTTTTTTTCTGAGAGCCCAGGTCATAGACTATGTTTGTGGTGACGTGTTTTCTCCTTTAAGTCTATATCAGCCTCTGAGCTGCTGTAAAGTACCAGGCATTTTCTCATGGCGTCCTCATCTCAACTGTGTCAGTCAGGCAGCCAGAGTACCCCATCATCTCCAGGAGGTAACTAGAGGGAGAAAGCCATGTGCTAAATTCGCATGGCCAGTAGTTCTGCTCCTTTCGGCTTCAGGGTCAGGGCTTTAACAATGCAGATCAGTGCTGTGTGCCCATTCCTAATGAGTGTGGCTTCCACAGTCACCAGGCCATACATTCGTACAGCTGGAAGGAGTAGACCACAGGCAGACAGGGTCTCTGCCAGCATGCACAAAGGAGGGAGGGTCAGATTAGCGATGGGTCACTGCAGTTGTCTTGATACCTGGCAGTAGGGTTGTAACACAAGTCTGAAGTCCTGTGTCTGTTTGTTTACAGACAGTCTTTTACAGAGCCCAGGCTGGCCTTGAACTCACTATGTACCCGAGGGTGACCTTGAACTTCTGATCTTCCTATCTACAGTTTCTGAGTTCTGGGATGACAGTCATGCCCCACCCTGCCTGGCTTATGTGGTGCTGAGAACTGGATGCAGTGGGCAGTTTTGCCCTCTGCCATCACTCTGAGCAAAGGATGAGTTCTCACCAGCATGCTCTGCCCACTTGGCCTGTCCAGGGTGACTTCAGGTCCTTCTGGAGTGCTTGCTTGGATCAATCAGAGTGAAGGGAGAGTGTGTCACAGATTGCCCCTTTGCCTGTTCCCCAAGCAGGCCCATAGATAACTCCCAAGGCATAGGCACCAAATGAGAACACAGAACTAAAGTAGGCCTGTGGGGAGGGGCTGTCTGTGTACCAGCCCTGTCCTGCCATGGCCCATCTTGGCCTTGGGACCTGAGCGGAAGCACAAGGGTGGGAAAACCTACACTGTAGGCTCTGGAGCTTGCTGTGTAATCATTGATATGATTCCAATGAGGCTGAGTTTCTTGTTTGCAAAAAGGCCTGGGATAGTCATTTAAGTGCTTTGGGTTATGTGGTTGAGGTTGCGGACAATGTCTGGCAGTTAGCATCACACTGAACATGTTTTATTTTTATCTACAAGTCCCTAAGTTTCTGTCTACCTGGCTGCAAAAGGCATTCTCTGGCATGAATTAGACATTGTTGAGGGCCTTCAAAATGTCGCCTTACTGAATCTGCTTGGTATTCTTAAGATGGTGTTCTTGCCATCCTTCCCATGTCACAGATGAGGAAACTGAGGCAATGATGGAGTTCAGTGATTTGTGTGAGGTCAGGTTGGAATTTGAAATTGTAGCAAGGGCTTTCAGCCAATATGGAATGAATGAGTCAATGAATGAATGAATGAATGTCCTGTATCTTGTCGTCCAGCCCTTAGCCATGGGCCCCCTGAGTGCTCTAGCCCTGAGCAGTTTGGCTGGCTGTGTTTGGCAGTGGTGATGGGTAAGGAAGCAGGCCATTGATTCTACAATGTAGGCTGCCTGTCACGAGTGTGCAGCCATAGTGAAAATAATGGGAGATTAATAGGAAATAATAGGAGAGGGAGCCAAGCCCTTACACAGCTTTCCAAGAGCGAAAGCCTTACATCCAAGGAGGTGCAATTAGCTCCCCTAGCCAAGAAGCATATAGGGAGTGAAACAGGCTAGCAGTGATTTTATTTTTATATCTGGGTCCGCCCCTGGTTCCTCGGCCTAGTTAGTACTTCCATACCTCCAGCTGACTCTGCACTGCCTGCTAGCTTTAATACACTTCTAATCCGACTCGCTACACAGCCCTAGTATGGAACACAGGAGGCAGACAGCTGCCCGGAGGCGTTCTCTGAAGAACGTCTCCTATCACATCAGAGCTCCCCTCTCCACTATCATTCTGTGCCTCTGCCTCCCATCATGAAGTAGGGTGGTGGGGTGCGGACCCTGGAAGCATCATGGAAGAGTCCCGATAGACACATCCATGGCAGCAGTTGGGGGAGGGGCCGCACCCTGGGCGTCTTCCCATCCTGCCTTCTCCTGCACAGTGAACCGACTGAGCATCACTACTTGTTCTCAGAAGACGCATTCCTACTGTATTATTGTATTGTGTCCTAATATCCACCACAACCTGCAAAGGGTGGATACTCTGATATCTCTCCCTTTCCAAAACAGATACTGTATCCCTCTCCCGGAATGCAATAATTATTTTATTGCCCTGGCTTCTTTCTATGAACACATTCTATTTTCAAATGTAGATAATCATTCCCACCCTTAATAAATTAAATGGAGCCTGTCTTACTCAGGGAATGAACATTTCACTATTTTCACACATGCAATGACATCATATCAATATTTAAAACCATCCTATCTATGCATGTATTCTAAGATGTCCAACCTCATTAAGGCCACTCATAAAGCCCTAGCTAGAGTCTATTCCCACTGGACATGTAGGCCTGGGGGCCTACCAAACAGAAATTTAAACTAACTTGCCTTTTTAAAATTCACATTATTCTCAAATATTCTCTGGTTGTTTTCTTCCCCCTGCCATGACTAAGGCATTTGGAGTGGCCCATGATTTGGGGTACATATCAACATTTAACTGACACGATCCCTATTAGTATGTCAGAATGTGTGTGCCCCAGTAAAATACAGTATCCACCCCTCCATCTAATTCAATAAATCATCCCCTAGTTCTTTTCTTCACCGGGCAATAATTTGAGTTTATTAATGGATGTTTCTGTTTACATATTTACAAACATTTTACACTCGACATCAATAAAAGTCTCCATATTTTCTCAGCCTCATCCTTATCCCCCAAATCCAAAATACTAACTCTCTTGACTGTTCTTTACCTTCCTGAGATACCCCACATGTTAGCATCAGGTACCTGGAATGTGGATATTCTTGCAAACAGGATCAGCTCTTTTCTCGGTAGTTTCTGCAGGTCTGGACAGAGCTGCCTCCCTGGATATGCATTACCTTGCTGAAACTGAAACTTCACACTGCAATGCCAATAAACAATTAAGTCCATGCTGGGAAAATTGTAATAAAACCTTCTCAAACAGGGCACCCCCACCCGGAGAAGGATGGAGAGGAGCCTGGCTCCATGATGCCACCTTGCCAGGCAAAGCAGACGAAATACAAGTTCATATTTCAGGGCCAACCAGGCATCCATGAGCAGAGCAGCTCTGTAGGGAAACGGAAGGGGAGGAGGGATCACTGTAGTCTCCCAAGGCATGACAGTTAAACACACAGATCTGTTTTCTCATGCTTCTGTGGACTAGACATCTACAACAGAGTGTCTTCTGAGTCCCCCATCTTCACTCACAGATGGCCATCTAACCTATGGCCTTGGTGCTTCCTTTTTTTGTCACCAAATTTCCTCTTCATATGAGGATACCAGTCACACTGGATCAGGGTTCATCCTATTGATCCTGTTTTAACTTAATGATTCCTTTAAAGACCCTGTCTCCAGATAGTTCCTTGATTAAGAGCACTAGCTGATTTTGCAGAGGACCCAGCTTCGGTTCTAGCACCCAGATGATGGTTCCCAACCATGCATAACTCCAGTCTCCAGTTCCAGGAGATCCAGTTTCCTCTTCTGAACTCCACAGGCACCAAGCACTCACACATACACACACACACACACACACACACACACACACACACACACACACACACTCAGACAATACGCTCACAGATATAAAATAAAATAAACATGTCTAAAATACTACTAAAATAATAAAGACCGTGTTTCCAAATAGAGTAGATATCAAAGCATTGGGGTCTAGGCCTTCAACATATGGAATCAGAGGAGGACATTGTCAGCCAGTGACAGCAGAGAATAACTTAAATAGCACGACATGGAAAGAAGGGGAAAGGTCATGAATAGGACAAAATGACAAGAAGAAAGATAGGCAGAGAAGCAGGAAGTAAGTTCACTGGGGAAGTTGGGTGAGTGGAAGCATGCTACAGAGCAGAGAAGACTGGGCACTTAAGATGTGACTTTGCCCAACATGCAGAAAGCCCTGGGTTCTGTTGCTGGTACTGCACAAAGTGAGAGTGGCCATTCACTTGGGAGGCTGAGGCAGGAGGATAAAAAACTCAAGGTCATTTTCTGCTTCATAGTGAGTTTGAAGTCAGCTCAGATCCATGAGACCCTGTCTTGAAATAAAGATAAACATTTAAGCAATGCTCAATGCTTTGCATTGCATCTAAAACGTACCCCCAAAGTTCTTGCTGGACTGCAGTCTCTTACTGCAGCTTCCACCCCCAAATGCCTCACCTTTCTCAGGATGTTAAAGCCACGTGGCCTATCATTCCTTCCCCTAACACACCAAGTGTGGACTCACCTCATGGCCTCAGGGCCCTCAGCATCCTCTCCCTTCAACTGGTCCACATCCCTTTACATTTGAGGTCTCAATTCAAGACCCTCCATGTGCAAAGTCATCTCTCTTATGCAAAAACAAACCCCTTTATTCAACATCCCAATTTTTTTCCTTTAAGGCATAGCATTTCTCATCATTATTTTCAGTCGCTTTAGCCAAAAGTTTGTTAGTGCAGGAGGAAGGAAAGGAGTAGCTGCCTGTAAGAATCGTGGAATTCGAAGTCTTTAAAACACAAAGTGTGAATATCTGAGCCAGAGACATGGATTTAGAAGTTTCCAACTTAGAGTGTCTAGCTCAAGCCCCGATGCGACTGGGACCTTCTGGGGAGAGGTTCTGAGTCGGGGAAGAATAGGAATGAACCTTCATTCAGTTCTGGGATTAGAGACGACAGATGGTAAGCAAAAAGACGACATAGGATCCTGCACAGAAGTTCCTGGGCTTTCTGCTTCCTTTTATCCCAAGGGGAGATAATTTTAGAGGCCAGAGGAACCTCACTTAGCAAGGGGGCTGAATAGACACCAGCTGGTGTGGGTAAGTCTGCACTCACGGTCCTGTGCGTGTGCTGTGATCTGAACTCCTGTGCATTGAGGGATATGGCACCGTGACCTTCCCTCATGTTCACTGAGCATGCTGTGCCAAGGACAGACTGTCAGACTGCCCATTACCAGGGACAAAGCTGGTTCTGAGGCATGCCTTAAGCACAAATATCCTGCTTGCAGAGTGCACAATGGATCTCCTCAGACCTGTGCCGGCAGCCCTGTGCCGTCTTCTTCAAATGTTTCACTGCTATCTCATCTTTCCAGAGCATGGCCCAGTGAGCAGGGCTGGTGTGAAGATCCAGAGCTCAGCAAATCACATTGTGTCCAGCACCACAGAGCTTCAAACAACACCAATTTCAGGCAAAGATCCATTTCCTGGCTCACCAAGACCTAAGGTCCTGAAAGTCGTTGTCACCAGAGGAGAAAGTTCCCCCTAGGGAATGTGGCAGACACTAGCTGAGTGCCTATACATCTTCTGACACAAAAGATCAGTTGAGAATATCAGGAGCCCATCATGAACGAACACCAGGTCTAAACACTATCTCCTGCCATTAGCCCTGGAGGCTCCCTGTTTGGCTCACCCCTGCTGGTGAGAACCTGAGTTTTCTGGTTTCAGATGGATGATAATAGCTCTTCTCCATCCCATTTGGTCTCAAACCTTTCTGGTTTTTTTTTTTTTTTTTTTTACCTCATCAAATGAAGACTGTTCTCTCTCTGTTGTTCTGGGAAGTTCTAAGAGTCTCTTAGCTATGTTGAGTTTCTGTTTCCTAGAGGGTCAAGTGAGGATAAACACCGCTCATGGTGTAGATTTGTTCTAATGATTCAATAATCTAGCAAACCAGGAACTGCCTAGCTGATAGTGGCCATTGGGTGCACACCAGTCCCTCTGCGTAGAAAAGCATCGGGGGGTAGAGGCAAAGCCTGGGGCTGAACTTGTACAATGAATCAATGAGTGGAGAGATGAGGGGGAACCTGAAGCTATTACAGGTTTATGAAAGAATTGATAATATTGCCTTTTCTCCATGATTCCCCCCCTCCCCAGGTTTGGGGCCATTGGAGATTTATGATTTTCATGTTGACTGACTACATTTTGAAGTTACTTGGTGTTCAGTGTGGTCACAGAGATTATTCAAGCCCCTTCCCAAGTGGAGTGCTGATTCAAAAAAGGCTGCTGAAGAGCCCCATAAATGTTAAATTGTTCTGCTCTATGCGTGCCCAAATCCTTCATCATTTCCAAATTCAGTACTTCACATTTTTAAGAGCACTCCACTTCAGGACTGAATGGGGTGTTCTGGGCATACTCACAGTGGGCCAATTTACCCTCCCTCGATGGTGCTGATGAAGTGTAGAGCACTCCAGCCCTGTGGAGCACGGCCCTGGCATGGGTCTGCATGTCTCAGGGCTTTCTGAACCAGGGGGCAGCTGACTTCAGGAACGCTGTCCTACACAGGCAGCTATGGGCTGGACTCACTTCACACCGTGGTATTTGCAGGACGTTGCTGTCGTTCTGCCTCAAGCCTTAAGAAGAACTGTAGAACTAGGTAGGGGGTAGCTGAGTGTATTCCTTGCTTTTCTCAGCTGTGACAAAATTCCTGGCAGGAAGCAATATAAGGGAGGAAGAATGTGTTTCAGCTCACAGTTCGAGGACTCATAGTTTGCCAGGGTGGGGAAGGCGCGGTGGCGGGAGTGAGAGGTAGCTGACCATGTTGCACCTGCTAGGAGGAAGCTGAGGAAGAATGGGTGCTGGTGCGCAGCTGTGCTGTGTCTCATTTTTATCCAGTCTGAGATAACAGTCTATACCACAGTTAGGGTGGTCTTCCCACCTCCATTAACATAAGCTAGAAGCTCTCTCACAGACAGACCGAGTTCTCCTAAGTGTCTCCTGAGTGATAGTAGATCCTTATCAAGTTGATGCTTGATCTTCACCACCACAGTGGCTGTTTTCTCAAGTGCTGCCATTGTAGGATCCTCATAGTGGGTTTGTCCTGGTGTTGGAAAGACAGAGACCAGTGGCCCTGAGACTGAAGGTTATTGAATGTTCCTACATATGGTGACACCTAACTCTGGGCCTGGGAGCTAAATTGGACTATTTTAGTGCCTGTGTGTTTCAGGAAAGAGGTGTGGAATTAACAAAGACTCGGGGAGTAGACATGTAACCTGGCCTTGACCCGTGACTTCTGAGTCAAAGTCCAGAGTTCTTTTTATGGATAAGAAATTGGAGATCTAGTCAAACCCCAAGCTGTGTGACTGCAGCCCATGCTGGTCTTAGCTACTCTGACTCCATATTCTAAACTGGTCTCCTGATGGTATATCTCAAAATATCCTATTTAATTTTTACCTCTCTTCTTTTTGAATTCTGAAGCTCATGCTACGTAAACTATGTTCTCTTGTCAGATAGAGTGCACTATGTCTCCTTTCCAAACCTCTCCACCCCACACACAAGATGATAATGCCCATGGACTTTTGATCTGAGTATAAATTCAATTGCTACATTTGAGCTGGATAATAATTCAGCACTATACATGGAGCTAGAACAAGTGACTAGGACCCCACCTCTTTTGTGCCCTTTTCAGATGTGGCATCAGAGAAGCTTGCTTGAATGTTACAATTGTATAGACATACCTTCCTATTCTGCATGAACTCAGACCAGTCTGTTGATGTCTTTTCACTAAGATGGTTTCATGATGATTTGGGTACCTACACCTCTTTTCCAGTGTGCTTTGACGGTCAAAGGAGAGGCCATTTGTGGAAGGTCAAAGGAGAGGCCATTTGTGGATTCTCGTACTGAGGACTGGGGATAGAGCTCCTAGCTGGCTTTGTGCAATGCTCTTTATCTGAAGTATCAGGGTAGTTAGTAGTGGAGCTGAGGATCAAAGTCTTTGGTGAGATAAAGAGAGACTGGTTTTCTAAATTTTCACCTGGGGTTTCCATATGTCAGTTCCTTCACTGAACCCTGGATTCTGTTAAGAGATCTTGCTTAAGGGGTTAGAAGTCTATATTTATCAGCTATTTGCTTTTTTTTTTTTTAAATAAATCAAACTAACATTGAAGCTTTGGCATTGGAAAAATGCAAGGAATATTCTATTACTAGTGAAAGGCTCAGGAAATCTTATCAGATAATGTTTCCTATATGCTTGGTGAGAAGAACAGTAGGGGCATAAACACATCAAAAATAGAAGAATGTTACCTGAACATGGTGAGTAATGGCCAGAAGGAAACAGTGGTGTGGAAATTCTGAATATAAAAAGCACAGTGTTGTGTGCTATGATGTAGGCATGAGGTTGACCCAAAGATGTATGCATTAGACGCTGGACAGTGAGTGAACCCAGCACCCCACAGCCACTCAATCATAAGGGAATGACTTATACTCTACTGTATGTTATGTGGCTGAGGTGAGATGTTCTGTAGCTTAGGTATAATAAGTGCATATTTAATCAACTTTACTTTCAGCTTACAAGTAGGTTTATGAGGGCATAGTCCATGACAAACCAAGGAGAATCTGTACTGATATTTAAGAACACAAAAGAAAAGGGGAAAAAGTCAACATGTTCCCAGAAAGGAGAGGTGGATTACCCTTGGAGAAATAACATTTAAATTAAAACCTAACTTTTCAATAGCCATCCTGAAGCAATAGAATAAAGGAGAATTATTTTTTGAAGTATTGAACAAAATAACCTTTAACCTCTAATTTTATACTCAGCTAAACTATCTCTGAGTATGTCAGCAATAGAGTGATTTGCTTAAATGAGTGACAGTTTAGGAAGTTTCTTACCCTTGTAGAAGGGTTACTGCTACTCTGTTTTAAATATCTTTGAAAGAATGATTAGAGTAGGAGGATGCCTTTATAAAGGGTGAGTATGTAAGTCAACACACTTTACTGTATGCATGTCTGTGCATGCACATATGTGTCTGTGTGTGTTTAAATACACCAAAAATTAACTAAGAAGATTTAACATTTAACATATGACAATCACTGTGGCATAGCACTAAGGCATCACATTTGAAGGGACAGGAGGCAAGGGGTGGGGCCGAGAAACACTCAGCTCGTCAGGAAAAAAAAAAAGCCAGAGAAAACTACCCAGATACTTTTTAACTCAAGAAAAAAAAAAAGATACTGATTTGCTTATTATGAGGTGCCTGGTTTTAACACTGCCTCTGTTACTTTATATTAATAGACCTTTCCAGAAATTTTGTACTATCTGGTCCTTAATGTCCCCTTTCCAAATTATGGATGGTGCAGAGTGTTCTGGTGGGTTATTTGTGAGGCTCTGACATAAAGGGTAAGTCCCTTGGCCCTGCCTAGATGCTGACTTCAGTGGCAGGAGGTAGGAAACTGTCAATATTTTTTCTAAAAATGTAACTTATATCTCTCACATTCATTCATACAAGGTCAGTGACAGTGATATTGGTCCTGTCTTTTTGGGCTAAAGTAGCTGAAATTCACATTTCCTTCTGTTTAAGTCTTAATGCATCATTTCTAAACCTTTACAGACTTGACTTTCTGACCCAATACACGCATGGGGCCCAAGAGATCAGGGCTCCTGCAGGGCCATTAATTGCAGGGTTTGTTTCCTGGAAGCAAAACTAACACATGTTCATTAGGATATCTTAATTGGAAACAAAAAAAATCACCATGGAGACTGTGAACATGATTTAAGAAGAGTGAGGCCCGCTGGTTGGTTTTCATTTGGATTTTGTTTTATTTCATTTTATTTCAAATCATCCCCAAGCCCAGAAACAGCCATTTGCTATAAAAAATAATGGCCTGAGAAATGTCCTTCTGTAACATCCTGGTTGTGTGAGTTTGCATAACTCAAATGCCCACCAGGGAACTATCTTAGCCCACCGCCCTGCTGAGAGGGAGTTGGGTTACCTCCCTGTGAATCATAGATCCCCCAAACTACTACCTTGGGATGCTACAGAAGATGGTCAACAGGACGTACCTGCTCCTCCTTTCTGTCACCCTTTATCATACTCGAACAACTGTTGGCTTTCCTGTGTTCCAATCCTCAAGTCTGGGTGTCCTGTTACGGTGCTGGAGGCAAGTCTTCATCTTTCTAGACTGGAGCAAACTTCCAACACGTCACACCTGTGTGTGTGTGTCCCAGCTGTCATCACAGAGCTGAGCTCTGGATTACAAAGGACTTGGGTTGGACTGGACAGGCTGGCTGTGCACATGGCCCTCCTTCCTTTCTGTGCTTTTTCTCTTTATCCTTTGATTAAAGTCTTTCCCCAACTTCCACCCTCCATTAAGATGTCTCGGTGTCACTTAGGGTGTTAATTGAGAGGAGGTTTAAGCTCATCAAAGCGATTATAAGTGATAGTTAAAAATTTTCTATATATGGCCTGCGCTGGAATCAGCACAGTGGGGTGCCACTTTTTTCTTTTATCCAACTGACATTGGTAATAATACATGAAATTATTACTAAATCTCAGCTTCGGAGATGGTATCATGATTTTTTTTTTTTGTGTGTGTGTGTGTGTGTGTGTGTAATCTTTGATGAAAAATTAATTTTTGAGAGGGATAATTTAAAATGATTTAAATAGTATTATACTGGAGTCCTTGCTGGTAATTAACACCAATCTTGTCAGAACTGAAGGCACCTTTCCACTGCTTCTAACGTTACCCATAGTATTTGTCACTTTTATATGAGTGATTACAGCACTTGGACTTTATTTTTGCTACGCTGGGGCAACTGAAGGAAGAAGTGCCGGTCAGGACCATTTGTTCTCTTATCTGTAGACTGGGCCAGGCCAGGGGTGGCTTCTATTTTTGTTTTTTTCAACCTATCAAAGTGTATAGGCTTGTCATGCTTTATCACACTGTGTGACGAGCACTTGTCATACCTGAGTATCAGCTCCACAGGAAGACGTCTCACCTTGCATGAATATCAGCTCCACAGGAAGACGTCTCACCTTGCATGTATAGGCTCTAATGGACAGGACACATGGCTGCTCACAATGCACATTCATTTTCTTTGGAGACTTGACTTTTTCAAAAATTCACTTGTTTTCTTTTCCCATCACAATGACAAAAATAAATAAAGAAAACAAATAAAAAAAGCATTCTGACAAGATACAGCTGAAAATAGATTTTTTTTTCCTCTGCTAGTTTCTTCATACGTTAACTGACAGAAATGTGCGGTATCCTATATATAAAGACCTGCAGGAGAGTTTAAAAAAAGAAATAAACAGGGAAAAAAAAATTGAATGAGAATGTGGGTGAGCCATACATCCTTCTGAGCCCTGAGTTTTGCTTTCTTCTTTTCTAATATACTCCTGATTTTTTGACAAGAGACACTCCGCTACATATTCATGGCAGTTGCTGTACCTGCCGCTTCATAATTTCTCTCCCTCAGCTTTTGTGCTCAGAAGAAAGAGCATGGGTGGGGGGAAGTGAGGAGAGAAGGAAGGCACGGAAGGGGGAATGTGGCTGAGGTGGCAGGAGAAAGGCAGAAGACTCCAGGAAAGCTTTGAGAATGGGTCTTTTGGCTATTTGCTCATTAACATAAGAGTCAAACTCTGGCTTCCAAGTCAGGTGCAATTTTATTCTACCAGGACACAGTTGTCACTCTTACATGATCCCACAAGGAAAAGGAAGAGAAAGATGTGAAAGAGAAAGGCCCCTTTGCAAGCAGAAAAGCCAGTTTATTGGTAGAGGAGAGGCGTGTGGGGGAGCTTGTCTGGGAAGCATGCAATATGGAGATGTTACCCAGATAAGATCTCTCACCGAGACACAGGAAGGCTCCCTTCCTGGCTCAGGTAGAGGGCGACTCAGCACCTGGGAAATCTTATCAACTGTGGTGCCTTAGGTGACCACGTTTACACCTCATGGGCCAATAGGAGGAGGCCTTTGGAAACCAGCGGGCTTGCCCATGCAGGACTGTAGAATTGGGTTAGGCAACAGGAACAGGGCTGCCACATTGCTGCTAGGACTATGGACTACTAAGATGCCTACTTTCATGCCAAGCGCATGGCCAACACTTGCACTCCTAGTCTTCCTATAAAATGCAGCCCATGAGAGCCTCCAACATCCTCCCAGTCAGAATCACACAGGTGGGACAAGGCATGCAGCTGCTCTAGTAACAGAGCAACTCCAGAGAGCCCTGGTCTGTCCCTTTCTTCTGCCCCATGTCCTTGATTTTGTCATGGTTGGTGATACAATCAGGGTCTCTTCCAGGACTTATATATCCTGGTATAGAGAGCAGAGCAAGGAGAGATGGCAGCTCCCTCTAACTTGACCCCAAGGTGTGTGATCTTGCTAGCATCTGGGGGCTCTGGCTGAGTGTGCTCACTGTTGCTTTCTCAGTGGCTGACAGAGCACTGGGTTCATCATAGACATGGTACAGCCAGTGTGGGGATCTCTGGGAAGACCAAGGCTCCTTTTAGCTTCCTTCATTTCTCATTGGAGATTCCCTGGATTCCTGACATTGAAACTCTGGGAGAGCATCATCCAACACCTTACTCATCCACTTTCTCAGCCAATGCTCAAGAACCATCTCCCCTGGAAAGTATTTTCATAACCATGACAAGTCTTTTCAAATCCCATTTCAATCTTGAAAACCTACCATGCTAAAATCTACAATGGTAGAGATTTCTGAACTACTGTGTTTATTCATTTACTCACCCAGCAGAAATTTCTTAAGGATTTATTAGATACTGCCTTGAAGATCCCGAGGCAGACAAGACTGGGTCTGACCTTTATGCACAACATGTTGGGAAATTGTCTAGCTACCTGATTGAATGAATAGATTAATGAATCAACAACAACAACAAAGAAGATTCCCTCCGATGTTTCACAGAGCAAAGATTGGCTACTATTCAATATGGCCACCATAGTACACACACAGCCTTAGACAAAATATCCATGAATGACATTGACTGGGCTGTGTGTCCATAAAACTTTATTTATAAAACCGGATAGTGGTCTAGACTTAACAGCCACAGAACCAGCACACGGGACCCACCCATATACATGACTGTAACATTATTTCCAGGTCTGCTCTGTGAGTTGGGTACAGGGTCATCTGGGATTGCCTAGAGACCAGTTGTGGTGAGATTGTTTGGCTACTAAGTGGCAGGCAGATATTCTGTCCTGAGTATTTAGAAGGAAAATGTTAGCATGGACTGAGGCAGGGACGTTTCGCCTGTTTCAGGCTTTGCTTCTTTACTCTTTCTTGGGCTCAGATAATCCTGAGAAACCCACAAGAGGGCTTGTCCATTTGGCAAGGCTGTAGGGTGAGGCAGGCATGGGCAGGGAATGAGAGCTGAGCCAGGCCAGCCAGCAAGCCCTGCCACCTGCATGGCATCCTGTGTCCCTGTATGAGCACGCCATGGGTTGAGGTACAAAGCTGAGAATGCTTTCTGCTTTGGCCTGCTCCTGACACACCCTGCCCTTTGATGGCATGCTTCCAGTGGAGGATCCAACATGTTTGGAGTCTCAAGAAGTTTGGTCTATCTTACTAGAGTGTCCAGGGTTCTTTGTAAAGGAGCCTTGCCTGGTTCTCCATCACCTAAGTCAATCCACCTGGTAACTGCCTCGATAAATCTGTCAGTGATTTTATGACCCCAGGATAGTTGACAGGGCTATAGCAAGAGTCAACTGACCCTTGTGAATATAGGTGCTGGAGGGCAGGTATTGTGATTGCCCTAAAAGTCATGGTCCTTGTTTCTCTGTCTGTAGAACAAGCTACTGAGAGCTTGGGAGATAGGACACTGTGCTCAATGTCTTGATAAGCAGATCCTCTTACTACTTGCTGCTACACACCCAGATTTAGGGACCACACACAAGGCCAACATTGATGGCACCATATAGCCCCATCCTACTGGAGCACCTAGATGACTTTATCTGTATCTCTCTGTACAGACAACACCAAGATCTTATGTCTCAAGTACTTATGCACAAGTCATCGCTCAAAGAGACTGTGGTTCCCCAGTGGTCCATCCTACCAGCCACTGCAAGGCAGCATGTGGCTCAGGAGTGTAACAGTGTCTGGGCATGTGAGAGAGCTTGGCGTATGAAGGAACAGATTAAGGCCATATGAGGACCACATAGACAGTGACCTCCTGGTCCCCAGCTAGCCTCCTCACTTCCACCATCAAAAAAAAAAACTGACTTCACCTGGAAGAAGAATGGAAGAGGGCTTATAATCAGAAAGGGAAGTGGTTCTTGAAGGAGAGATGTTATTGTCAGTGTCAGGTTTTTACCTCTTTGACATACCCCTGCAGATATTTGCAGATATTCACCATCTTAATGTGGAGACCTAGGTCCCCACTCCTCCACTAGTCACAGCTGGGTAATCTCTTGATGTCCCCCAATCTCCCTCTTTCCTTGTTAGCCAATGCTGGAAACATGTTATAATGTTTAAATTAAATGATTGAAAACAAAACAAAATAAAACCAACCCCCCTGGAGCCTAGTAAATATCGGTAATTCATAGGATTGATGACTCATGGATCTCAGACAATCAGTTCCAAGACCATAGACAACATGTCTCTTTTTTTTTTACTAGCATATTCTATAAGCCAGCAAAAGTCCTAACATTAAGACTCACCCTGAATAAAGGAAGTCACGATTTGTTTGTTCGTGCACTAGTTGTCAAGACAAGGCCCCAGGTAGATGGATCTTTCCCACAGCACCCATCAGGCTGTGTAGACCTTGGCTGCTACAGGTGCACACTTGTGTCACAGTGGGGTCCCAGAGGCAGACTTGGAAGGGAGTGGGCTGAGTCTGTGTAACCCTTCCCAGACTGTGGGAATACTCCTGAGACCCAGTAGGAAGGCAGCCTGGTATGCACAGTGTCTCAGGCACATGGCCCAAGGGTAAAGGTTCTGCCAACTGTCAGGTCAGACTTGCCCACACAGGTTGGCACCGTGAAGAGCCTCAACAGAGGTTATCCTCCCCAGGGCACCTTGTTTGTTTCTTGTTTTGTTGATCTTTGTAACTCTGAGTGGGCCAGACCATGGACAGGCTGTGTCCTGGGCCCACCTCCACCCTTCACAGGCTGTCTGAACCCTCTGATAGGACTTGGGTGGGACCCAGTTGGGAAAAGAGCCTAGAGATGCCAGGTCCCAAAGGGTGGATTAATCATTCCAGCCATCACCCTGGCAAGGGCAATATGACTCACGCTGAGCCAACAGGACTGCCCATGGCAAATTGGCAGATGTCTGTCACCGCAGGACCCAACCTCCATGCTCTTTCACTCAAGGTATGCTTTCTCTTTGGTTATGGGATTTGTTTACAGTCTTCGTAGCTGGGCACGTGGCTCAGTCTCCCTGAGTACCTGCTCAATGATTCTAGGTTTGATTTTAAGATGGTGAATATCTTCAGGCATATGTCAAGGAGGCAAAGACCTGACACTGACAATGACCTCTCTCCTTGACTATGTGATGTCACAAAGCCCCAGTGTGGGCAGACTTGAGCAGAGTGTCATGACCTTAGCACTATTGTCTCCATATTTCTGAGCTGCTGTAACAAATATGCCATAGAACAGGTGACTCAGACAATGAACGTTTATTGCACACAATTCTGGGGGTTGAGACTCAAGTGTCAAGTCATGTTGTAATATGTGGTGAGAACTGCTTCTTGGTTTGTAGATGGCTGTTACTGTTCATGGCAGAGAACAGAGACAGTAACATCTTGTATTTTTGTTGTTTATTTGCTTATTTATTTGTTTGGAACAGGCTCTTTCTATGTAGCCCAGGCTGGTGTCAAACTCATGATCCTCCTGGCCAAGCAGCCTGTGTGCTGGAATTATAGGTGTGTATCAGTATGTCTGGTTTGTGTTGTCTTCTTACATGGTATTAATATTTCATTCTGTCTCAGTGGTAAGACACTCTGACCAAAAGCAACTTAGGGGGAGGAAAAGATTTATTTTGGCTTAAGGGTTACATTCCATCATGGAGGGAAGCCAGGGCAGGAACTCAAGGCAAGAACTTGAAATGGAAACCATGACGGAATGGTTTTTGCTAGCTCACTCACTTGTAGGCTAGTGCTCGGCTAACTCTCAAATATATCCCAGAACCACCTACCTGGGGAGAGTGCTACCCACTGTGGGTTAGGTCCTCCTATGATAATTAGCAATCATGAAAATTTCCCACAGACATGCCCATAGGCAAGTCTGATTTGGAAAATTCTTCATTTGAGCTTTCCATATCAGACAACTCTAACCTGTATCAAGTTGAAACTTAGAAATAAGTAGGGCTTAAGGGTCTGAATTTCACTCATCAAGACTCCATCTTAAAAGCCAAAGGCCTTGCCACCTCTTGAGACTGTAACTTTAAGGAGTAAGATTTTCAGTGTGTGGGCAAGTGGGGGTTTATCAGATGCTTTGGCTGGATCTTAACATAGACACTGTTCCTATGCATTGAAAGATTCATCTGCATCTCTGGTTTCTACCTTAGGCTCATCAGCGGCGTGAGCTCGACAGATGAATCAACCAAACACATCTCCAGATATACTCAAGTGGTCCCCAGAAGGTGAGGTGCTGAGAACACTCCTCAGGAGGAGCCTATGAACTCCTTGGGAAAAGCACTTGTTTCTCATTGTATCTGTTGGCACTTGGTATGTCCTGCTAAGTACTCAACTTTATTTTTGAGGCTACATGGAGACACTTAGAGAAATCAGGAAATTTTCCCCTTAAAGTGAGACACAAAGTAAAGAAGAGGGTATGTATCCTGCAAGCAGGAGGCCTCCAGCCATTGTGTCTGCATGTACTCTGTTCTGTTTTCCTCCCGGTCTCCACTCTGAAGATCCTACTGAAGAGGGGACCTCACCCCCTACTCCTGATGTCACGTGGGTACTAATCCTAGTGGCATGCTTTTTACTGTGGCCTGCACGGCTTGTGTCTCCTGACATTTCCTGTGCTGAAGTCCTAACCTCAGACAGTAACATTAAGAGATGGAATCTTTAGGAAGCAATGAGGTCATGCCAGCAGAGAAGTTAGGAATGGGATGAGTGTCCTTCCTTATAATAGACCCTAGAGAACTTCCTGCTCCTCTACCACAAGAGGCCACAGCAGGAGGCCTTTTCCAGATATAAGACCTGTCTACTTGACCTCAGCCTTCAGGACTTTGAGATATAAATTTCTGTTTTCTTTTTTTTTTTTAAAGTGCCCCAGTATATGGCACTCTCTACAGCAGTCCAAATGGATAAGACACAGACCTCCTTCCAGTTCTCTTGGTGTATTTTAAAAGGCAAGAATCTTCTTATTGAGATACTGATATTGTATCGGTCAATTGATGTTATGAGGCAGGGAGGTAGAGAGCTCTGGGTTCATAAGTTATGACACTAGTAACTTTGAGACCATTGTCTGAACTTTCCCAGCCTCGTTTACACACATGCAAAATGAAGGCCAATGGGAATGTCTCTCTTCCATAGGTTTTGTCCGAAAGGGTGATGCCTGGATGTGAGTTGAGATTGACTCTCACTCTTATGTAGCTGTTTACTATACCCTGGTGGTCAATAGCTTCATATTGACCCATTATGGTGTCTTGTCCTTGAGTGATTGCTATCCAGTAAGATACATAAAACTGAATGGAGCCCTAAATCTTTCTGAAGTTAAAACATCTGCTCTATTTCCTTAAAATATCTTTAACTGGAATTAAGCACACTCTCTGCCTCACTGAGTCATTCTGTGAACCAAAAGAGTGAGACATATTGGGAAGCAGAAGTCAAATATGGTCCCCATCCCCAGGCTTCCTGTCCCTGCTGTTTAGTCTCTCTGTAGCACCTCTCATTCAGTGACAAGACTGTTGAACATGCCGGGCTGGCACTCCTTTGATTATTCAGATGTTCCCCCATTTACTATGGAGTCATGTCCTGGTTAACCTACCAATGCTGGAGAGTATTTTAAGTCACACTGTGTTCACCATGTGTACCTCATCACTCAACTGTGCTCATCCTAAGCTGGCTAGAGACACAACATCGCCTTACAGCTGGATATCATAAGGGAAGACTGCACCATGTACGGTTAGTTTGAGGAGATAAATTCAAACTTCAGAATGGCTTGGTGGTTAAACTGCTTGTGGATCCCTGAACCCTCATAAAAGCTGGGCTGATGTGGTGGCTCGAGCCTGTGATCCCAGTGCTCAGAAGGCAGAGACAGATGATTCCCTGAGCAAACTGGCTAGCCAGATTAGCCAAATTAGGGGATCCTACCTCTGTAAATAAAGTGAGGGCAACTGAGGCAGGCACTGGACATCAACCCATTCACACATGTGCACATACTTGTATCCATATGCCTATGGCCATGCAAACAGGCATAACACACACACACACACACACACACACACACACACACACACACAC
>CAJQZJ010001511.1:12493655-12507014 GCA_907164525.1 Lophiomys imhausi
GAGGGAGGCTTTTTCAATAAGCTAAGACTTGCCTCCACAGTTTCATTGGCCTGAGCAAGTCTCAAGGCCAAAAGCCTCTTCAAACGGCTTCTGAATTTCGCATGCCTTGCTCACTTTTCCAGTGCTCGAGGGCCCCAAGACAGATGCCTTTAAAGGATTTTCTCTCAACCGGTTTTACGCTATGCATTTGCCTCTGTCACTGTGTAAATTCTGTTAATGGTATACCTTGCTGGTCTTCTTCAGTGTAACTTCTCAGTTGGTGAGGGCAGGAGGAAGAGAGCGACCAAGTGGAATTCTCTGGCTTTTATATCACGTTATCTGGTGATCCTTGGCAGTCTCGAGGGTCCACCAGATTTCTTGAGATGTCGAACAGTCCTGTTGCTTCTCATGGTAAATGATGTCATCTGCGCGTCTTGTGTGGTTTCTTAACAACGTCCTTTCAACAGGACATATCATCTGGCTACAACTGGCTTTGTCCATATCAGCAAACCATAGGGATGCCAAGCTCCTCCTTATGTACTGCCAGATGCTAATCTGAGCTGCCTACTTATTTTCTTAAAGAGACCTAACTTCTACCACATCTATGTGTGAGTGCACATGTGTCCACAGTCCATGTGCTGTGACCAGAGGATAACTGGCAGGAGTTGGTCCTCTCCCTCTACCATGGGTTCCAGAAATCAAACTCAGGTCCTCAGACTTGTTCAGCAAGCACCTTTGAGCCCTCTTACAGACCCATTCAACTTCTAAATAAGTTACTTTTTATTTGGCCATCTCATCTTTGTATTTGAAATTTTAAATTCTAGTAGGGAGGGAATTCTGAGCAGATACAGTGATGAAAAAAATCAGAAAATGATAAATTAGTAAAGTCTTTCTAATTTATTGTAACAAGAAAACACACATAAACCAAAGGCCACAGAACTCTCCTTGACTTTTTGTGTTTTTTTTTATATTATTATTACTTCTGATTTTGGGAATCATTTTGACCCAATTGATTTGGTTTTGTTTCTCTGTTTTTCCAGGGAATGATTTTAGAGGGCGAGGAGCCTGGTTCCCTTCTCCCCTTCCACCTGTCTTTTCTTTCTCTTCGTTCAGTAAATGTCAATGCCTAGTTCTCTGTGACAGAGACAAGACCAGTGTCTGGTAATTCAAAGGTGAATGAAATGCAGCTCTTGGAGACCTTTGAGGGACTTATCGAAAGTCTTCAGCTTGGAGCTGATGTGATCAGCACCCATCACACCTCCCACAACTCCAAGAGTAAAGAACCCCTCCTACGCAAGCATGGAGACCTCACAGAATCAACACCTTGGATGGGTTTTAGAAAGGGGCACCTGAGGGACCACATAGACCAGGTATGTTGATACAACTGGTAAAGCTGCCTGAGGAACTACCTTAGAGCCATGAGCCCCTGGGAATGAGAGACAGGGCACTAGCCAGATGCTGCAGGAAACCGGCTTGTTCAGTGACTCTGGGTAGCCATTCCTTGGCTGCCTGGTGAGATGTACAGAGTAATGGGCTGTCTCACACTGGCTGCTTCCAGAGTCCTCCTGTGTGGGCCATGTCCCCTTCAGTGAGCAGGCTGCTTCTGTCTGAGATCTTCTCTGTTGTTTTCTCGGTTGCACAACCTTCCATAAGCCTTTTATTTGTTGCTGGAATTCTTTCAGCCATGTATATCTTCCTGGGCCCTGGTCTCCTTCTTCCAAACCTGTCTTAATTGTCTCAGAGTTATATTAAGGGCCATGGTCCGAGGACGGGCATGGGGAAACTTATAGACAGACTCTTGCTGTTTACACATCTGGGGGTTGGGAAGCCCGAGATCACAGAACCACTGAATCTGGTTTCTGGTCATGTCCTCTACCTGGCTTGTGGACTTCTCTGCATGGTATCATCACGGAAAAACAAAGGTTGATCTCTAACATCTGTTAAAAGGACAACACATTGATCTTATGGGCTCTGGATCCTACATTCACAATCTCATTAACCTGAATTATCTCCTTACTAAGATACATCCGATGCAGGATGCAGGAAGGAACTCAGCACAAGAATTTGGAGGAACACAGTTTGGTCTTAGCATCCCTGATGCCAAAGAATGTGGTCTGATATTCCTCTCATCTCTCCTCTTATGCTCTTACGGCTTTATTCTTTCTGAGGATGGAGTGTAGTGAGAGCACAGTGCACACGTGTGTGCACACACATGCACGTGCACACACACACAGAGTCAGCATCAATGGATTGAGTGATTGATTGACGAAACAATACATATACTTCTGTTACAAAATTTACAGTTGGTTCTTTCCCTGGGATCTTCTCGCCTTTCTAAAAATGGTTAATCTTTTAAAAATAGAGCATTTTTTTTTTCTTGGAAGACTTAATGTCACATTGTAAGAATTAATAAAAGATGAAAGATATCAAAATAAAAATGGAATTCGATGAAAATGGTTAAACTCATAGAGACAGAAAACAAACAAACAAGCAAACAAAGCTATAGAGAGCCACAACATTTTCAGTATCATCCCTAATCAGAAGAGGAGATATGCCTGCAAGCAAGCATAACCAGGAGTTTAAGATTTCTCATAAATGTTCAGATGCTAATCCAATCAGTCATGATGTTTTAGGTTTTAAATACAGAGTAGATAATTTTTGCAAAGATTTAAGTAGAGGGCAGCTTTGGCTGGAAGTCATTTCCCCCTCTCTCACAGGCCCTTCTCTGGTTTTCCTGGCGTCACTTTTCCTCACTCCCACATCTAAAAATTGGAAAACCACACTGGTGTCATTCTCAGCCTGTGCTGCCTCACTTAATACAGCATTCCTTGTCTTTCAGTCAAGGATTGCTCCATTGCTCACTGCTCTCTACAGATGTCCTGTGCCCCATGGTCACACGTGCATTGGCTCACCCGTGACAGCAGGAGACACAGTGCTCTCTGTTGTTTGCCCTGCTGATCCTTCACCTCTGAGAGAGTGCCTCCTGCCTGTGAGGCAGAGCTTCCCTGTCTAACAGCTACAGTCATGAGACTCTCCCGAAAGTCAGCTAACAGGAATCTTCATGATGGAGGTGGCGTCCCATTCCTTCCAGTCTGCTGGTGACAGTGACTATTGTCAGTGTGACAATGTCCATAGTTTCCTGGGAAGAGTCCCAATGAGAGGTTGCGTAGACCAGGTTGGCCTGTGGGCATGCCTGTGGGGATTTGTCTTGATTGTATTACATTGATGGGGGAGGCCAAATCTAAACATGGGTGGCTCCATTCCATGGGTTTGGGTTTTGAAATGTATAAAAAGTACAGAGCCAGCTGAGTGCAGGCATGGGCGCATTCCCTCTTTCGCTGCTCTCAACTCACTGCTTCAAGCTTTCTGCTGCCTCAACTTATCCAAATGACGGACTCTAACTTGGAGTTGTGAGCTAAAATAAACCTTCTCCCCTAAGTTGCTCTGGTCTGTGTGTTCTATCTCAGCTTCAGGAGAGAAAACAATGACACTAAGGGAGTCAGTGATGGCCTATCCTCACATTATAACTGTTGTCCACTGAGGCCCAAGGACCTCTTGTACCCTATTAAGGGCTGTCAATTGTCTTCATTTCCCTTACTTGTTTCCTCTAAACTTCCTCCACTGTTCCTGGGCCCAGGCATCTGGCCTTTCTGTGGGCATAGCTTCTTTAGACTCACTGTAGAGTGGGGCAGTGCTACCCACTGCAGAGGACTTGAGAGAAAGTACCAGGCTCTTGCCAGCAGTCCTCTTAGGACAGATCTTCCACACAGCAGGAATGGGTGCAAGCTGAACGTCCTGAACAACCCAGAAATGACCTTCGTGTAGGAAGCTGAGTTTTGCCTTCCCCCGCACCCCCACTCCCTGGTGCTCCTGGGGTAATCGTGTCCCTCTTGGAAACTACCAGACCATTTGCAGGATGAACTGACATCTCATGCCTCCTAATGTGGAAACCATTTGTACAACCATGTCAAGCTTTCCTGTATGGACTCATGGCCTGCTTTCTCCAAGGCACAGGCCCTGGATGGGATGCACACATATAGAGGACCAAGCTGTTCAGAGGTGTCAACTGTGTGATCTGAACCCTTCTAAGAGCCACAGACTCCTGAGTTTCCGGTGATGGAGCTGCGAAAGTCTGGGATCCTATTCAGTCTTCTTTTGCACTCAGACACATTGTTAAATATTTTATACCATTTGGTCACCACACAGCTCTTCTTCCCTCTGATTCTAAAGACGCTAGGAATTTCACTGGGCCCTTCCTCAATTCCTGACACATGCCTCCTTCATCTCTGTACATTAGGAACTGAGCCGAATTGTATGGCTTCCAGAAAATTCTAGATGTGTGTTTTCCATGAGTGTGCGGGCTGTGTCACATGCACACCTGTTCACTAGGAAATAAGATATTCTCCATTTTATATTAAAAAGAAGGCTCTTCTAAGGCACACGGCAGTGCTCTGACCAGTCCACAGACTTTAAGGTATGAATGTTAAGCCCAAAGTATTCAGATGTAGTCAAAAGACCCATTTGATGTGGCTTTTATTTCCCATCAAAGGCAGCCACTATCTCATAACACAGAGCCAAATCCTGTAACCAACTTTGCTTTGCTTCCATCAGATAGACAGGTACCCTGGAGAATGCCATTTATCTAGCCTACTTCCAGCAGTCAGTTCTAGAGAGAGAGTTTGCTACCTGCTGGAGAGACTCAGCTGCCAGTCAGCTTCTGGGATAGGGATGAGATAGCTCCTTGCTGTGTCCACAGTTCTGCTCCCTTCAGCAGGATAAAGGCAGGAATCTATTAACCAGTGGTCATCCATCACAAGGGTAGTTAGCCTCTGTTGGGTGCTGAGAGTCTAAGGTGAGAGGACATAAACACCTCTCTGGGCTTACTGAAGTCTGGGGAGCGTAGAGACCAGGGAGATGTGAGGAGCTTTCTAGATGTCTGGTGGTGAAACTAAGATAGAAAATCCATAACAACTCCTTAAGGAGTCAAGGAGGGAAAGAAAGGCAAAAGGGCAAGCTCTAAAGCAAGAAGTTCTTGACCTTCCTAATGTTAACACAGTTCCTCATGTTGCAGTGACCCCTGGCCATAAAATTATTTTTGTTGCTACTTCATAACTGTAATTCTGCTACTGTTATGAATCGGAATGTAAATAAATACCCGTGTTTTCTGATGGTCTTAGGCAACCCCTGTGAAAGGGTCATTGGACTCCTGAAAGGGTCATGACCCACAGGTTGAAAACCATTGTTCTAAGGCATGAAGTATGGAGGCAATTGGTAGGTTTGGTGAGATCAAGGGCTCCTATGGAAGGACCACTGGTAAAGTGAGGGGGACATTTCATCCACTGCTTCTCCTGGGTTGGGGGACATTGCACGTCACCTCTAAGAGAGCAGTTAAGGGACTGAGAATTGAGCTAAGGAAGTTTCATTCATATTTTGTTTGTCAAAAGACTAAAAAGGGTAATCAAATTGCTACCCTGTTGCTCACCACCCACTTGAAATTCATTTTCTATTAAGTGATCCCTCCATCTCTACAACATGCTCACTTAGGTCCTGTGGTTTGAGGATGTAGATGCTGGCTTCTCTAGAACTAGGATTTTAAGGGTATTTCAAAGGTGGTGCAGTGATAGCCAATCACAGTACTGCATCTTTCACTGTGTCCTGATTGGCTGAGGGATTAGCACACCTTCGAGTCCCCCATTCAAAGATGGACATAAACAGCCAATCACAGTACTGCATCTTCCACTGTGTCCTCCTGATTGGATAAGGGATTGGCACACCTTTGAGTCCCCACATCTAGAATTTTCCAGAAGCCATACAATTCGGCTCAGTTCCTAATGTACAGAGATGAAGGAGGCATGTGTCAGGAATTGAGGAAGGGCCCAGTGAAATTCCTAGCATCTTTAGAATCAGAGGGAAGAAGAGCTGTGTGGTGACCAAATGGTATAAAATATTTAACAATGTGTCTGAGTGCAAAAGAAGACTGAGTAGGATCCCAGACTTTCGCAGCTCCATCACCAGAAACTCAGGAGTCTGTGGCTCTTGGAAGGGTTCAGATCACACAGTTGACACCTCTGTGATACACCTACACACAGGTGTTTGACCCTGGAGACCAGTCAGCTCTAACGAGGAGGGTCTGCTATTTGCCAAAAAACAAGGAACTGGAAAACTACTCCTTGTAAGTGCTGGGACAAGAACACTTTTAGGGAAAGGAGATTTAGTTTTGAGTCAGTGGATACCCACAAGAGCAGTGGTTCTTAACTTGTGGGTCGAATGACCCTTCCAAGGGGTCGCCTAAGACCATTGGAAAACAGGTATTTACATTACGATTCATAGCTGCATCAGAATTATAGGTCAGTTATGAAGTTATTGACCAAAATAATTTTATGGTTGGGAGTTACCACAGCTTGAGGAATTGTATTAAAGGGTTGCAGCATTTGTAAGGTTGAGAACCACTGCTCCATAGGGTCTACAGGACCCTTAGGATTCTAAGTATCTAATAATTAGGGCTCATTAATAAAGTCTTGATTTACTTCAAGGTGTATACTGCTTTGTATCAATAACTATGATGTTTATGAAAATAGTATGTAAAACTGCACAACAGTAATGTGTTTACATGAATTTTAGGAGTTAGACGCACAAACTGCATGTGAGAAATGTGCTCACCATCTGAGTTTTGGGAGGGAAAGTCTCCTGTTTAAGCCAATTTGTTAGAACTGAGAAACTTGTTGGAGATTTTGAGTTGATTATCTTCTTTGTAAATGAGGAAACAGAGTCCCAGAGAAAAGAAGGAATGTTGTGTGGCACCCGCTGTGAGCCAGCTGCAATGTGACTTTAGTCCTGACTCTATACACCACTCTCATCTCCCCACCCCACTCCATCCTTGGTGTGTGATTTTCTAAAAGGAGAGCAAAGGAGGGAGCATGAACTTGAAAAGTAGAAGCGCACCTCATTAAGATCCATTAAGAGACGAGGCAGCTGTACTGGGCCCAGCAGGAAGGGTATGTGCCTTAGCTCATCCTTAGCCTACTGGCTGGTGCATCAGCATCCAGTGCCGTATTCTCAGATATTTTCACTATAAATGGTCATTGTGATACCGTGGAGTTCTGCCATTCCTTGTGCATAGGTCAAGATGCTTGTATGCTACTATTAAAAGGGAGCTGTGTGGGAAAACTATTCTTGAAGGTTAATATGAGTGTGATTTTGATTTGATATGACTTATGAGTGCACACCCTACATGCATATGGCAGAGGGTAGCAGTTGACCCAGGGAAGCTCAATATATCGAGTTGCTCTGATTTGCCACATCACCATCACCAACACCAATATCACCACAATGACCACCACCACTGTAGTGATTTGCGTGAGAATGGTCTCTACTGGCTCATATATTTAAATATTCGGTCCCTAGTTAGTGGATTGTTTGGAAAAGATTAGAAAGTGTAGCCTTGTTGGACGGTATGTAGTCTTGAGGGTGGGCTTTGAAGTTTCAAGACTCATATGATTCCCAGTCCTCTCTCTTCTCAGCCCCTTGGTTGTGGATCCAGATGTGAGCTCTCAGCTGTTTCTTTGCTGCAACTCCATGGACTCTAACCCTCTGAAAAATAAGGCAAGTAAAGTGATAAATTTTATAGTTGCCTTGGTCGTTTTTTATCACAGCAATAGAAAGTAACAGAGGCAACCACCATCACTATAATCACTACCACAGCACCATCAATCACTCCCACTGTCACCATCACCACTACCACCACCACCACCACAGCACCATCAATGGAAACCATTACCATCAATACCATCACCATCATTATGACCACCACCACCATCGAAATTATCACCAGCACCATCATCATCATCATCATCATCATCACCACCACAGCACTATTAATCGCTACCACTACTGCCCTCTACCACCACTATCAACATCCCATCACCATCACCTGTCAATTATTGCAACAGAGAACACAACAGTTTATTAGGTAGGAAAAGGAGGTGAGTGTTTCTTTAACTCTGCCTCTGCATGGCTGACGTCTCACCATTTCAAGTTGTATCTCTGAAGCTCAAGACTCAGGAACAGAGAAGGCATTGCATCCTCCTTAATAGAAGAAGTCATTACACAGGACAAGAAACACAAAGCATTCTGAAGGAAGACGTAGTACTGGAGACCTAAAGGGGAAAGAGATGGGCATCTAGGCCATAGAGCTCCCAGAGGGCCTGTAGAGACCTCAACGCATAGATGACCTTACTGTGCTGGGCAGTTGGAAGTCAAGTAAGACAGAAGAGAGGAGCCTTTCATAGAAGAATGCTGAGCCCCTCGACTACAGGCAAGCAAGCATACTCACATAGGCATGATTTTATTTTTTAGAATTAATAAAATGAAGTCACATTAAGAATTATCTTTAAAACAAAGAGAACAAAAGCCTCCAAACCTGCCACAATATAATTATTTTATGTGGTCTGCAATGGTTCACACTGTTTGTGTTTTTTATGATGTTGTCTGTTGGGTCTGGTGTGGTACTTCCCATTTACTCCCAGCTCCTAATTCAAATCAGTCATGACAGTGGGTATACAACAAGAAACTCAACAAATGATACACCCTGGGACTTTTTTCTGAAGGCAATTCTTAAACATCAACCACCACACCAACAATATGGAAGGATCATTCAAGGTCAGGTTCACAGGGGAAATATATTAGTTTCACTAATATGAGGAATAGAGACACCCAGAGTTCACATCCACAAATGGGCTTAAAAAGATATACTAGACAGCATTGATAAAAATAGATACTACAACTTATATCAAGTAATAATGATTGATCTTAATAAGCAAGAATCATTACTTAAAGAAATGAAATCTTCCAGATTCAACTTTAGCAAGATCCCTTGTCTGTCTTCCAGAAAGAAAGACATACCTCCATATTCTTTTCATGCTGATACCTACCTACCACAAATCCTGTCACAACCTAGACACATCTACCTGTGCCTCTGACTTCTGCTTCCTGTTGCTCCTGGGTTGGGCTTCCCATCTCTTTTCTAAGGTTTCTTAGGATTCCATCACTGTCAAATACCAGATGTGTCATTTTGTTACTTTGAGACCTAGGCTCTTCCTGTCTAACTTCTCTGCAGACTCAACTCCTCAGAGACCCCACACTGTACCTAGTCCTGTCCTCTCAGCTCCCATTGTTGATTGAGTGCTCAGCAGGTGTGCACTTCAGGGACAACTGAGGCTGTTCTTGGATGTTGGTTGAGCTCTCTTAGTCTGTCAGTCTGAGTACTCTAAGAAATGGAAACAACTGGACATGTAGAAACAGAGAGAGGGTCTTTTTAAAAACAAGAGCTCTGGAGACTGGTGCTACAGGCCTAGTGTCTGCAGGCTTGGGTCTCAGGAGGAACTTCAGGTGGAGTCTGGGCATGACTATGGGCAGGCTTCCTTCTTACTTTGAAGCACATTTTTATTCCATAAGAGCCTTGGGCTACTCAGCTCCCATGAAGTCCCATTGTAGAGGGCAGTCTGTTACTTTAGTCTACTGATTGAAATGGAAACCTCATCTGACTCAACAACTTCACAGAGGCAAGCCTAGTAATGATCAGGCATCCTAGCATCATGGCCTAGTCAAACAAAGGTAGGAGATCATCACACTGAAGACGTATTTTGTGCCTGAGCTTTGAAATGAGCAGCTTGTATCGATTTCCTTCTTAGAGGGACTCACAAAGATAACACTACTCAATGGAAATGCCTGGAGATATAGCTAGGTGCACCCAAATTATGAAGCAGCCCCTCTTTCTTTGGTGTTTTTGTGTTTTTGTTTGTAAATAGCACTGTTGGCAGTGGTGTGTGTGTGTACACCTATGTGCATGTAGAAGGTGTAGAAGGGTTTAGTCTCTGGGCATCCAGCCTCTCCAAGAGCCAAATTTGCTAACAACATGCAATCAAGCCTGGGAGACAGTTTAGCTTCTCTCCCTGTCTTCTCCTCTCTAAAGTAAGTTGTTACATAATAGATTTGGCTAATGAATCAGAGTACCTGATGGCAGGGGCTTCCCAGGAAGCACGTGTAGTCACAGGTGAGGCTGAGGACTCCTCCTCTCTCTGGTGGGTGTTGATTTATTTGGGCCTTTACCTTTTCATACCCTGCACTTTCCTATTCATGCTATAGTTTCTTGACTCAAGTTTGTTGGGATCAGGCAGAGGGTTGGGGTGAACCCTCGTCAGCGATTTGAGCTTCATCACACTCTGATCCCTAGCTGTAGAGGAGTGAGTGACACAGGCCAGCTGGGGATACAGATGGCTTTCCCTGAGAAGTGGGAGAAAAAATACTGATGGGGTGGTGTTAAGCATTCTAAATGTTAGTTAATTGGTACTGCTTGCTGTCTGTCACTTACATTGTCTCTGATTGGTTAAATAAAATGCTGAGGCCTGAGATTGGGCAAACACAGAGAAAGGCGGAACTTCCTGAGATCAGAACAGTAAGCCTGCGCTTTAGAGAGAAGATTAATGCATTCCAGCCAGGAGCAGGAAGAAGGAGGACACACACCATGGGTTAGAAAAAATAATCTCATTTCACATGGCCAGGAACATCGGCATAGCATGGAGAATGGCAGTCCAAGGGGACATATGTATATATGGGGTCATATTTGGGTAATAGAATTAAGAGCTAGCTTAGATGGGCCAAGATTGCTCAGTTCAGGCCAAGGCTTGCTAAAATTCATGTGGTGTCTCTGTGTGCTTATTTATAATGTCTGGTTAAGGATTAACAGCCACTGACCAATTAATGATAATATAAATACTGGTAAATTATGTAATTAATTATTTCTACATATGGTGTCCATCGTGGGGCTCGAATCCACGACCCTGAGATTAAAAGTCTCATGCTCTACCAACTGAGCTATTTGGGACCATATGTAAAAAATGGTTAATTAAATTATTACTTAGTATTTATATTATATTTAATTGGCTCTGTGATGGTTAATACTTAACCAGCCATTATAAATGAGTACACACAGATACCACATGGGTTTTAACAAGCCTTGGCCTGAATTGAGCAATCTTGGCTCACCTAAGCTAGCTCCTAATTCTATTACCCAAATATGACCCCATATATACATACGTTCCCTTGGACTGCCATTCTCCACGCTATGCCGATGTTCCTGGCCATGTGAAATGAGGTTCTTTTTTCTAACCCATGGTGTGTGTTCCTCCTTCTTCCTGCTCCTGGCTGGAATGAATTAATCCTCCATCTAAAGTGCAGGATTCCTGTTCTAATCTCAGGAAGTCCTGCCTTTCTCTGTCTTTGCCCAGTCTCAGGCCTCAGGATTTTATTTAACCAGAGACAATGTAAGTGACAGACAGCATGCAGGACCAATTAATTAACATTTAGAATGCTTAACACCACCCCATCAAAATATACTTGTGCTGATGTGCTGGACACTGCCCATGAGGCAACACAGGCACAATGCTTTACAAGCAAATTGAGGCAGAGCACTCCAAGCCCTCATGAGAGCAGGGGAAGAAGGATGCTCACCTGGACCTCCATGGGAAATGCTCACTTACACCATGTGTAAGCTACACTGGGTGCTCCGAGTGGGAACTGATTCGTGATTTGATGTTTGATTCTCATTGTCCTGTGCCACTGTGGATGTGTATATATGCCCACATATATGTGTGTAGCTCCCAAGGGAAGAAAATAAATAAGTCACCATATGATCACCAAAAGGTATGAAGTCTACTCTGAAGAGTGTTATCAGACACAGGTCAACATGAACCATAAGGACAAAGGTGACTAGGGTTTCCTGGACAGGTTTTTCACAGAGCTCAGGAATAAAAACCAGGTTCACCAAGAAAGGTTACCACAAACACTTGTTCAGGACTTTCACTGTGCCAAGTCCCAGATAAACACCAAGTTTACCTTCTCCTCTTCAACCTATTTCATCTGTCACAGCAGTGAATTTTTCAACAAGAAATGGCATTTATTTCCATGTCATATTCATATCACGTTGTCCACAGGCTAGGGACGGCTTAGTTACTAACTGTATCTATGATCCCTTTTCAGGCTCTAGGTGGAAGCAAGTACTTTGGTTTGGTTCCAAGGGAAGTCACTGGGCTCCAAGGAGCTCTTCCTGCGATTCTGACTCTGGCCGGTGGTCAGTCCAGATCCTGACCCAGAGCCTGCAGCCTGTACTCACAAGCCTTGGCCTGAGATGCTGCACCAAGTTAAATGAAGGGGAAGGCAGGACAAGGCACACTGCACTGACTTCACAAAGCAAAGAGCAGCAGAGAGAATTTGATTAAAATATGCATTCCCCCAAGAGAATGGCTGGTCCCCGTCTGGAAATTAATTAATGCTAATAGTCCACAATCAAAACTGCTTTTGGAAATCTTCTTAGAACATTAACTAAAATGTTCATCTTTTAAATGCATTTGCCTCAACCACCGAGACTAAAAGCTTCGCTTGTTCCATGCAAATGTGAGGGCGAGGGAAGATGGGGTGGGGGGGAGGATGTAAATGTTTGAAGCCTGAAGGTGGCTTCTTGCTGAACCTAAACCTGCTCCCGGGGTCAGAGCACAGTGACAGATTAGTTTCTGGGATGACAGGGAGTAGCCTGGGATTGAAGACAGCTACCTGTGCATGTCATGCTCTCCTCAAGCCAAGCAGAAAAGGGGCACACGGACTGATGACGTTTTACCATTTGCTGTCCCTGCTATGAAGATGAGAGGGAGCACAAGTTATCAGAGGTGTGAAAAGTTACAGTCCCAACCCAGTGGCCCATCAGTGGGTGGGTTCTGCACAGAAGACTTTCTGAGCACCATTCCCTGCAGTAACCAGCCTTTTCCCCGTGTTAAAGGCTAGATCAGCCATGGCTGTCCTCCTGCAGAATAACGAAGTCCTGTGTACTCAATCGGCACCCTGTGCCTACCTTTGCTTCACTGGGTTGTCAAATTGCCTATTTCCCACAAACTATCTTGCAGACATGGCTTGTTCCCCAGAGCTAAGAGCTTGGAGTGGGATATACAGGCAGTGCCAAGTGAAAGACGGCTTCCTGGTAGGTCAATGGTCCTCAACCTATGGGTCTCGACCCCTCTGGGGGTTGCACAACAGATATTTACATTATGATTCATAACAGTAGCAAAGTTATAGTCATGAAGTAGCAATGAAAATAATTGTATGGTTGGGAGGAACATGAGGAACTGTATGAAATGGTCACCGCATCAGGAAGGTTGACAACCACTGCTCTAGTTGGAGCAGAGCTCAGAGAAGCCATGGTTGCCCTGGCTGCTAAGGAAAGGCCTCATGGAGAGAATGAGAGATAACAGGTGATGGAATGAAGGCTCCAGAAGACCAGTCAGGCGTGTGTGTGTGTGTGTGTGTGTGTGTGTGTGTGTGTGTGTGTGTGTG
>CAJQZJ010001511.1:12515802-12528584 GCA_907164525.1 Lophiomys imhausi
CTGCAGCTTCCAATATAATCAGATATATTTATCCCTCTCAGGTCTCTGAGGTGGTTGAAGAATAGATAGCTAGAGTCTCATAATTAAATTTTGAGTTGTTTAGGAACCAAGAGGGTGTTCTGTGTCTAAGATGTTTTTAAAATTGTGAGGCAAGTTAGTATGAAAGCTGAGTTGGATATAGAACTTTAAACTCATGGAGATGGGTAGATAGTAGAATGTTAAAGTCAGGTGCTAAATACATATGGACTGGACATTTGGAATGTATGCTAAGCCATATAACTCTCTTAATTGAGGCCTATTTATTTCTGTTGTTTTTTATTGTATTTATTGTTATAAGAAAAAGAACCATTTGTTGGACTGAAAGGGGGGCTGTTGGGAGGAAAGATACACCTTAAACTAAAAAAAAGGGGTAGAGGATGGGGGGTTGAGGTGGAAGAGGGTGGAAGGGTGGGACTGGAGGGGGGAGTAGGGAGGGGAATGTGATTGAGATGTAACTTGAAGAAATAAAAAATAAATTATTAAAAAAAAGAAGATGGTAGGTTAACCAAACTGGGAATGGGAAATCCCACTATAGAGCTACAGCCAGTTGGAACTCCAAAGGGCCTTGCCAGGACTCCTAGATAGTTGTAAGAACTAGCCAAGCAGATGAATAATGGTTTACTTCTATGAATGTCCTCAGTCTAGTAACCTCTACATAGCAACCATTTGTTGGCTATAGGAAGTTCAAACTTAGTTGGACATTCTGTGCTTTTGTACGCTTCAGTTGTCAACAACAGCTTAGCTGTATTTCTATAAGTCCTTCCAGAAAGTGGAGCCAGGGTTTGTTTTGACTTCAGGTCATGGTTGACTGGCTCTTGATCTTAGAGCCTATGGTTTGGCTCCCACAAAGTTGAGTGGGAAAGATCCAGCCAGTTAGTGGCCCCACAGGCAGCAGGAAGCCTTCTGTACATAGAGTGGCTCCCAAAACTCTGGGACCCCAGTCAGGGGAGTGGGTATTAATGCTTGGGGAGAAACACATATCCAAAAAAATGATGCAACTGCACAGTTCCCTGTGTGTTGTCCTTCTCCAAAAGCAAGGAAGCTGTTATTGGTGCTAATATAGTCTCTGAGGCCTCAAGCCTCCCATTCTTTATGGGCAAATGGCTGTCAGAATATGTCATGAGGTCACGTAGGGCCTGACAGCCACTGAGTTATCCTATTTGTTACTTGTCTTGTTGTTGTCTTCCTCTCCCACCAATTATTCTGATCCTCTTCTGAGCAGGGACACATGCCCAGCATTCAGAAAGCCTTTGCATCCTTGAGCTGGCTCACGGTTTCAAAGAGTACAATTCCTCGTCGCTGCCAGATCCCATTTGCTAAATCATCATTTTACTTACCGAGATTCAGACAACGTACAAAGAAACACTTGCAAACAGTTTTAATTGGTATTGAAAATAAGAAGGGGCAGGGAGAAAGAAAAAGTGAGAACATTATTAAATTTTTGCTGCCATAATGACCATTGTGGAGTTGGCTGGTTATTTCCCCATTAGGGAATAATGACATCCATTGTTGGCAGGTCTGTGCTTGATTAAAAGATAATGACAATAATTCATTGTTTGCTCCTCTCTACCTTGAGACATGGTAACCACAAGTCTAAAGGAAGATGTACAAGAGTAAATTACACGTTGCTAAATATGAAACGGCACCTCGCTTGTCCTGCTTTATAACAATAAAAACAACAATTTGAGATGGAACGTATATTTAGTAGGTTCTCCCCCAGAAGCAGACATTGATCACCTCGTAATTACTACAAAAGAAAAGTTGGCTAAATTGTTAGGTTTAGATTGTGTGTGAAACCGTCTCCTTGAACTGGGAAAGGAAGAGGAATTTTTTTTTTCTAAATTTTGAACTTTCTGCTTGCTGTTTGAAGGAGCACTTTTAAATTGAAGAGCTGGCAGCCATGGGAAGATCATCAGCCTGGGTTTCTCAAGCACCTTGCATGTGTGTGTTCCTGTGTGCAAGGGCATTTGTGTGTGTCGATATGGATGGTGGAGGGTGCACAAGGGTATTGCATCAGAAGAAAACCTCAGCTGTCATTCCTCACATCTACCGTGTGTGTGTGTGTGTGTGTGTGTGTGTGTGTGTGTGTGTGTGTGACTAGCCTAGAAATCACTGAGTAGTCTAGACTGGCTGACTAATGAGCTCCAGGGCAAGTCTGTCCTTGCTTCCCCAGTGCTGGGATTACAAGCTCACACTACCATTCCTGGCTTTTTTCCATGGGTCATGGGGCTCAAAACAAGGTTGCCATGCTTGTATGGCAAATACTCCACTGACTGAGCCATCTCCCCAACCATCCAAGCTCCTTTTAAGTGCAAAACCTACCTGCAAATACTGTCATTCACAGGTGGCTCATACATAGGATGGACACCCGACACATCTCAGGCACACAGGAGACTAGTTCCCACCTGACACCTCCTGTTAGTAGCTCTGAATTCTCATCATCACCAGGCTTTTTCTCCACCCTCAACTGTAAGTGAATCCGTAACCCTCAGACTAGACCCATCCCTCCTAATCTGGCATTTTCTTTAAATGACAGATTTATCTTGTAACCCTGAAATCACTGTCCTAACTATTCTCCAAAAAGGTACTTTTACAGTGACATAAACACATACACAGGAATGCGTGGGACAGCCAGAGTTACCACCATCCCAAATTGGGAGCACCCAGCATGTCCTTCAGTTCATGGGTAGTGGTGAAGGCTAGACAAATGGTGGAAGGTTTGTACCAGAGAAATTAGTGAGCAAGCAAAAGAGATAAGCAACCAGCTTCCAAAAAGACATGGAAGAAACTTAAATGCAGATTATTGAGTTAAATAAGCTTGCAAATCATTTCAGCTACACAGCATTCTGGAAAAAGTATAATCACCCCCAGTGAAGGATCAGTGAATGTAAGGGCTCCAAGGTAGGGGGCAGGGGAATGACCAGGTAGGGCTCAGAGGACTTTAGGGCACTAGTATATAGAAAACTTTTTTTTAGATTAAAAAAATTGTTATTATCTTATGAGTGTAAGTGTTCTGCTTGTGTATACAAATATACACCCTATGTGTGCCTAGTGCCCGAGGAGGCAGTGAGCCTCCATGTGGGTGCTGGGAACTGAACCCGGGCCCATTGCAACAACAAGTGCTCTTACCCACTGAGTCAACTCTCCAAGCCTGACACAGAATATTTTAATGGTGGATACATGACAGTCACATATTTGTCAAACCCTAGGTTCAGTGGTTGTAGCAAATGCACTGCAGGAAAGTGAGGTGTTAGTTATATTCGTGGATACTGTGTGATGAGGGACAGTGCTCACACACGGGAACTTTCACTATCTACTTCACTTCTGTGCAATTCACATCTATTTTTGACTATTAAGGGGGTAAAAAAAAGTCTATACCTGAGCCTCATCTGCTGATGGACACCCACGTTCTTCCTGTGACACCCCCTAGGTCGGCAGTCTTCCCCTCAGCTCATGTACACATAGGACTGAGTCATTCCTCTGTTCCCACTGCTCAGCCTCTTTCTCCCCCAGGCCTGTGTTGGCTTGTCCTTAAGGGTGGAATATTTGCCTCTTGACTGACAGCCCTGTCTCTCCGTGATTGAAGCACCCAGGTCAACCTTCCATGATGGTGATTGTCCTCTTTTGTCTCCTCTCTGGCTTTTAGTAGACTTTGGTTTGTGTTTATCTGTTATGTTGCCCCACCCCCACCCTGGCTTGCTGTCTTACATACAGCTGCTTTTCAGTAGGTATCTTTTGACTAGATGAATGCTGAACTGCCCTTCCCTCCCCTCCTAGCAGGTCCACACTGTCTGAAATTGCCTGAATAGTTATTGAACCAATACTAAAACTCCAAATTCTTATTTTTTGAGATTTTTTTTCCTTTATTTTTTATTTCTTCAAGTTACATCTCAATCTCAGTCCCCTCCCTATTCCCCCTCCAGTCCCACCCTCCCACCCTCAACCCCCCATCCTCTTCCCTTTTTTTTTTTCTTTTAAGTTTAAGGTATATCTTATTTCCCCCTACAGTTTCTCCTTTCAGTCCAACAAATGGCTCTTTCTCTTATAATAATAAATACAATACAGTACAACAGAGGTAATTAGGCCACAGTTATGAGGGTTATATGGCTTAACGTACATTCCCAATGACCAGTCCATATGTATTTGGTACCTGACTTTAACATTCTACTATTTAACCATCTCCATGAGTTTAAAGTTCTATATCTGACTCAACATTCATACTAATTGCAACACAATTTTAAAAGTATCTTCTTAGATGTATAACACTCTCTTGACTCCTAAACAACTCAAAATTTAATTATGAGACTTTATCTATCTGTTCTTCAATCACCTCAGAGACCTGAGAGGGATAAATATATCTGATTTTTATAGGAAGTACAGGGCCTGCAGCTTCCCAAACTAAGAAATGACATACCAGTGGCTGCCTGGACAGTTCCCATTTTCTCTCCATACATTACAGCATCACTCTTCAGTCGTTTGGCCCCTCTTCTCTGACAGACATTGATTGTAGAGCAGGGGTTATGAAGGACTTACCTACCCTGTCTTGGCAGAGCTAGGCTGTCAACTTACCTGCTTCCAGGTTTATTTTTTACTTATTTTTTATATATTAGTTATATTTTTTTCTATTTTTTAGTCTTTTTTATCTATTGTATGCTTATTGATTTGTTTGTTTAGTAGTTCTCTCTCCCAGGCAATGAGACACTTTTCACTGATGGTACTGCCTCATAGATCCCCAATGAATGAAGAGGCTCTTGGACCTCATACGACCTCTCAACTGAGATGAGTGACTGTTATATAAGGACACCCCACCCCAGAGAGATGGGATGGAAGGGTTAGGAGGTAAAGAAAAAAAATGAAATGTGATGTTTCGGCCTTTTACTACTAACTGTCATGAACTGTTTAGGATAATTAAGAAATGCAAACTAATGGTTATGCAAGCTGGTTATTCTGTTAGGTACTATGACAGCCTATTATAGTTACTTGCTAAGCTAATCAGAAATAAACCTGCTAAGAGACAAGCAACATCTGCTTACCCTAATATAAGGGATAGATAGGGCCTCTTCAAAAACCTCAAGAGATCTGCAGAATATGGCATTCAAAGATGTTTCCGTAACTTTAGATTTTTTTTATATCAAGACATATCAACTCCTGACAGCACCCCCTATTCTCCTCCAAGTAGAAGATGAGCATCAAAGAATCTCCAGTGGGAGATGATTGAATTAGTTGCAAGCCTATCTCTTGGTAGGAAAAGCCCCTTGCTCCAACTGTAGACAGAATACTGTCCAAAACTCCAAATTCGTAATCTTATACCCTTAGATGGATTGGATTTGGGCTCTATTGGACAAGTATCACCAGATGGGACTTCTCTCTTGACATTCATTGACTTGTAAGCCACAAGGAAAACCTAGCCAGGTACTCCAGGAATATCTTGTGAATGCTCTTTTTGTATATTTTTACTTTTCATTGGAATATATTAATTGTATGAGAGAAGCTTGATAACTGTTTCCACAGAGCTTTGTCATGTTTTTTTATTATATTCACCCTACTGTTACTGCTTGCTTTTTTTAACCTCACTCTACCGTTTCTCTTAATAGTCTTAGTAAATACTTGTCATTGAAGCTTCTATTCACTTAACAACTCCTATACATACCACATTTTGCTTGTCCACTTGTGGTGGTTTGAATAGGTATGGCCCCCATAGACTCATGTGCTTGAGTGACTGGTCAACAAGGAGTGTCACTATTAGGAGGGGTGACCTTGATGGAGTAGGTGTGGCATTGTTGGAGGAAGTGGAGGAAGGAGGTGGAGTTTGAGGTTTCCTATGGTCATGCTCTGTCCAGTGTGGAATGAGAGCCTCCTCCTGGCTACCTGCAAAAGACAGTCTTCTACTGGCTAACTTTGGGTCAAGATGTAGAACTCTCAGTTCCTCCTCTAGTATCATGTTTCTAAGACGCCATTAGCCTGTTGGTGGGTAAAAAGCTGACTCCATGATTTAGTACTGATGAATGACACTGTGGTACTCATGGCTCTGTAGGAAGTTGACTGATTTTTTTTGAGGTGTGTGAAGGGGAGATATGTACCCAGAAATGTAGCTGGATCATATGTAAGCTGAATTCATCCAAAGTGTTTAAAAAAGACATTTATCTCTATAGATGAAAAGGTTGGTTTGATTTGTGTATTCACTCAGCAAACATTTACTGGATGTCTTTTCTGGTCAGTCTTGTGTCAGGACAACAGTAAACAGTGACTTCATTTGAGAGGCTGGTAGGTAGGTAGAGGAAATGAGAAGAAGAACTCAGTGTGGATGAATCTGTTGAGGCTCAGAAGGCCATGTTTCTGAGAGAGGGAAGCCCTGAATTTGAGACCTAAATCAGGATCAGATTGAAAGGAAGTGACCAGAATGTGACTCAGTGGGAAGACATCATGTCATGAACCCTGCTCTTTGAAAGAGGATGACTGGTGAGGCTGATGAACTCTGCAGGCTGGAACACAGGCTCCAGAGCTAGGATGACTGGTGAGGCTGATGAGCTCTGCAGGCTGGAACACAGGCTCCAGAGCTGGGCTGCCTGGTGCTGGCTGCTGTTTGTGCCATTCCGAGGCTGTCACCACTTAAAACAATTTTCTAAGTGCTGACAGTATATGTATAATCTCACCTCCCAGGTTTGGTGGGAGTTTGAAGTTGTCCGTAAACACGGAACCACTTGGAAGCAGATGTGTCCTCAGTGTTGACCATCACGCTGGCCAGTGTGTCCCAGGCACCCAGCCGCAAGGAGGGTCAAAGGCTGAGTGAGCAGGGCTATCAACTCTAGGTTTTCCCCATGGACAGTGATTCTGTGATTTCAGGATCCTCTGAGTGTTAGTAAGAGTTAGTTAGGTATGCATCATCTCGGAATTTCATAACCTGAACTCAGCAAGTCTCTAAATCCTCCAGGGTGCTCTGAGAAAGTATAGACATAACTAAACAGATCCCAGACAAATTGTAAAACCACACATTTCTCCCTCATGCCCAGGGTGGGAAATGCCAAGAATGATTAATGGCCCTAACAATGGACTGCAACTTCTGAAAACAGACCTCCAGAAACAGGCCCACCCTCCCTCCCTCACCAGGCAGCTCTCACTGATGCACACAACTACTCCACGGTTTGTGCTGGAGATGAGTCTAACCAAGCTGGACTCCCTGTAATCCATCCCTGGACTCAACTCATTCCTCCCCTTTCCCCGACCCAGAATTCCAGTAAGACACTAGTAGCTCTCTTAGCCAGAGTGGAGAGAAAGACAAAGAGGCTGTTTCTGAACACTGTTTTGTTTTGTTTTATTCTGCAGAAAGACCCCACTTCTAGATGTTGTCTTTTAAGGTCTTTCAACTCTGAGAGCCATCTGGATTCAAGTCCCTTTTAGACTTAAAGTCAAACTGCAGTTGCATGCTGGGATTTCTCTGAGCTCTGCTTTCTAGAAAAAGCTCAGGTACCCTGGTGTTGGGATGGGTGCCCATTCCCTTGTCCTGGAACTTCCTCCTCAGTGGGGGGATTTCTTAGCACCCCCTGGGAATCTCTCTTTATGCCATCACTGGCTCTTCCTCTCAGAAGGAAGGTTCATTACTCACTGGGGGCATTTTCCAGGAATGGTCTGGAATGACAAGCTCCGGCCCCCTTTTCCTCCTGTAAGCCCAGGGAATGTGAGCTCCATTTGGTTCTAGATACAGTATCAGGTTCCCACATAAAGGGGTATTTGTCATCTCTCAATCCCAGAAGAGAAGAGTCAAGAGTGCAGGCTGAGGACAGCCCCTTCCGCACATGCTGGTCTACCGTGATTGGTCATCGAGGTAGCTGTCATCTGGTTAACATGAAATACGTTTCAAAATCATGTGGGGAGAGGACTCATCTTAACTGGCTCTTGAGCCCCATAATTGCATGAGATTGTTCCCAGGGACTTGATATTTCTGACATTGCTTCTTGTTGCATGTGATTTTGCAGACTTTGCATCATTGTGGATACAGTAGCTTAAAGGACAGGCGGGATCTTCAGATGGCAGGAAGCATTCCTGAAGGGCTATGTGGTCGCCTCAGCTCTCAGAATTCCTTGCAGTGTCACCAGCCGCCTGTCTGTGAACGCCTGCCTAATCTTGACAAGCCTTGATGAATTGGCCCGAACACAATCATGCTGTAATCCAATCCAGGAGCCCTTAAATTGCCACCACTTTATCCTTATCTCATCGAGACCCATGACCTTTAAAGTAATCACATTGTCCTCTCCATGTGTCTTTAAGTCCTTGTCTAATGGAGGGGGACACCCCAGTCCCAGGACCTGGCTGTTCCTTCTGTAAAGACATTAGAGACCTCAGATGGCTCTTGCTATGTTTCTCCTAGGTCACACTTGATTTGAGAGCGTTTTGTTGTGTTGAAGAAAGGCAGGAAATCTCCTTGCACATCCAAGTACTTAGTCCAGCTTTGGCTTTTCATTCTGAGAAGATAAAGTCTGAGTTTCAGCTATTCTTTCGAGTTAAGTCAAAAGTCCTTTTTGTCACATGCACCAAGAATCAATGGGTAGTAGTTTGAAATGACAAAGAGTTACCAGTTCTACAGACACCAAGAAAAAGACATACTCATTTGCTCTTCCCTTAAAAATAGAAATATTCATGATCTGGAAAATGATTCCCCTATCACCCATGTGGAAACTACAATGAGTGAGTGACTTACCCTGGTCATCTTTCTAAGAACATATATTAAATGTAAGTTAGGACATGAACATCACTGTGCTGTATTGGAAGAAGGTAGCAGGTTGGATCTAAATACTAAACAATGTGTGCTGTGGTTCTGAGCCCAGGGAGCTCATGTCTACCCCTGATTCTCTTTCTGTGTGGACAGCAGAAGTTTCCTTCTGTCAACTTGCCAGTACCCTCCTCCCTGTCTCTCCAGAGGCCTGGTCGCAGCTTCTCTGTAAACTTCTTCTCAATTCAAAATTCACATCCTACTCTTCTTTGGCTTTTAATTGCGAGCATGTGCACATGCACACGCACCCATGAGTATGTGTGTGTGTGTATGTGTGTGTGTGTGTGATGCTGTGTATGTCGTCTTTTGTGTAATGTGTATGTGTGTGTGTTTTTTTTGTGTAATGTTTATTCCTATGTGTGTGTGTGTGAGACTAGGCCTGAAATCAGTTTTAAGTCTTTTTTTTTTTTATTGTTTGCTACCTTTATTTTAAGGACAATGTGTGATACAGTTAATTGTTAATTTGACATAATCTAGAATCACCTTGTCGATAGGGATCTAAGCAAGTCTATTGGGGCTTGTCTTGATTGTATTAAATAAGGTAGGAGCATTTGCCTACTCTGGGTGGCATCACTCCCTGGCTGGGATCCTTGACTGTATAAATTGAGAAAAGAATCTGGGTAACACAAGTATTGCTGCCTTTGCTGACTGTGGATGCAGTGTGACCTGCTGCCTCCTGTTCCTGCCATTTTAATTCCCCACTATTGCACACTGTACCCTTTCCCTTTTTACCTTAAGTTGCTTTTGTCAGGGTATTTTGAACTAGTAACAGAAAAGTAGATAAGATGTAGGGTCTCTCATTGGCCCGGGTTGCGGCTATTTGAACTCAGATCCTCCTGCTTGCTCAATAGGTGTACCAAATAGGCCAGTCCCCAAGTCTCCACTTTCCAGTATTTAAAAAATTGTGTGTGTCTGAAACACCAACCAAAAATTAAATAAATAAAAAGCACATATAGACTGGACCTAGGCCCCTACATTTACATACATATACATATATATACATATTTATACATATATACAAATATACATATATACATACATATATGCATATACATATATATGTATGTATATATGTATATGCATATATACATATATATGTATGTAGATGATAGACAGCGTGGTATTCATGCAGAACCCTTAGCAAATGGAATTGGATGGGTGGGGGTGTCTCTGACATGGACTCTGTTGCCTGTTAGTGAAACATCTTACCCTAGCTGGATTCCTTGTCAGGGTGCCCAGGGCAAGAGGAAGCTCTTAGCCCTTTGTGACTTGATGAACTAAGTAAGGTAAGTCAATATGGGGAGGGCCTCTTCTCATTAGAAGAGAAGGAGAGAGAAGTGCTGGGTCCAGGCTCCATGGAATAGCAGTGAGTCCTCTTAACTGCTGAGCCAACTCCCCCTCAGGGCCCCACTTCCTATTCTCAATGAAAGCCTAGCAACCTTCTAGGACCCTCCCCCTGCCCCCCATTTCCCCCTAACTCAGCCTTTTGTAGTTGGGCTGGCACAGGTGGATCCTTTGGAAGCAAGTGACCAAATTCGGCGAATATTTTATCTGGCTTTGTGTGAAAAGTTGGGTGTCTCCACAAGTGAGCACTTGGAGAAACTCCAAGTATCACCCACCTCCAGCCCCCTGCCTGCCTTGATGTGACATCTGTGCATACTGCTGAGTACTCCATGATCCAGCTACCCCCAAGCTTTGCTTGTGTCCCATCTTCTGTTTGTTCAGCTGATTAACTCTCTAAACACATGGTACCTTCTGCCTTCTCTCTATGCTTAACTTTCATGGCATGGCCAGACACTTTTCTTTCTGCTTCTAAACTGGAGGAACTTCTTAGATGAGGAGGTGGAGTCATCAAGAGAACCAAACAACCCCAGAAAGTGTAAATATAAACCTGAGATTCAGAGACGTTTTCTGACTGATTTTAATACTTTGTCTTTTTAAAAATAATTTATTTTTTTTTCTTCAAGTTACATCTCAGTCACAATCCCCTCCCTACTCCCCCCTCCAGTCCCACCCTCCCACCCTCTTCCCCCTCAACCCCCCCATCCTCTTGCCTTTTTTTTTCTAAGTTTAAGGTGTATCTTTTTCCCCCCAACAGCTCCCCCTTTCAGTCCAAATACTTTGTCTTTTACAAGACACTATATGTATTAGTTCCAGAGAGAGAGAGAGCGAGGAGTCACTAGACCTGCTACCTCACAGGATAGGAAGGAGCACAGACTAGATAACATGAGGGGTGCAGGACTCTCATTGGTCAGCAGTAAATGACTGTCTACAGCAGATGTGCTGCTATGTTACCCAGGATGTTTGAGAGACTGAAAGCCTAGATTTTCTTCTGTCAAGCTTGTACCATGGGACAAATGTCCCATCTGAGTGACTCATCTGTGGTCAGTCTGTGTTGGTATGTACCTCTTAGGCTAATGTACTTTGTCAACCAAGTGTCACAGCTTCCCATGTGCAAGAGACACCATTCACATCAGTTCCTCTGTTTTCAAGAACTCTCTAAGGACGGCACACAGGATGGGGTGGAGGAGAGATGTCTTGGCTGTACCCTTTCTCCACTCCTTATTTTAAGAGAAATATAAAATCTGCAAAAAACCAAAACACAAACCGCAACAGATAACTTTTTTTTTTTTTTTTTTTGCAATGTCCTAGGGCTCATTGGAAAACCTAGAGGCTGGATAGATGGCTCCATCGGTCAAGCATTTGTTGGGTTAGCGCAAGGACCTGAATTTGGTTCCTCTGAATCCTGTAAGAAACTAGACATGGTGAGGTGCACTTCTAATCCTGAGACAGAGATGGGAAGATCCCTGGTGCTCACTACCTAGGCAGCTTCACCTAATCAGAGAACCCAGGACTCACTTGTCTAAAAAACAGTGTGGGTGAGACCTAAGAAGCAACCCTGAGGTTGACTTGTGGCTTCCATACACATGCACACAACTGTCCAAATATATGTGAAATCTCTTACAGAAACATATACATGCATGCATACACACAGGTGTGCAAACATATGCACACACATATAATATGCATGCATATTCACCCACATGCATGCTCACACACATGTACACATACTAAATTATTGTAATACAAATGTTTCATTGAAGGAAGACACTTGAAAATGACTCATATTGTATGAATTCAATACTATAACCCATTTATTCAATAGAACTTTGTAAAGGTCGCTCTACCATGATCCAGTGTTCGAAAGACAGTGATACTGGCTTTTTACTGTGGAGTAGTTCTGGGGGTTGACCATGACACACATGTATTATATTTCATATTCTCTCCATCCGCAGTCCAGGGCACACCCATATCATGTTTTTCACCACACCAGTAAAGTAGTTAGAGAATGAGTCACAATAGTAAGAAAAATAATTAATGTCAATTAACATTCATTGCTTAATTAGGTAAGTAATATTGAGAAAAGAAGAATAAACAGGCCATGACCAAGGGGGGTGTAGATCCGTAACTCTCCAGAATGAGTTAGAAGATCATCCCAGGTAGAAGGGGTCTGGACTGAGCAGATAGCTTAGTAGGTAGAGCGATTGATTTGCAAGCATGAATATCTGAGTTTGATCCCACAAACCACATTTAAAAAACTTAGGCATGGAAGTTTGCACATGTAATCCCAATGTTGAGAAGGCAGAGGCCGGTATATCTCCAGAGCCTCCGGTCAACCAGCTTAGGCTACTGTTTTAGCTCCAGTTATATTACTGTGATGAAACACCATGGCCAAAAGCGACTTGGAGAGGAAAGGGTTTATTTCAGCTTACAACTCACACTCTGTCAGAGCAGGAACTGAAGCAAAGGCCCAGGAGGAATGCTGTTTACTGGTTTGATCATCATGGCTCACTCAGTTTTCTTTCATATAAAACCCAGAACTACATGACAAGATGTATCATCACAATGAGCTGAGAGAGAGAGATGAGACACACACACACACACACACACACACACACACACACACACACACACA
>CAJQZJ010001511.1:12531599-12565627 GCA_907164525.1 Lophiomys imhausi
AGAGAGAGAGAGAGAGAGAGAGAGAGAGAGAGAGAGAGAGAGAGAGAATAAAATGTAATTTAAAAAAGAAACAGTTCAAAGAACAATCTTGGAGACTGCAGAAGGAGTAAGTGCATCTGACCCTTGCTGGTCATTTCATAAACATCCCTTCATATTCCTCTCTGATTTGATGATTGTGCCAACCAATGGTGGAATTAGGCTCGTCCTTCAGCTCATTAATTAGAATTGACTCTTTTCTTTCCCCAGCAGAAGTCATATCAGAGGCAGTAGGATTACCACTTTCAGCCCATTGGACAGATGAGAAAACTGTGTAGCAAGTAGAAGGTACCTGGATACTGGTGACACAAAAGGTCTGCCATTCTGGCCAGAAGATGTCCTTGTGGGAATTCCTGGGTGGGGGAATCCCTCCAGGGATTTCATCCTGCAGAAGGAAGTGTGTTAGCAGCACTGGCATCACCTTGTTCTCCTGCAGGCAAAGCTTCTCAGAGGCCAGTGTGCAGATATCAGCGTATCCACCCGTACTTCCGGAAGCCAGACAGTGAGGCACATCACTATGCTGGGATGGCTGCAAGAGACAAAGCAATTTGCATGGATCCTTTGTGAGCTTTCCCTCACAGTGGTACAAACTCATTAAAATCTCATGAAATTCTCCCACATAACATGTGGAGCAATGCGAGCTCCCGCCCTAAAAGTTAATATGTGTGCATTTGAGGGGAGGGGCAGGAGGGGCCTGCATATTGCAGACTGCTCATCATTGGATCGAGCTGCCGTGGACCAGGGGACCTCCTTAGCATATTTTAATTACTGTCTGGATGCCCCTGTAAATAAATGAGCTGGTGGCTGGATCTTGGAGCAGGCTGGGGACTGAAGCAGAGGCAGAGGGTCCCAGTGGTCCTTCTCCTTGCAGCAGAGCTGAACTTAGGCATGATTGTAGCAGTGAGACGAAAGGCTACTGGCCTACCTGGGATTAATGAGGACCCAGGGAATGGGGGATGGCTCTAGGCTGAAGCTGGGGTCATTAAATCTTGCTGGTCATTAATCCTCTGGAAATGCCCAGGGCTGAGGTCATTATTCTTGGGAGATAAAAAATTCAGGACCAAACAGCACAAGAGCATGAATATTGTGCATTTCTCAGACTGGGATGTGCTTTGCTATGTTATCAGAGTCTGGTCCTTGGAAAACAAATCTCTCTTTTATACATCCATCTCCTGGGAACAGATCATCAGTGTTTTAAATGGCAACTTAGTGTATCAGCTGTATGCCCAGCTGTATGCCCAGAGATGTGTGCAAGAGATGTGGCAAGTTTGAGTTTCTATAACTCCCTGCTAGGTGAAGGATGTTCCTTAATAAAGGTAAGAGAGTGTAGGTGACTGGGGGAGAGTCACACAGCAGAACAATGAACCACCCTGTACCCTGTGTCTACAGGATTTATCAATAAGTACAGTTCCACACTGACATTGTTGCAACGCCTGATGAAGTTTGTAACTGTACAGCACCTCAGACACACACTGTCTCCTTGGAAACGGGGTGGATGTTGGTAAACAGGCCTATGCAATTCCAGTGTTAGCATCAACTGAAAACATTCCCCTGCATACAGCTTTACTTCTCTGTGCCAAATCGGGGCAATAGTCATGACACCTTCAGGGTTGCTGGGTAGACGAGGAGCAGCTAAAAACTGGGAATAGGGTCCAGTGAGGAACTGGAAGCATAGGCATGTTTGAAAAAGAAAAAGTAAGCACAGGAAAAATGCAATAAAAGTAAAGTTATAAATAAAATAGCAGGATGAAGAGAAGAGACACTGCTCCAAAGACTGCATAGTCTTCCAATTTTTTTCAGTTGTGTTTCCTTCTAGATACACTCTCTAGTATTTATTGTTCTTTAAAGCAACATTGGAATGTCTTCCAGCTTCAGTAGAAGCATGGGCACTCATTGCTACATTTATCCCTTGCAAATCAGGTGCCAGAAAAGTCGGTCTTGTGCATTGTTTGACTTTTAGATCTTTCCGCCTCTGCCTCGTGAGTTCTCTTGCATGTAAAAGAGAAAAAAGGGATGAGGACGTGGCTCAGTTAGTAAAGTATTTGCTGTTCATCCATGAGGACCTGGGTTCAATCCTCAGCACTCACGTTGAAAATCTGATTGTGGCAATGAATGCCTTTAATCCCGGTACTGCAGAGGCAGAGACAGGAGGATACTTGAGGATGCTTGAGCCAGCTTCTTTATGTTGTAAAATAAGGTAGAAAGAGACTAAGGAAGGCATGGGAAACCAATATTGGTAAAAATTACAAGTTTGCTCAGACTGAATGAGTGATGGCAATATGGGGACATGATGAAGAGGATTCCAAGCAGACAGCTCAGTGAATGCAAAGGTTTGGAGTAAAAAGAAGTGGATTTTGTCCAAGAGAAAGACAAGTTGAGTGTGGAAAGCATAAAAGATGAAAGAGGAATATGGAATAAAGGTGAAAACACAGTGAGGGCCAGCATGTGGCAGGGCTGTGGTCCATGGGAGGGAGTTGGGATTTTGCTACATATCTCCTGGACATTGAAAGATGGTCTTAGTAAATCAATGATCTACTTGCAGTGAGTTTGGTAGGGAGCCCTTTAGAAAGCCTGTTGGGATGTCCACCACCTCACACCATGAACTCCATTTCTTTTGCAGCACTTGTGACTCTCCCCTCTACAAGTGAGCAAACAGTGAGGTCCATGGATGTCAAGCCCTTGATCCAAGGCTATGCAGAAGGTTACCCCTGGTCAGTGTTCCTTCCTGCCAACCCCGGACCCCAAAGAATCCCATTTCTATGCCACCAATGGCCTTTATAGATCACTGTTCAGCCTCATTTTTTTTTTCAATGAAGTCCCACAAAGAGAGCTTTTGTGGGATTTTCTGCAGATTGCCACCAAAATACTATGAAGCATATGTGTGAAATCCTGCTTTCAGTCCTTGGCAAAGCCTGTCATATCACAAAAAGATTGTGTGACCTCACTGGTAGGAGCTTTGCTGCAAAGGTATCATTTACTGGAGAGTGTGTTTTGCTGCACTGTTATGGGTCTCTCCACCCAGGCAGCTGTCTAACATGTCGAGTAGTCTTTCATCTTGTCAAACACTTCCATTTGCCTTTCTACAGCTTTCTCAGTCAACTTGTACACACCTAATCAGTCTCTTGACACTGTCTCCATACTCCAGAGCCCAAAGCATGGCCCTAGCCACTCTCTTAAAGAGACATTCCCTTCGCTCTGTCATACTCAAGAAGTGCTGTTCATTCAGGATGCTTTCTGAGTGCGTGAAGAAAGGCTGACCTCACATTTCCCCCTCACCAGAATTTTACCAGACCAGCTATGTGAGCCTCTTTGCCTCAACAGGCAGATTCGTGGGGTGATGCCCTTCCTACAATACTGGCCTGTGCACATGTTCACACAGGCACGCACGCACGCACGCACGCACGCACGTACACATGCATCAGTAAAGCAGGCTTCACCAGTGTATCCCACTCACTCATGATCTAGACACCAAGTCCAAGGTTTGCAGGATTAATACGCTCACCTGTCTTGAAGTGTTCCTGTAATTCTGGTGGACTTTACTTGACGCCCATGTGCCTTGGGGTTTGTGGTCTAACTATGTCCTATAACTCCTGTCCGATGAGGTCCTATTTATCCTCCAAACTCAGTACTGACATACAGTTCTTGTGCCTCCTAGTGTTCATTGCTTTGTTCTTCATACCCTACTGGTCTCTGCCTCCTCTTCAAATATACTAGTTTACAAAGTTTTGCCATAAGCCTTGCCTTTCTCTGTGAGGCTGATTGCAAAACCATCTCCAGTTCTTCCCTCTACCCACATCCAGAGCCTTGACCATGCAGTTTTGCCTTGCTTTTAGCCTCCCCCATTTAGACCTATAGATATCATCTTTAGCCAAGGCAAAGGCTGCCACTGTGACACAGCAGGGGTTTGCAAACTCTGACATGGATGAATTCTCCCCGTGTGTCTCCACCATTGCCTGAGAACATGCCTAGGCTAGACCTCTGGGGAAGAAGAGGAAAATCCAGTCAACAGATTGTCAAGCTTCAGACACAGAAGTGAGGCCAGGGAGGGTCAGTTGAGTCCCCTGAGATGGCAGTCACTCAATGACTCTTGTATGCTTCTGAGGTTGTTTATTAAGCAGCATCACTAGGACCACGGAGGACTCCAGATGATGGAGTGTTCCATGCAGACCTGTGCTCCCCTTCCTGGTAGACAAGGACTCCAAGCCCATTTGCATCCTTGGGCACAATACTTAGTAGGAAGCCAATGAATATTTATTGAATTGGATGTAATGTGATTTTCAAATTTTGCACACGATAGCAGCCTAGAATTCTTTATTTTTAATGTGGGGCTTTTGTTATGCAGTATAAAACTTGCCATCATTTTTCTTGTATGACTCCGAGTGATAGAATTTCCATTAATAGATTGATCCCTTCATTTGTGCCAAGACAGAGGAGAAACCCACTTTAACACAGCTCCACCCAAGGCAGGACTCTGTCCAGAACCATCACTGTGTACGAAATGTTAATTAAAACTTCTTATGTGTTTCATTGTAAATACATTACGTGCATTCCTTGAGTGAATTGTATGCAGTGAGCTGTGTCAAGGCAGAGGTCACTTGAGAGTTAACTGTTGTCCCCCAACCAGTTCATCAGAGATTACAGTATAGAAGCCAAAAGATAAAATGATTGCTATTTAAAAATATCAACACAAAACAAAGAGCCTCCCTAGCAGTTTGGTGGTAGAGGGATGTTTTCTCAGTTGCATTTGGTTTCTTGGGGTGGCATTTCCAATTTAAATTCCTCATTTACCACAAACACAACCACACAAAGGAGAGACAAAATGCTCTCTTTCAGTGTTTCTTCTTAAATATATATGGATGCATATGCATGCACGTGCACATTTGCACACATAGGTATTTGAATTAGCTGGGATGGAGGGAGGTGACTGACTGGCTCCAACACTGAAGCCCCGTTGACTTTCACAAGGTGCTAAAAGTCAGCTGAGGTCTCAGCTCTGACGAATTTGCATCTCTTTGAATATGACGCTTGAAAAACCCCAGCGATAGATTAAATTTTGCCAAGGAGAAAATGAGAGAGAGGCTTCCATCTCTCAGGTCTGCTGGGAGGATCTTTATGGTTGATTTACTTTTTTAAAATAAATGTTTCTTTATGTGTTTCCTTCAGTTCCTGCCCAGGCTGCCTCTGTCATGCAAGCTGTAACTTCTGTGGGTCCTATCAGCTTGCTAACAGTAGTCCAAGTACAAGGTGAAGGGATATTTCAATCTCAGCTGCATATACCTTCTGTGTTTTCTGATTAAATTTGCAAGCAAACCTTGGAATAAACTCTACCTGACATGACTTCTAAAATAATTTATGCTGTCTGCAAACCTTGGATGGAGGGATTGATTTGAGTGTCTGTCACTGTATTTCAGATGATCAAAAATGGATCATGACTTTTAAATGAATTTAATGGCCAAAGAAGATTCTTTTGAAAAATGTCACGGAGGTTAAAACACACGAGTCAAATCCTTGTCTAAACTTACAGAAGAGTATGATATTTTCTCATAAAGATGGTACATATTTATGGTCAAAGTTTGAAAATGCATGAATAAAAAGAAAACAAAACCCTCATGATTAAACAAGCCAGTGAGACCTATTGTTACAACATAAATACATCCTCTTCCGGTCTCTCTATATATTTGTGCTTTTTAATGTAGGTTAACATCCTAAAACAATGCAATTTGGCTTCCTGGTTTATATTGCTTGAAAATGATGATGGTGATGATGATGTTGATGATGATGATGATGATGATGGTGATGATGATGATGATGGTGATGATGATGATGATGTTGTTGCTGCTGGTGGTGGTGGTGATGTTTGTAATGGTGATGTCACCAGGAAGAAATTTCTCCCACACATGACACATACACATGTCTGAACACACATACACCTACTCTCTGTCACACATACACAGACAAACACACACAATTTTCAGTAGTTGTATACCAAGCTTGAAGGTTCATTTACCATATATTCACATTACATTTTAGAAAGGTATGCCCCTCCTCAAGGTGCACATGATAACAGCCTTGTTCATAACAGTGGAGAAATGCCCTTTCAATGCCATTTCTGTGTTTCTGGAGATCAGGCACTATCATTTTGCTCCTTGAGCCACACTTTATGGTAAAGTTGAAAAACTACCAAATTCTCACCACTAGACCTGGGCTTGAGTCTCTGCTGTGCAATGTGCTATAAGTTCTGTTGGATGAGACCTGTCATCTTTTTATATCTAAGACCAAGTCATGGATTGTAAAAATTAAAGATGTTGTGGGTGTGAACAGCTTGGCACAGTTGCTGACATATTAGGAGTATCTAATGACTACTAATTCTTTACTAGTTATTTAGAATTGATAACCTGCTTGGGGCAATGTCATCAGGCATGTGGCTACAAACCATTCATTCCATATGAGCCTAACAGAAAAAAAAATATTATTCATTGTTTTTGACAGACCAGAATAGCAAGGCTTGGGGAGGCTCATTGATTTTCTCAGGAGTCTTGGCTAGGCACTGGGGGGAAACTGACTTCAGAGTCTGAGGTTTCTTGTTAGACAGAAGCTTGGTCACAAGGTTTTTAAGAATTCTGTCAAATAGTTGAATTATATAGAGGGCATAAAAGGGACTTCAACTGGGATGGTGAATAAATTCATAATGTTATTTTTCTAAGATGGCTCTCCATAGAAAGAGCAAGAAGAAGGAATGCATGAAGAAGCTATACTAGGGGCAGACTTTGTAGGACCTCGTACTCCATATGAACATGGGGAGAAGGATAATAGATCAGGGTATTGTTTCATCTGCCAGGGCAGGACAGGGATGGATGGTACCTCAGAGTTGGGTGAGTTAGCACGTAGGTTCCTGATAGATAGTAATCTAACTGCAACAATTGTTTGTTAATGGTGGAAGCTCAAACATATTCATAGGACGGGGGGTCTGGATTTGTGCATTTTGATTGAAAATATGGCAATGGGAATGTGTAAATGTCTGAGTGTCTCTAGGGGAGCAGAATAGAAGGATAATGAGAATGGGAACTTGAGGAAAGGTGTCTGATCGGGGACAACACGAGTGATGAGGTTATTAGCTAAGATGGGCTCAGATATGCTCTGTTAACACACAGGATAAACAGTCCCCATTATTAAAAGTGTGACGATAGTGGTAAATAAATGCATAAAATATATTCCATACTGAAAGTGTGAAATTTAACACAAAGCTTCATAGCTTCTGTTTTGAATGCCAGTCTAAACATATGTAAGTTCATCAGGTAAGCTGTGTAGACTTCGGGTCTGGTCAATTTTGTTATGTGATATTTTTATTTATTTGTAAAGATTTTTACAATAAAGCTTATTTTTTTCTTAAATAGTGAAAGTGGCCAAAGGTTCCTTTTTTTTCCTGGTGACTCAGTAAATCATCCCGAGACACTAATGTCAGAGTAACTGGTTTCTGGTGTCATTTGATTGTGAATGTCTCCCACGAGCTCATGTGTCTGGAGGTGCTGTTTTGGAAAGTTGAAGAACCTTTAGGACATACAGCCTTGCTGAAGGAAGTGGATCATCAGAGGTGGAAGGGGTGGGTCCTCAGAGTGTAAAGCTCTGCCCCACTTCCCATCTGGTTTTTGCTTTCTGACCAATGCAATGTCACAAGCTTCCTCACAGTCTTGCCCCTGTAATGGAAGCCATTGCAAACTGCAGCCCAGCTGTCCGTTTCTTTCTTCAGTTGCTACATGGCAGCAATGTAGTCACAGTGGTTACTAATACCACTTCCAAGAATGTGGTGAGGAGAAGGATGCACACAGTAGTTTGTTTCTCCACAGTTTTTCTTTCTGAGGTTTCACTTACCAGCAGTGAGGAGTAGTGTGAAAATATTAAGGGCAAAGTTCTAGAAACAATCAAATCATGTGCCTTAAATGGCATGCATTAGAGAGGATCTTAACTGCGCCATTTGATTATTACCCACTATGACCAGTTTATAAATTGAACTTTAATATGTATTAAAGTGTATATATTAAAGAGAAAAGCATCTACCAGCCTAATGCTAGCCTGGGTTTCCTGTGTCCTCTGGTACTTCTGGATCTTTATCCTCCTGGAAGAGGATATGGCTCTACACAGACAGTTAACACTCAGATTTTAGAAATGTCACCTGTGCACACATCTCACTAGCCACAGGTAATCCTGGCTGATGGAAGACCAAGTTGCCTAGACAAGGTGATAAACACAGGAGGAAATGACACGGTAGGTAACCCAGTCATCTCAGCCACCATCTCAGATGGACTCCTGCGTCCTCTGTGGGTTTCCAGGCACTGTTGACCCTAAGTGTCAGTGTTGGTGGTGGTGTGGTGGATTTGAGTAGCTCTACTCAAGTGGGAGAGGCGAGTAGACCGTAGAGACAGGTCAGGCTATCATCTGGTGACTCTGTCCCCACTCCAGAGGCTATGCTGTGGAGTCCGGCAGAGGACAGAGTTATGAAAAGCATGGGCCAAGGACAATCCATCTGTCTGGTTGGGCCCAGTGGCCTAGAGTGAAATCAAGTCACAATGTTCAACTGTTCTTGATTGATCAGGTGGTGTCATTTTGCTCCTTGAACCACACTTTATGGTAAAGTTGAAAAACCCCCAAATTCTAGCCACTAGACCTGGGCTTGGATCTCAGCTGTGCAATGTGCTCTCAGGTTCTGTTGGATGAGACCTGTAATATTCTTGTATCTAAGACAAAGCAGGGTATATATATCAGGAACATTGAGGCATCAGCTATGTTTAGAAACCAAGGCAGAAGTGTGTACCTTGAAAAATAGAAGCTCACTCTATTACGGATTCAACTCAGTTCCTCAAACCACTCAGACACAGGTTTTTGTTCTGCGGCTCTCGTCCACAGGATTAGGACTGGCATGACCCTACTCTATCCAGGCTGGCCCAGATTCTGACAGGGCAGAGCCCAAAAACTAAGGGGAGGTCCCAGGTGGGAGGACCTTGGAGGGTGTCCCCCAGTGTCTTCTTTGTCAGGCATCTCAGCCTTGTTTCTGAGAGGTCTGATGGCTCTGGAGTTCTTGTTCCTTATGACACGAGTCACCATGTGCTCAGTTCCACTCTGCTGCCATTCTTCCTGGGACTCTCCCCACTGACCCTGTTGGCCATTTGCTTCTATTATTGAGGCCATAATGAGTGTGATATCCATAATGGGTGTTACAATCTTGTTAAGTCCTCAGGACAACTGTGTCAAGACCTCTGTGATGTTCAGTATGACCCTCTGAGCATGTCTTACAGAGTTTCAGGTGATAAAGCTGGAACTTGGTGTGACTCTGAGGCCCATTCTCTTGGGCTTCGGTTGGGGAAATTTACCATGAGAACATCCCATTCAGGTACCATTGGAATGTTGATGAATGATGGAGAGAAGACAGCTAGTGGGCTGGCCGGGCAAGCAGGCAGACACACAGATGGGCAGGCAGGCAGGCAGGCAGGCAGACTAGCATGTAAGAGGGATACAAGTCATGACTTATGGATCATCAGAGTAGAAAGGTATGGGAGGGTTGAGAAGAAAGCAGGCTGAGAGAATGAGAGTTCGGGCCCCAGGTAGAAGTAAAGGCACAGACTCATGGTGTCTGGGTACAGATTTGCCACAAAGGGTATTCAATGAAGAGTTACAGAGTGACAATATGGAAAGAAGAAGTAATAGAACAGAGGAGAAAGAAATGGAATGAAGAAGGAAGTGAAGGAGCAAGGAAAGGGAGACACTGTAAAAGAAAAATAAATAAAGAGGAAGCAAAGAAGGGATGGAAGGAAAAATTGGTGTCTGGCAGTCTCTGCCCTCACATTCAGGTGACAACCGAACCGGTCTGGTTGATGCCTTATGTGTACTGTAAATCTGATCTTCTGGGAAAGATACACCATGCTTTGGGATATTTGAGATGAGTGACTCAAAAATGCATTTTGCTAAGACAAGGCTGTGTGCCAGCACCCACAGACACTGGCATGAAATGCCTTTCCTGGTGGCCAGGGTCACAGGGCTCAACAGGGGAGAAGGAGGAACCATCAACTGGATAGGGGTCTTAGACTGAAGGACAAGAGGCTGAGGCTGCCCTCCACTCTGTCCCTACCTGTTGAATGTCCCAGAAGCTCTGAGGTCTCTGGGGGACCAGAGACCTCACTGCAGCAGAGGGGACATAAGGGCTTTTATGACAGAGTGGGGTCCTGGCCCGGCAGACCCTGAGGTCAACAAGATCAGTCATTACCTCACTGGTGGGTGTCCATTGCTTTTCCACAGCACATCACCATCCCACTCATGAGAACATTGGAGCTGGTGAAGGGTCATCATGTCCGCAATAGAGAAGCCATCGTTGTACTATTGAACACTGTTGTACATTGTACACGAAAGCTCAGAAGGGGAAACAGCTTTCCCAGCAGCTACTCATCTCACTAGAGCAGCCCCATGGCTTTCTTCCTATGAATCTGCCTCGTCAATCCCCCTCTCATGTAAGCAAGCTGGCTCTGACCCTTACTGGACACACTGTCCAAATGGACCTTTCTGAGCACCCTTTTGCAGGGTTCATTTACTTACAAACTATCCCTTCAAATGCCAACTGGCACAAACTCTCAGGAAAAATTAATCTTCCCCTTATATTTAGAATTTTGAATGAACATCTCACACTGAAAGCTGGCTTGAAACAAGTATTGCATTTGCTAATAGAACAAAGCTTGGGTTTAAAAATAAACAGCGGGCTAAGATGACAATTATATGGACAGGAATGCCTGAAATAAGCCCAGCTTCCAGTCAGATTTCTCGGATGACACGCCTACCTTTAATATGTTGTTCTTATACTCCATTTCCCTACTTAATTAAAATCATGTACCTAACAGGAGCCATGTTGTAAACAGAATTTATTCTTGAACTCAGCTTTATATACAGCTGTTGGCACAGCTGCGATTCAGTTTCTGGGCCCCGGCAGCTTTGTTATGTTTTGTATTTTGATCAGTGTTTCCTCTCTACACTCACTTCAGGTTTCATTCATGAAAAGTCTCTAACTCCGGCCTGGCTCTAAGACACCATTCTTCAGCAATACCCTGAGACTTTTGGGTCCCTGCTCCAGATGTTGTATTGTTTCTGACACAATAACTCAGCTTTTTTTTTCTTTTAACATTTGTTTGTTTATTTGTTTATTTATTCATTGTGTCCACACATGTGCATGCCATGACACATGTGTGGAGATCAGAGGACAATGTAGAAGTTGGTTCTTTGCTTCTATCATATGGGCTGAGGGGCTGCAGGGCAGGTCATCAGACTTGGCGTAAGCACCGACTGTATTCGTAGGCTTAAAGTTTTAGATTTGGCATAAGACAAGGTTGTGGTCTGAATGTGAACTGTCCCTCACTGACTCAGGTGTTTGAATACTTGGTCCCCAGCTGTTGATGGTGTTGTTTGGGAAGTGTGTGAAGACTTAAGGAGATGAAGCCTTGAGAAAGGAAGCAAGTCACTGGAGGGCACTGTTAAGATTTAATAGTTTGGTTATACTCCCTGTATGTTCTCTGCTTCAAGAATGCAATGGGACCAGTCAGTCTCTCCTCCCTGTCTGTCACCATGCCTTTCCTTCCTGGTTGCTGCCATGGGCTCCCAGCTACGATGGAGTCCATCACTCCAAGAATCATAAGTCAAAATAACAACCCTTCCCTTAAGGTGCTTTTGTCAAACTATTTTATCACAGCAACAGAAAAGTAACTAGTGCAAGTTTTTGGTACACAAGATGCTGAACTCAGGACACAGTTGCATTTGATGGGAACTGAAGGGCCTATTTAGAGCCAGAGGTGGAGAGAGTGGGGCACCCAACAAAGATGTAATAGAAGCACACAGTGATGGTTATGTGTTGAGTACAGTGTGTTTGGACATTGACCATGGCTGAGAGACAAATGGACACATAGAATGTGAAAGCAATCCAAAGAGAGTGAGGAAGGCTATGAATTCCACACCGGGTACTCAGGATCTGCTCAAACAGTATAGCAAGAATGACTGATCATTTGGGAGTGTTCTATGTGTCCATCAATTCAGACACCTCATTATTTCTCCAAACTTGCCCATGGTGGCTTCCTTCATTTTCATCTCTCTGCAGGGTATTCTTGCTCATGAATTTCCACCAGTTTGTCATCTCCTGAATTCTTTGGTTTTTGAAAGTATGTGCACATACACGCGCGCGCACACACACACACACACACACACACACACACACACATAGACAGACAGAGAGAGAGAGAGAGAGAGCGAGAGAGAGAGAGAGAGAGAGAGAGAGAGAGAGAGAGAGAGAGCTCCATTCATCTTATCTGCTCACAGTGATTCAGGGATTCTCCCATCTCCCTGGTCTGCAAGGGGCACTCTTGTTTGCTTTCACAGACCTATTGTTCTCTTGCAAAGTCGAAGACATAAGCATTGGTATGTGTGTGAGGTTTTCCACAATAGGAGCACAATCACCAGGGTAGTCTTCCATCATGAACTCACATCACGAAAGTTCTTAGAACAACTTGGAATCACCCCTGGACTTTATCCTTCCATCACAGCCCTTTCAACGAGGGGAAAGGTCTTCTAACATAGTAACCAAATGCTATTTTTCCTGCAATGCCTGCAGATCACAGTAGCCCACTGTCTGCTGACCTCCCTTTTGTACTCTCCTAGAAACACCACTGTAATAAACCAGACAGAATGCTCCCCATCTTTACCTTGATTTTTGTCTCCCATACACTTGCCTGGTAGTCAATGACACCTGACTGTCATTAAGCTTAAAGATGATGCTAATGGCATCTATGTTGCTGTTGTATTTATCAAGTGGAAAGTGTATTGGGGGTTGATGTGTGTGTGGGGGGATGGGCTCCCTTCATTCAAGGACAAGGAGAGGAAGGAGAGAGGGAAGAAGGTGAGAGGGTGGGACTGGGTGGGGAGGAGGGAGGGGGATGCTACCAAGATGTAAGTTGAATAAATAAATAAATTTAAAAAACCTCCCTGTCTGGTTGCAATGGTACAGACTTATCCCATCTACACTTGGAAGGCAGAGGAAGGAGGATCTAAAATTTGAGACTAGCCTGGGCTACCTAGTGAGACTTTATCTCAAAAAAGCCTTACTGAACTGAGTGAGACAAGACAAGAAACAAACTCAAACAATAATCACCCCAAACTTTCTGAATGAGAGGGGACACTTTGAAGACAAGGTTATTGTTTTACCTATTCAAAGATGTGACATTAGTAACAAGCATTAATTTGCCACCAGCATGTGTGTTACATTGGCTGTTATCTTCACTGCATATTTACAAGGTGGACATTGCTGTTGTTCCCCCTTTATCCAAATGAGAGGGTTTAAATGGCTGCTGGCAGCTACACAAACCCAACAAAGCCTTAGAGCCATGACTCCGACTCTCCATTGTCAATGCTGTAGCAACCATAGTCTACCCTAGAGAACCTCATAGCTCTTGAAAAGCATGAAAAGGGCTCTGTTAAGAGGAATGACTTCCACCAGAGCTATTCCAGGGATCTGATGAGTCCTTAGTCCTATGGTGACAGAGACTCAGGTGGCAAACACACATGTATCATTCCCTTGTTATGATGCAAAGTACGATCTAGAAGCTACTTTTTAGTCAAGAATCAAAGCCAAAGAGACTGCCTGAAGATTTCTTAGGTCACTTATGTTAGTCTAACATGCTTCCTCCTGGATTCCCAACTGCCTCAAAGCCTGATCCTTCAGGCTCTGTGTACCATTTCCCACCCTTAGTTATGAGAGGTAGATGTGGAAATCTAGTCATTGTCTGGCTTGTTGTGGGCACATGATTGTTCATGTGATGTGTTCACATGATGAGACATAATTGTTCAGTTCAAGTTAGGAGACAGTTAAGGACCAATAATTTTCAAAAGATATTGAATCAGAAAGCCCTCTTGGCTAGGATATTCCAAGGTGACCTTTCCCTTTGGGATATTGCTACTCCGTGTCAGGATTCTTTAGCAACTTTCTCCACTCAATGGTGTACCATTTTCCCATCTCTACCTTTGGGCTTTACCAAGCTCATGGACTTTGGAAATGTTTATTTTCTCCTCCAGTTTTACACTTCGAGATCAGCATCTACACCTCTTGCTCTTGGAAAATCTACCCAGGACAGGACGTGTTCAGCAGCAACACACCAGCACTAAGACATGAACTTTGTCTCATGGGCAACCATGTTCTACCTGAGAATGGAAAACATGAGCTGGACTGAGGTGATATGCAGAGTACTGTTGGAAGAGAAACAGAATGTTTATTTCATGGATAGAAGCTTCTTGTTGACATGATTACAAATATTCCAGACATCACTTCATTTAGTGTTTAGCATTGCCTTTGTGCCATTTTACTATTCCTCTTACTGTGCATATTTTATTTTATTTTTTTTGGTTTTTCGAGACAGGGTTTCTCTGTGTAGCCCTGGCTGTCCTGGACTCACTTTGTAGACCAGGCTGGCCTCGAACTCACAGTGATCCGCCTGCCTCTGCCTCCCAAGTGCTGGGATTAAAGGCGTGTGCCACCACATTTTAAAACAACCATAAGATGCTTCCGTAGGGATGTAAAGTTCACACAAATAAAGTGAAGGTAGCCATACTCTGAGATGGTAGTAGTCTAACCCCAAAACTCCAAAAACTTTAGACAAATAACAAGAGGGTAGGATGAAGTCTTTCAGTGCTCACACATGAGCCTTGATATGTGCAGTCCCTTCTCTTTTAAAAACTTGTCGAATCCTTTAGCTTTTTTATTTTTGATATCTATGAATGCTCTGTGAATAATCAGGAGTATTTTTTATCATTAAGCCCAGTAGGCAAAACTTTTTAAAAATTTACCAAATCTTAAATTAGTTAAATTATGTTGGTTACCTAGAAGTAAGCAGGCTTGGGCTCGATCATTCATCTGTCTGACTTTTTATTCTACTGACATGTATCACTATGGGACTTAGAGGTAAATATTATTACTCAGATTTTTGTCCATGGATTATTAACTTTTTTCCTGAGTTGCAGTTCATGGATTATTGGTTCTTTCTCTCATTTTTGATAATCAGCATTTGATAAAAACCAAAGTAATGTTCAGACAAAAATGAGTGCACTGGGTCCCAGTGTTTGATTTAGCCATCAGCTTTGGGTGGCTGCCTCCTCGTCTTCACTTGACTAGGTCTTTCAGAGTCCAAACCATGGCTGGTCACATGACACTCCCTGACTGGCCTTTACCACCTCTGGCTGCTATATTCTTGTCACCCTGCCTTCTCTGAGTCCATTCCCCTTGCTTGCTGTTTAAAAGGTGGCGTAACTCACGTTGTACTTCCCATATCCAATTTCTTCTAATGTCTGTGTCTTAGCCAGATTGACATGCTCACAGAGTCTTGATTTTTATGTCTAATTTAAGCTTTCAACCAACATATATGAATGCCTACTTGCATTAATCAAACATACTAACCCACTACTTATGTTTTGAAGGCACTGTGAGCGGAGCAGTAAGGAGGGGATTTGGGGTCATTTATCTACCCCAATGTTACCAAGTGCATCTAGGAGTCTCATCTATGAAACCTACTCTCCAGCTTTCCCAATTTACTAATGAAGAGCTGTCCCTACAGTGCTACATGCCAGAGACCTGAGAATTGTCACACTTCTTTCATTTCTTTTACTTTCCAATGCCTGTCTCTAGCAAGTTCAATCAATTCTCCTTCCAACATTTCTTTCACTTCCTTCCACTCTTTCTTTACAACATTAAACCTATAAAGAGTCCAGAAAGACTTTTGTCATTCCAAGGTTAGGTGACATGGACAGAGTTGCCCAACTTCCTGCTTTCAATCCACAGCAAGAGTGACCCTGACACCAGCCATGGCACTCCTCGATGGCTACCATTGATGTTTTGCTGTTGCACCAAGCTGCTGTCTGTTTGCATGGCTACCTGTTTATCTCTGTGGGATCTGACCAATGAGCAGATCTCTGAGCTCAAGGCACACCTCCTGCTTCACTTATGGTCCTGCAGCCATGCTCCCCAGTAGTCCCTTGAAGATATCAAAACTCTGCCTATCTCAAAGTCTTCATGTACACAGTGTCCACAGCGTGGAGCGTTCTTTTTCTTTGTGTTGCACAACTCCTTTTCACTCTTCCAAGGTGAGCTTAATGGTCTCACCCAGAGAAATCTTCTCTGACTAATTTTTTTCCCTATCACGGTTTTTCATTCTTTATAGACTACTATCGCAACTATAATTATTTTACAGATTTTTTTAGTTTAGATTTTTATTATCCATAGCCTCACTGCAGGCAGGCACAATGATAGCTCGTCCTTAGGTTTTATTTCCAGGGATCTTATGCCTAGCGCACAGTGGATCCACTCATAGTTAGTACTTGCTCATTAAACATAAGCTTCTTTGCCATCTGAAGGGCAGGAAGCTGATATTGTTACTTAAATTTATTCAAATGCTTTACAGCTTTTCCATTAAATAAAAAGAGTGACGACCTACTCAGTGATGTTTTGTAGCACCAATGAGCTAGCTGTAGTTTAACACGGATGGTTTTTCCCTGAGTGTGTGGTGAGTCAGCAAGGATCCCTGTCCTCTTCCGGTCTTCAGGAGGGTCACAGGAAGAAGTGTTTCCAGTTGCTTTTTGTATTCTCTGGATTCCGATACTTGAGAGTTTGCTCTTGTGAGTCTTAAGATCAATCCCTTTCTTCTTATGTGTATGGGTGTTTTGTCTGCATGTATTCTAGGCACCACATACAAGCAGTGCCCATGGAGGCGAGAAGAGGGCATCAGATTCCCTGGAACTGTATTTACAGATGGTTGTAGGCCTACCCATGTGCTATGTTACAGACTTAGGTTGCCCATCTCTAGATTCTGACGACAATAATTGGATGGGGCCTAGGTACCTGAGTTTGCTATTGCCATTGTTTGGTTACTTGTTTTTGAAAAAAATGAATTTAGAATAGGAACATCAAGCTGCTGCTCTGAAGGCTGTTTGTCTCTTAGGATGAGATCTGGGATCAGAGTATATAGAGTCAGTACTGAGATGTGGAGTTAAGCATTGGCCCTGTCCCTCTTTATCCTCCACTCCTGTCAGAGTTGCTAAGGCTGACTCTTCCTAGTGAAGAAGGTATCCTTTCAGTCTTTAGCAGACAACTGTACTTTATCAACATGTCCCCAAACCTGAAAGTTTCCATCAGTCTTGATGTTCTAAGCAGTGTCTATGTCAATGAGTCCTGATGCTTGCCTTCACTGATGCCACAGAATGGAGAATTGCTGGGCTGCTGCTGAAGTTTGCTGCATCAGAACTGTGGGACTCAGCCATCCCCTCTTCAGAGCTGCATGTGATATAAGAGCCTTCTTCCAGAATGCCATCAGTCAAAATGGTTCACATTCCACTCCTCACCCTGGATGATGACCAAGCTCTTTTTGGGAGTTTCAGCTTAGATTTAGATTAGCATCCAAATCTAGTTTAGTAACATGCTGGTACCAGCCTTGAGGAATCAGAGAGGAGAGCTGGAAGTGAGGGCACACCCGAGGCACCTGTACCTGGTCCTGGGGCATTATGTAGATATCAGAGCCACACATCCTGCTATTATGTTGACACTAGGAGTGGACTGCAGGTAAGGGGATACTACAGACCCAATAAATGTTTCAGAGAGCATGCCTTCTCTCTACCACTGATTGATTGCCTTAGTCCTTACTTAAACCACCCAACTATTTTATAGTTAGCCCTAGTAATCTGTGGATGCTCAATCCATGCATTCAGCCAAAAGAATATAATCAGAATATGTTGCATGAAAAAACTAATTGAAAAATTAAAAATTCCATCATATTGATGATGCATTGATTTTTTTGTCTTTTCTCACTGAAAACATAATGTGACAACTATTTGCATACTCTGAAGAGTTACATTGCAACAGACCTTGTAACTAAACTAGAGAAGGTTTAAAATATACAAGAGGATGTATGAACATTATATGCAAATCCTACACCACTGTGTACAAAGATCTTGAGCAGCTTCTGATGTCAATATCCATTGCTAGGGTTTGGGAGCCTAACCCCACTCCCTGCAGATAGAAATGTTGATATACACACATGCATCAACTCCTCCTTGCTGATCTAGATCTAAGTTGAAGACTTTTGGAAAGACAATGGTGTGCAGGCCAGCGAGGAGCATTTGCAGAGCTGAGAACAACTGAATTTCTTTGAATTACAGACCCTCACACACTTTGGGGTCCTCTACTTATTGTTGGCATTGGGAAACAGGGTTTTGGGCTCTCAGGGAAGAAAGCCTGATGTGCAGGGCTCCTGGAAAGGTTCCAGGTCAGTTTTGTGGCCTCACTCCCTGTGCTGGTCTCACTGTGCTGTTTTCTTGCACTGTCACTACCCTGTGATGTAGCTTTTGGTTCAAGTCTGAGGGACATGAGCCCTGGGCTTGAGGTACTCCTGGGAAGGCAGGCTATGCAGAGATATGAAAAGGGATGAAGGTCAGAGTCAGGAGGGAAAGATGAGCTGGGCAATGGAAGGAAAAATCAGCATAATGGATGATTATGAGGAAGAAGAAGTCACTTAGGGATATGACACATTTGCTCTTGACTCAAAACAAACCATGGATACTGAAGAAGGTTTGAATATTCCCTAGCGCCCGGGGTGGTGGAGAAGTTTAACCAGAGGGAAGAGGAGACTGCATCCAAAGCCCGACCCAGCCCAGCTCAGTAACCTTCTGACCCCACAGAGTCCTTAGATCAAACCATGAGCAATTACTAGCGAGATCCATTGGGCTTGTCTCTAGATCCTAGGAGGTGGAAATTAGGTGCCTCCCATACTCTTCCCAGCATGCCACTGTAGCCACTTTCTTGTCTTTTCTGCTACACCCCCCTGATCCTACCCAGATATAGATATCACCCCAGACCCTGCATTCATTCCTTCATCCATCTTAACTCCCTCACTCATTCAGCACCAGTCCCTTCCAGAGTACACACCCAGACACAACTCCTCGCTGCACTCCCTGACATCTCAATGGAGTTGTTTTCCTCCCTCACCCCAAGTTTCCATCTGTCCCTTATCTCTTTTTTTCCTTCCCAATGGCAGGGTTTTTTTTTATTTCAGAAGAAAACTTATGAAAATTGTTGAAACATGGACTACAAAGTGAATCCTTATTTTTTTTTTTTTAACATTCGGTGGAGAGAGCTCCTCACCCCCTACCCCTCCAAAAGGCAGCCATGTCAAAGACACTGCCTCCCCCCCTTTGACATTCACGCCGTGCTCAGAGTCAGCTGGGGTCTCCGCTCTGACAAATTTGCATCTCTTTGAATGTGACGCTTGAAAAAAGCCAGAGCCGCTAGATTAAATTTTTTTTTTCCGTCGAGAAAATGAGAAAAGCCTCTATCTTTCGCTGAGTCTACTGGGAAGATCTTTATTCTGATTCTTGTTAGAATTGTTTATCACCCTGACAGGCCAGACTCGGACGAGATAAAGGCTCGGCTACATCACGGGGCCTGACAGTGGTAGGACATGCAGAAAAATGAAAGGAGCCGGAGAAAATATTATTAATAGATGCCGACTCGCTTTGCCTGCGTGGCACGTCAGGGAAGGAGAGGGAGCAGGCCTTGATTGCAGGCCTATGAAGTTCTGTCCAAAAAAGAAGCTATTTTTCATTAAGTGATAGAAGGGCCTTTTTCATGTTCCTTCCTGAGGAGTTGATAACTTATGCAGTTTATTCTAACCCTGCTGATTTCTGTCAGGGGAGGAAAAGTCCTGAAAGATGGCTTTGCCTTGTCCTTTACAGGGAGAGCAGGTTGGTTTGACAGGCTCACAAGCAAAGTCAGGGAGGCCTGACCTGGATAGGCTCAAGGTCCCTGGACAAGCATGTCTGGTGTTTTTTTGTGAGTGTCAAAAATTGAGGAAGGGGAGAGAAAGGTGGAACCTTGTCAGCCCCACCGGCTTATCTGCCTTCACAACATCAGTCTGTCTTCCTTGACATCTGCATTGAGTGTTTTTCAACATGAACATGCTTAGAGTGCTACTGATGGAGTAGGAGTCCACCCTGGTTGCTGTAATGAAACCCCACTCCCTGTCCTGAAGCTGGAAGTCAAGGATCCAAGGGTCGGTGTGTTGGAAGCACTGAGGGATGTCCATCCTTATGCTTTGTCCCCACAGGTCATTTCTCTGCACAGTCTCATCCTTGTGTTTCTACGTCCTATGAAGACACTGGACCTTGCCATTCGTATGAACTCATTTTTCCTTAATTATTTTCTGAAAGGCCCCATCTCCAGGTAGAGGTGCTTTCTGAGGTGCTGAAGGTGAAACCTTCCACGGCATTCAGGGAGAAGCACTTGAGTTATCACCATGTGAGAAGAGTTTTTCACTTGGGCCTTTCCCCATTGGGATACAGATTCTGGAGGGGACATGACACCAGAAGGCCCCTCAGGAAGGATCTCAGGCTCTCTGTCAGACTGTCCTTGGCTGGGACAGCCATGGCATTTGTCAATGTCTGGTGTCAGTAGCTGAGTGTCCTGGAGCAAGCCACTTAACCCCCCGTGCCTCAGTTTCCTCTCCTGTACTACATGATGTGTTTCTTCTGCTGTTCCAACTGGATGGAGAGTGGAATGATGAGGAGTGTGTGTCCCAGGTCTTCATCTGTGCTGGAGGCTCTAGTAGACAGGAAGTGAGTACCACAGTTACTGAGATGCAGGCTAAGGAGGAGGTCTCATTGCAAATGTGCAGCATTCTGCACAGCAGCCCACAGTGGGCCAGTTTTGTGGCCTTTTCCATCATTGGGCTCTGCTATGCATTAACCCGTGAGCCAGAGGGACTTGCTCCCAGAAGCTTGTGGGAACAGTTGGGTGTCCTTGTAGCCTGAGCATCAGTCCTCCTGCCTGAACCTGGGGTCAGAAGCTTAGGTGAGGCTTCTGAAGGCCCAACAGCACCCCACCCCACCAGGGAACCATGCAACTCACTCCAGTTAACACTTTGAGATACGGACAAAGAAAAATGGTAGTCTGGCTGACACCAGAGAGCCATGCATCAAGGAATAGACTTCAGTGTCTATATAGGTGACCCTCAGCCCTGGTAGGGTCATTTACCACTTTAGAACATGATTTGACCCCTTTGAGCTTCAGTGCCCTCATGCATGAAATGGAAGTGACATTACTGGGGACAGTTGTGTGTGTTAAGTAAGATATCTGCACTGTTCAGTGTGGTACTTAAAGGACAATGAGCTCTGGTTCTGCAGTGGCCACTATGCTGTTGATGATGGTGATGATGATGATGATGATGGTGATGCTGGTGATGGTAATGGTACAAATGGTAGTAACGATGATGGGGATGATGTTGAAATGGTACTGCTGATGGTGATGGTGATAACGATGGAGATGATCATTCCCTTGATAGCAAAAGAGTACACAATGCTAGGCATATATCAGATCCTGTCTTCACTCTATCTGTACTTCATTTAATTTAGTACTTAAGACCACTTCATTAAGTACCCATCATTATTATTCTTAAGCTGATGACCTAGGTTCTCAAGAAATTTTGAGTCACATGACCATTGAGAAACTCCATGGCTAGCTAGGATACTGCTGGAGGTTGGCTGGAAAGGTGGAGAGGTCTTCCTATTTTATCACATGAACTCAGATAAATTGCCAAATATCTCCAGGACAGAAAGGGTTGACTCCTGGAAGAATGCTATCACTTTGCCATCTGGAAGATGAATGGAATTCTTGCCCGGCTGCCTACACAATCACAAGATGAGATGTGCAGATTGCTAGAAATCATTTCATCCCTTGAAAGAGTGTAAATAAATAAGGTTGGTGAAGAATGAAGAGGTTCTGGGAGGATGATTCAGTTGGTGAAGTGCCTGTTCTGTAATAATCAGAACTTATGTTTAGGCATCAGAACCCGTGTTAAAATCTGGGTGTGGTGATATGCTCTTACAACGTTAGTGATGGGGAGGTGGCAATAGGAAGGTCCATGGGATTACTAATCAGATAGCCTAGTTGAATCAGTGAGTTTTAGGCCAATGAAGAAAAAAAATGCTCTTAATGCTGAGCCATCTTACCAACCTCCTGCATAGCAAATTTAAAATTTAAGGCTGTGGGAAGAGCTACAGGTTCAATGAAAGAGTGGCAGACAATGTTTATCATGGGCTGTACTAAGGCTCAGATCTAGTGCTGGATAGGTTGGGGAATATCTTGATCACTGCTCTGTTGCTGAAGAGACACCACGGCCATTGCAACTCTTATAAAGAAAAACATTTTCCTGGGGCTTGGCTCAGTGGATAAGAGCACGTTCTGTGCAAGCATGAGGACCTGAGTTCAAATCGCATAGCCCATGGATAAGAGCACGTTCTGTGCAAGCATGAGGACCTGAGTTCAAATCACATAGCCCATGTAAAGCCAACTTCAGTCATTCTTGTGCTTGTAACACTTTGAAAGCTCAAAGCCTACCCCAGTGACACACCTCCTCCAACAAGGCCACACCTAATCCTTTTCAAGTAGTGCCACTCCCTGATGATTCCCAAGCCCATTATCATCATGGTGGGAACATGGTGGCATGAAGACAGACATGAGGTGATGCTGCTGATAATGGTGGTGATGATGTTGATGATGATGATATTACAATGTTCATGATGATGATGATAATGATGTTAATGGTGGTAATGATGATGTTGAAATGATGCTGGTGCTGGTACTGTAATTGAGACACTGGGCCTGGCTTGGACTTTTGGAACTGCAAAGCCCACCCCCAGTGAAGCAATTCCTCCAACAAGGCCACACCTACTCCAACAAGCCCACACTTCCTTGTCCTTCTCAAGTAGTGCCAGTTCCTAATGACTAAACATTTAAATATTTGAGCCTGTGGGGCCCAATCTTATTCAAATACCCACAGAGGGCCATGGCAGGGTTTTGAGAAGAGAAGTAGCATGACTGGGTCCATATTTCAATCACCACTGAAATCTCATATGCGATCCAAATAGCTTTGTGACCTGAGACGGTCTCTAGGAGGTGGTTATCATGTTCTGTAAGAGGTCCCTGAATCTCAAAACTATGTGTGGATCTCATTTGGGGACTATTAGCACAGATCAATATGACTATAAACCACTAATGCTGATGAACTGCTATGGTGTATGGCCCCCAAATATAGTTAAGGACTCCAACAGCAGCATCCAAGTTAGGTATGCCTGCTCTTAATGCTATGACTCAGAGTCCAGGCCCTTTCCACCATGGGGCTCTGCCATTGCTGAACAGCTTGCCTTTGTCATGTTCAGCTGACATCTAGGATGAAGTTGAGAGGATGAAGTAGAGCCACTGTTACTGGGAAAATTTGGAAGAAGGGCCCCTCATCACTTTGTCCCATTGTAAGAAGTGAGCTTGATGCCAATGTGAAAAGACTGGAGATGTGGATGGTGTGAGCATAGGAAGATCAGAAAACTTACTTTGGCCAAACAGCATCTCTCTCTGCTTACATATGTGGTGTGAGTATATGTACATGAATGTATGTGTATGTGCATGTCTATGTGTGTGTGAATGTCTATGCAAGTATGCATATGACTAGGTGTGTGTGAATGTGTGTATGAGTATATGCATATGTATTCATATATATGTGTATAAGAGTATCTTATGTATGTATGTGTAGTGTGTATTTGGGTATATATATGTCTATGAGTGTGTGTGTATGAGTGTGTATGTATGTCTAAGCATGCATATGATACTGTATGTGTATATCTCTATATATGTCTGTAAATGTGTGTATGTGTGTATTTGAATGTATGTAAATGTAAGTGTGTATTGTGTATATAAGTATATGTACATGAGTACATGTGCATGTATACTTATGTGTATACATTAGTGTTAACGTCTGTGAGAGTGTGGGTGTGTGTCGCATGCATTTTCCAGCATAGATTTGACAGGAGAATTTATAATTTTCCAATTCATAAATTTCATATTAGAAATACACAGAGAAAATCACTTTAATAATAACTATTTTGTTTTTGATTTCACAAGATTCAATTGCCATTGCTGCTCTAGTTTGTCCTTCTCTTGACTGGTTTCTGCTGAATAAAGGAAACAGTTATTTTTGAGGGTCTACTTGGCACCTAAGCTTTGCCTAGTAGGGTCATGTGCATCATTTAACTGGCTCCTGGTCTTTCACAGATAAGGACATGGAGGCAGAGACAGCAGCATTCCAGAAGGGTGATTTTTCAGACAGAATTTGAGCTCAGGTTTTCTGATTCACTCCTGTAGCCCTTCCCCAAGGAAGTTGCAAAGCTTCCACTATCCAAAGCATGCAGATACCATAAGTAAGCACTAAGGATGTATGGAATAAGGATACTGTAAGGACTAAGGATAGACATGGAGTGGCACAGACCACAGGGAAAGACCTGCTACCCATATCAAATGCTCAGGATTTCCCACAATTCCACAGAGAGCCACTCAACATTATCCTGAACATGACATTTCTAGTTTATCTTTTGATGTTCTCCTTTAGCTGCTAGCATGGACAAGAGAAGCATTCCTCTAAGGTGAAATAATAAATGAAGTGGATGTGATGTTAGGTAAAAGTACACATTGTGTACAAATATGACAAGGTGGTTGGGATTGTGCCCAGCAGGGAGTGAGTGTCATGAAGGTCAAGGACCAAGCTCTCTGCAGGCTACAGCCACTTCAGGAGAGCAGAAATTAGGTCATGGTGGCCTTGATTTCCAGATTGCCAATGGAAACTGAAAATCAAGCCATAAAACTCCTGTGTTAAATATTAGATCAAACGGGAAAAATAACAAGGTCAAGTCAGTCCCCAATGCAGGCAGGATTCAGCACCTGGGACAGCGGGCTAGGCCCTCCGCAATGCAGGCTACAAAGCAAGTTTAGCAGGCTTCACTCCTACGCAGCCTTGGCTCTTTGCGCTATGCACAAAGCCACAGCCCTGCCAATGACAGGGATACTTGGGCTTCCATTTGGAACATTCCAGGCAAGTACAGGGCACGTCTAACTGACCGCCCTCAGCCAAACCAGAAGACAAAGGCAGCAGAATTGTCTGTAGACCTTGGGGAAAACCCCAGCCTTCCAGGGTGGAAGGCACACACATACATGCCTTCTGCAGCAGTGTAATTGGGAGCAGCAACAAAATTCAGACATGTGCCCCGTCTGTGTTGGCAAGTGATATGACTGTGCCCCATGAGGTGCAAAGCTCAGGGTGCTCATGTGTGTGTGTGTGTTTGCCTGTGCATGCACACTTGGTGCGATATGCTGCCACCCAATGTTCCAAGTGATTTCTAACTTGAAGTTGATGATATGGGATATTGTGTCTTTTTAAAAAAATGTAACCAACAACAAACTTCACTGAATGTAATTTTAGCAAGGGTACGAGTTTGCCAAGGTGCCGTGTGTGATCATGTGGTGACTGCTTTGACAAAATAGTGTATATGTGTATCTGTGTCTGTGAACATGAGGGAGGCAAGAAAAAATAGCGATGCACACTTTTTAAGGAAGTGAAGGCAATAAAAGAGGGATACAAAATTTAGATTGGGAAGCTGTTGACATTTGATGTTGTCATGAGTTTTCTTGGAAGCTTTTTGTCTATATAAAGAGACACCCAAATATTCAGATAATTCTTTAAATATTCTTTCAGCATATATCCATGGAGTCTGTTCCTTGCTCGGCAGCCCTGGTTGTGCCTAGAGGCATGGCTCAGGGCATGGTCCCACAGTTCAAGGCCCTATGGTCCCCTGGGACCAGTCATGTGGATCTCTGGGGAACTGCCATCAATTCATGCCAGAGTGGCCAGAGTCCTATCATTGCAGTCCAATCCACGCGGATTCTTCCTACAGTAACAGGTAGGGAGCAGTGGATTCAGTTGGTGAACAGGAACTGGGTTTAGCACTTGCTGTGAGAGAATGGAGCCTGAGTTCTGTTCATCTTGATCCCTTAAATATGGATGCAGTAGAGTGCATTTGTAATTCTTGTTTGCCTATGGCAGAGAGATGGGAGGGACAGACAGTATAATCCCAGATGCTCCAGGGACACCTAGCCTGGCATATGCAGTAGCAAACAAAAGACCCTTTTTCAAACAAGGTGGAAAGAAAAAGCTGACACCCAAGCATGCTCTCTGTCCTTCACATGCATGCTATGGCATACACACACACACACACACACACACACACACAGCAGAAGCAAAAAGACAAAAAAAATTATTGTCCAAATAGCAACCATTTTTTACTCCTCCATTTGAGGTTCCACTAGGCCACATCTGATGGAGGCTGGACTCTGCCCAGTGGTTCAACTTTAGCAGCTCTGAGTTTCATTCTCCTGTGGGTCTAGGGGTAGAGTGAGATGACTCTAATTCATGTGTCGTTAAGTTTCCTTGGGCAGATGAGCATCCTAAGACAGATTCTTCTCCTGGCAACAGCAGAGGTGTATGAAGTCCGACTCCATCTCACTAACATCATTGAAGTCTTTGGTCGTGCCTCAATAGTGATGCTTCATGGACCAAGCCACATCATCCAGCTAACCACAGAGCCATTCTGTGGAGTGGCAGATGGTCCTTCTAGGACCTGGACTGGGGAAAAGATAAATAGTTTTCTTTTTTCTGTGATACTGGAGATTTAACCCAGAGCCTCCCACATGCCAGGTCAGAGTTCTTCCACTCAGCTCTGTCATTAGGAAAGAATAACTATTTCTGAGCAGTAATCTATTCTAGTAAACCACCTACATACTATTGTCATTTCTGAGAACTATATGTAGAAAATTGTGGGATATGCTTAGTAAAAATTTAAGATACTGATGTTTTATTTGGTAGACAATGCTTTGAGAGATTTGAGAGATTACACACTTGTTTGAGAACACATGGTAGCCATAATTCAAATTCCTACTATTCAAATCTCTCTCTTTTTGATGGAAATATGAGACATGGTAGGCAGATTCTAAGGTTCACTAAAAAGCAGAATATACATTGTAACTATCTGAGCTGCCTCTAACTAGGAGAACACGTTTCAGAGCTTGAGAGTCCAGGGAGTGAAATTGAGTGGGTCGTGTAACCCCAAGCTCTGGGATCTGAGGCAAGACCATAGATCCTACTGAGTCCTTAGCCACCGAAGAGCAGGAATGCAGCACCATTGACAAGCACTGGAAGCCTGTTACTAGGCCAAGGACAGAAGACCTTGGGTTGAGACTTTTAGGCAAAAGCATTTGCCCACAGGTTCACAGTGAAGTGGGTAACCTGTGTTGATTCTGGAGCTCTCCCATAATCTTCAAACAGTCACTAGGCAAGAAGAACCTTCTGACCTCCCACTTTTCCTTCCTAGAGGATATTGCATTATCAGTACTGTGTTTTTCAGAACTCTCTGAAAATTTTAAACCAAATGCAGAGGCTAGACTGGGTTCTTTGAGAACTGTGTTCTACACTCTGTCAAGACCCTTCCATGTTGGTGTGAAGAACTCATTTATGTACTGGAGTACACTTCCTGTTTGGTGCCTCTCACCAATGAGTCCCCAGTCTTGTGAACTTATTGGTCTATTGAACCACATCACAGAACAATACCCCAACTTTGTCAGACATTGTACAAATATTGATCAAGTAAGTGTATGAGTTAATGATAGATGAATGGGTGAATTAATGAGTCAGACAACTATACCTCAATGAAGATATGTGTGAATGAAGGAGTGGATAAATGGATGAGTATGCTAGGGCATTGGATGATTGGATGCACGAAAGGTTAGATGATGAAGTGAAGTGCTAAATTTCCCCCTCTCTCTTAAGATTCTCTTGTAATTGTATCAGAAACATCTTGAAGGTGCCTATCTGGTCAACTGCATTCATCTTTGAAACTTCAGTTTGGCAACTGTGTATAGGAGCTCAACATTTATAGTAATAACATTTATAGTAATATCTATCTATCTATCTATCTATCTATCTATCTATCTATCTATCTATCTATCTACCTATCATCTACCTGTCCATCCATCCATCCATCCATCATATATTATCTGTCATCTATCTATCTATCTATCTATCTATCTATCTATCTATCTATCTACCTATCATCTACTTGTCCATCCATCCATCCATCATATATTATCTATCTATCTATCATCTACCTGTCCATCCATCCACCTATCATATATTATCTATATATCTGTCATCTATCTATCTATCTCATAGACCAGGCACTCCTGAGTGACGCAAGCAGAAGAGAGATAGTTGTTTGGGACATGAACTCTTGACAATAAATATGTCTGTGGTAATGACTCCCAGAATATTAGAAAACAAGTAGGAGAACAACAAACCTGTGTTTTGTTCTTATTTAACCTCCTGGCTATGAGTTTTCTGAACCCAGTCACCTTTCCTCAAGCACCAAGGGACATTAACCATACACATTGAGTAGATGTACCACAGTGTTTTAACCCATTCTTCGGCTGAGGGACATCTGGGTTGTTTCCAGTTTCTAGCTATTACAAATAAGGCTGCTATAAATATAGATGAGGAAACTTCCTTATGATTCCGTGAAGAGGCATTTGGGTGTATACCCAGAAGTGGTATGGCTGGGTCCTGAGGCAGAGCTATTCCAAGTTTTCTAAGATATCGCCAGACTGACCTCCATAGTGGTTGCACAAGCCTACATTCCCACCAGCAATTGAGTAGGGTTCCACTTTCTCCACACCCTCGCCAGCATGTGCTGTCATTTGAGCTTTTGATCTTAGCCATTCTGACAGGTGTGAGAGGGAATCTCAGAGTCGTCTTGAGTTGCATTTCTGTGGTATATCTACACAATGAAATATTATTCAGCTATCAGAAACAATGAAATTATGCAATTTGCAGCCAAATGGATGGAACTAGAAAAGCTCATCCTGAGTGAGCTAACCCAGACTCAGAAGGACGCATATGGCATCTATTCACTTATAGTAGGATTTCAGCTGTATAGTAGAAGGTATCGATACTACAACCAACACACCAAAGGGAACTTGGACATAGACTTTTTTTTATTTTTATTTTTTTATTTATTTTTTACATTTTTAAATATTTTTTTCTATTTTTTAGTCTTTTTTTTAAATCTATTTGTCTGCTTATTTGTATGTTTGTTTTTTAGTTCTCTCTCCTGGGCAATGAGACACTTTTCACTGATGGTTCTGCCTCGTAGACCCCCAATGAATGAGGAGGCTCTTGACCCTCATATGACCTCTCAACTGAGATGAGGGACTGTTATATAAGGACACCCCACCCAAGAGAAATGGGATGGAAGAGTTAGGAGGTAAAGAAAAAAAATGAAATGTGATGTTTCAGCCTTTTACTACTAATTGTCATAAACTGTTTAGGATAATTAAGAAATGCAAACTAATGCTTATGCAAGCCGGTCATTCTGTTAGGTACTATGACAGCCTATTATAGTTATTTTCTAAGCTAATCAGAAATAAAGCTGCTAAGAGACAAGCAACATCTGCTTACCCTAATATAAGAGACAGATAGGGCCTCTTCAAAAACCTCAAGAGATCTGCAGAATATGGCATTCAAAGATGTTTTCGTAACTTTAGATTTTTTTATATCAAGACATATCAACTCCTGACAGCACCCCCATTCTACCCCAAATAGAAGATGAGCATTGAAGAATCTCCAGTGGGAGATGATTGAATTAGTCGCAAGCCTATCTCTTGGTAGGAAAAGCCCCTTGCTCCAACTGTAGACAGAATGCTGTCCCAAAAGGACAAAACCTGGAAGCAGGTAAGTAGACAGCCTAGCTCTGCCAAGACAGGGTAGGTAAGTCCTTCATAACCCCTGCTCTACAATCAATGTCTGTCAGAGAAGTGGGGCCAAATGACTGAAGATCGATGCTGTAATGTATGGAGAGAAAATGGGAACTGTCCAGGCAGCCACTGGTATGTCATTTCTTAGTTTTGGAAGCTGCAGGTCCTGTACTTCCTATAAAATCAGATATATTTATCCCTCTCAGGTCTCTGAGGTGGTTGAAGAACAGATAGCTAGAGTCTCATAATTAAATTTTGAGTTGTTTAGGAGTCAAGAGAGTGTTATAGATCTAAGAGGATACTTTTAAAATTGTGTTGCAAGTTAGTATGAAAGCTGAGTTAGATATAGAACTTTAAACTCATGGAGATGGTTAGATAGTAGAATGTTAAAGTCAGGTGCCAAATACATATGGACTGGACATTGGGAATGTACGCTAAGCCATATAACCCTCATAACTGTGGCCTAATTACCTCTGTTGTTTTGTATTGTATTTATTATTATAAGAGAAAGAGCCATTTGTTGAACTGAAAGGGGAAACTGTAGGGGGAAATAAGATATACTTTAAACTTAAAAAAAAAAGGGAAGAGGATGGGGGGTTGAGGGTGGGAGGGTGGGACTGGAGGGGGGAATAGGGAGGGAACTACGATTGAGATGTAACTTGAAGAAATAAAAAATAAAGGAAAAAAAAGAAATTAAAAAAAATACCATACACATTAAGATTTTCCCCCACATACCAAAACACAGTCACTGGTGTCTCTTCACTCCAAACCTCATCCCACAATTCCCTGTCCTTTGATGGTTCATCTTCATATAAGAATGTCTTCATGAAGCTCTGGTTTTTACTTCCAGCTTTGTAGACATATACAGTCCTATCTTCCTGGGGAATACAGGACTGACTTCATCTTTTCCAGGCCCTTCAGTAGATGGCTGATTTGATCTAACTTTGCAAATATCTTTGATTTGGGTGATAGGAGGTAGTTACTTTAGTCATAAGGGATTCTGTGGATGTGCCTACACATGTAAGGAGTCTGTCTAGTGTGTGGAGGTTAAAGACACATCCCCTGACCATTCTCCAATTTCCTGTATGTGGCCTGGAGTGCTAACATGGGTTATCAATTAGTAACTGCAGTTCTAGCAATCACATTAGCAAGTTTTCCACATTAGACTATTTCTAGTCAACTCGGACTTCTCTGAAATGGTTCTAGGAAGTGCCAGGTATTTCCTGCTATGGATTTTCCTGCTACCTCATATCCACTTAGAACCTCTTGATGTGAACTAGAAAAGAAATGAGAATAAATGAACTCACTCCAAAGTCAGAACATTTGAGAGGATGACTTCTTCAGAACACAGAGTCGATTTCACCCTGGGTACACAGTTAGTAGATACATGCCCCCAACTGATGTTTAAAATTGTTTTGAGGAACTATAGTCTAGTAACCCTGGCTGTAGCACTTTCCCAGTAATGCCATTTAATTAATCTGGGCTTACTGGAAACTGTCATAGCAGGCTTATTTGTAATAGCTAGAATCTGGAAAAAATCCAGATGCCTCTCAACTGACGAATGGATAAAAACATTGTGGTACATTTACACAATGGAATACTACTCAGCTATCAGAAACAAGGAAATCATGCAACTCAAAGCCAAATGGATGGAACTAGAAAAGCTCATCCTGAATGAGCTAACCCAGACTTATAAATGGATTTTAGCCATATAGTACAGGATAACCAATATACCAAAAGGATCAGGAACATAGACTTTGTTACCAATTAAGGGGACAATTTGCCCTAGGAGTGCCATCATGTTGGCCCCCAGTGCAAGAGGAAGTCTTAGCCCATATCTGACTTTTGAGCTGAGAGGGGCTGATATATAGGGACACTCCATATCAGAGGAGTGGGAAGGGTAGCAGAGGGTGGGAGGGTGGAACCGGGAGGGCTGGAATTAGGGAATTGTGATGGAGATGTAACTTGAAGCAATAAATTAAAAAAATGTTGGGCAAATTGACTTGGAAGTAACTTAGCCTCTCTCCAACAGAATGACCCTAAGTTGATGCTTAGTCTCTCAAAGCTCCAGTAACCAGCTGTGAATCAAAAGTGACAAAAGAAGCTCTCCCCTGGATGTGGTATGCATTGAAAGGGTCAGTGGATGTCCGTGTTAGCCCAGGATTGGAGACCTCAAAAAGGTGAGCCAACCTGTAGTTACAAAACAGACCTCACAAACTTCTTCTATGTATGAGCTTAGGAGCTATAAAAGAAATAGCAAAGACAGAGATTTTGTTTATGGACTTGAGAAGCCTATTGTATAGATTTTGTTCTTACCTCCAGCTTTTCAACCCCCACCAGCACAGACCCTGGGCTTTACTGTGCCACCATTAACCACATTCCATCAATTAAAGGCATTAAGGCAGACCTCCCGGCACTCTGAAGGGTGTATGTGCAGACTAGACTACTGACTCACCTCTGAGTCAAGTTTATTTTGCCTCTAATGGAAAATTCAATTTTTATTTGGATTTTAAGCATCTCTAGTTATCCAATCAATATTACATGCATATTCAAAGACTGGTTTTCATCACACCTGGAAACATACTCTTCAGACCCACTCTATACCTACATACTTATATAAGCACAATTCCAATCAGGACATGGAGTCTCTGTTCCAGAATGGAATCACACTCTTGTGTTTTTTCTGTCACCTAGACAGCTTTTTTTTTAAAAAATTATTTTTTATTTCTTCAAGTTACATCTCAATTGCAATCCCCTCCCTACTCTCCCCTCCAGTCCTACCCTCCCACCCTCTTCCACCTCAACCCACCCATCCCCTTCCTTTTTTTTTTTTTAAAGTTTAAGGTATATCTTTTTCCCCCAACAGCTCCCCCTTTAAATCCAACAAATGGCTCTTTCTCTTATAATAATAAATATGACGCAAGATCTGAGGGAGTATGATATGTGAGGACCCACCTCATCTGAGGAGAAAGAGAGTACCAAGTAGAGGAACAAGGAGGGAGGGAGGGAGGAAGGGAGGGAGGGAGAGAGGGAGGGAAGGAGAGAGGGAGGGAAGGAGAGATGAAGGGAGGGGCCAAGAGGGGAGGAGGGAGGAAACTATGTTCTAGAAATAAATAATACTATTTTAAGAAAAGAATTAACAAGCTTAAAAATATAATAAAAATACAATATAAAATTTTCAAACTATAATTTACCTTACTGGCATGAAAAGAAAATGGCCTTAACTTCAGATTAGAATGTTAGACTGCAGGTGGCTACAGAGATTACACAAACTTGATAGCAGCTTAAAAGTTTTTTTTGTTTTTTGGTTTTTTTTTGTAGAGGTATAGGCTATTTCCATGGTTTGGCATTAAAAAGCAGGTAACAGGCTTAAAACACTGTAAATAAATTAAAGGTGACAGCTGTTCAACCTGGTTTTACAAACCTCCAAGAGTTGAAAAAACTTAGAGCTAAGGTAAAATAATGCATGGTGTTAGCCCATGCCTTTACCTCCAGCAGAGACAGGAGGATCACTATAGAGTTAGTTGTCTTATAAATTCTAGAGTTAAAAGAAACAGGGTGGTGATGGTGCACACCCTTAGTCACATCATTGGGGAAGAATACACCCTTAATCCCAACACACTAGAGACAGAAACAGGCAGATCTCAGAGCTCAAGGCCACCTGATACAAAACAAGCTCTAAACAGAGAAAAACTTTGATCCAGGGGTGGAGGAGCACATCTTTAATCCCATCAGTTGGAAACCACATGTCTTTGATCCCAAAATTTAGAATGCAGAGACAGGCACATAGGATTTGGAAAGATTTAAGTTTAAAAGCTACTTACAAAAGGCAGGCTGCAATTCAAACAAATTGTCCATTGAGATCTCAAAATATATACAATAAAGGTTTGTTTAGCTCCAAAATATCAAAATAATTTCTTCTTTAATCCGGATTGAAAGGTAATACTTTATATATTATCAAAAAAACCAAATTTGCTCCAGGAAAAATATTACCTGACCCCCCCAAAAAAAGGTAATTGTCCCAGAGTTAGGATTAGGGCAGGGCTCTGTTCTTATCTTTCCAGGAGATTTAAAGCATCCATTCAAGGAATCCAGGGACAACTGGACAACGGAAACCTCAGCAGAAAACAGATCAGACACCAAAGAAGACGAGTGGCCCAGATGATCTAGCCTTGCAGACTTCTTCAATAGCAATTTCCTCAAAAGTCTATAACCACAACAACTCAAAATCGCTAAGATCGTTCAGCTCCACAGACTA
>CAJQZJ010001511.1:12579006-12589022 GCA_907164525.1 Lophiomys imhausi
GAGAGAGAGAGAGAGAGAGAGAGAGAGAGAGAGAGAGAGAGAGAGAGGAAAAAGGGAGAGAGAGGAGAGGCTATCAGTCTGGTGATATCTTAGAAAACTTGGAATAGCTCTACCTCAAGACCCAGTCATACCACTTCTGGGTATACATCCAAATGATTCCTCACCAAACCACAAGGATGTTTCCTCATACATGTTCATAGCAGCCTTATTTGTATTAGCTAGAAACTGGAAACAACCCAGATGTCCCTCAACTGAGGAACTGATAAAAAACAAACAAACAAACAAAAAACCCAAAACTGTGGTACATCTACACAATGGAATACTACTCAGCTGTCAGGAACAACGAAATCATGCAGTTTCCAGCCAAATAGATGGAACTAGAAAAGCTCATCCTGAGTGAGCTAACCCAGATTCATTGTATTCTTTATCTACCCAGTTGTGTTAGTACCATTTTCTGTCACCTTTAATACATGTGCTAATCAACTTATAAAGCAGAAATGTCCTTCTAGTCTCATAATTTCAGAGTTCCAGTCTGTGCTCAGCTGACCCCCATGCTCAGGACTTTGGTGAGGCAGCATTTCCTACTCACAGTATGTGGAAGTAAAACTGCTTGCTTTATGGCCCAGGATATAAATAGGACAGAGGAAGGCACTGCAGCATCCTAGTCACCTTCAGTGGCACACTAAGAGTATCCTAAGGACTGTCCATGGATCCTGACTTACAGGTATGGACTCCACAGCTTCTTGATATACTGTTCATCTCTGGAGAATATTGGTTGTTTTTGAGAATGAACTCACCACTTCCTTTATAGGATAATCTTTTAAGGACACAAATCAGATATTACTTTGGTTGTATCACATATATTTTAGACTTAAAAAATCATTCTACCCAAAGTACTTATAATTCCCCGTACAGTAACTCTTTAATATATGAGTTGTACAAAACTGAACAGACTTGGAGAATGTCTCAACTGCTTTTCTATTGCTGTGATAAAATATAATGGCCAAAGCAACTTAAGAAAGTAATAGCTAGAAACTGGAAACAACCCAGATGTCACCCAAATGACAAATGGATTTAAAAACCTGTGGTACATCTACACAATGGAACACTACTCAACCATCAGAAACAATGAAATCATGCAATTTGCTGCCAAATGGATGGAACTAGAGAAGCTCATCTTGAGTGAGCCAACCCAGACCCAGAAAGATGCACATGGCATCTATTCACTTATAATGGGATTTTAGCCATATAGTACAGGATAATTATCTTATAATAAACAGACTGAAAGGAACAGGAGCATAGACTGTTACTTGTTAGTGGGACACTTTGCCCTAGTGGAGCTGCCATGTGGGCCCTCAGTGCAAGAGGAAGCTCTTAGCCCTCATATGGCTGATGAACTGAGGGGGCTGATACATATAGGTCACCCCACACTGGAGGAGTAGGATAGGTGGGAGGGGGAGAGGGTGGGAGGGTGACAGGGTGAGCCTTGGAGGGGTGGAGGGAGGGGACTCTGATGGAGATGTAAATTGAGGTAATACATAAACAGTTAAAAAAAGAGTTAATTTTGACTTATGGTTCCAGAGAGTTAGGGTCCATAATGACAGGGAAGACATGGAATGTTGGCCAGAAAAGAAAGCTGGCAAGTCACATTTTATATGCACATAGGAAACAAAGAGACTTTAAAAATCTACAGAAAATGATAGAACACAGATGTATGAGATAGATAATTGGTATTACCACACAATGGCCAGTGCTGTGGCCATTCTCCCTAAATTGATCACCATATTTCCTGAATCTCAAATACTTTCCAAAAGGCTACATGGGCATGTGAGTGTGTTAAAATTAACAGGCAGATTCTGTAATGCATGTGGAATTAATTGCAAATGGCATGCAAAGGAAGCATCTCTTAGATGAGACAAAAAGAAAGATTGTCTGGAGGTTTAAATAAACGTGAATAGCCAGTGTGACAACAGTGTGATGTCAGCCCTGGTTCAGCACGTGCACCAGTGAAACCACCAAAGAGTCCATAAAGAGAAAGAGGAGAGAAAGCAAAGAGAGAATGATGTGTTTAACTCCAGAGTAGATGTGTCGTTCATTTCCAATCAGTGGTAAATGAATGAACTTTGCAACACATGGTAAAGGATAGTATATTATCTATATGGAAAGAAATAGACTCTATAAAACAACATACACAATAATGAATTGTAGCTGAAAAAGACGTGAAAATTCAAAAATAATAAAAGTAATAGAATATTTTATAGGATGATGTATTAATGAATTTGAATGAGGGGTAACTTGTTAAATGAGGCACAGAATTATTTAAGGCAAGCATTAATACAGATGTCCCATCTATAGCTGAATACCCACAGTCACTAATTTTCAGTACTTTGAACAGTAATGTGTCTCTTCATTAACCAACGCTCACTGCAATAAGAAGTTTCTCTGATTAAGGTTGGGACCAGTACAAAGCTATGCACATAAATATAAATATTTGCAAGGCAGGTTAACAATAGAAACATTTAGAAAAACATCATTAGATATCCCCTAGGGCCTATGACTGCCCTGGCTATGGTTTTTGGCCATGTATTGTCTCCTGTGGAGTAGACCTTAAATGCAGTCCACAGAGTGGTTAATTAACCCCATAACAACATTGTTACTATTGCACCAATGTACACTCTTTGCCTGTCAGGTCAGCATTTCAGCATGCAGGATCCTACGTTGAATAAGACCATTGACGCCTTTCCTCACCCAGCAGCCTATATAGATAGCACTGTCCAGCACTCTGAAAGCTAACTGTCAGGGAGAGAGTTTCTTGATCAGTTTAAAATTAATCTCTCTGTGACCTGCAATTAAAGTGTGTGCGTGTTCAACAATGGGGTTTTACCATCTAGTTAGGATAGGCAACCAATAGCAATGGCAGTGGCCTATGCTGATTTTGGACCTTTCTGACAATAACTCTTATGGGGGTATCCCTTGTGTAGCTCTGCAATTTTCATTTAATAAACTTAGTTGTAGAAGCACAGTGTTCATTACTGAGTGATACTTGTGTTCAAACTCTTTCGTCATCTATCTTTATCATATCTATCTATATATCACCTATCAATCATATATCAATTTACCGATCCATTGATCTATCTATATATTTATTCACTTACCTCCTGCTCTCATCCCTACTTAAACTTTCACCTCCTAGTACTCATCCCATTATTTTCTATCACGTAGTTCTCTTATCCCCCTTTATTATGTATTTTAACTTGTATTGTAAGGTCTTTGGTTCTCAGGTATCTTCTTCATGCACACTTCATTTTGGCTAACCTTCATCTTACCCCTCATTTCTCCATCCTTATCATTCCACTACCTGCTTGAACCTCTATTCTCTAAGTTTTCGCTCCCTCTATCGTCATTTCACCTATATTTTTATTAATCTTTCCATAAGTGCATACACTCTGCCAGTAGCTCATTGAAAGAGAGGCAAGAAGAATGTAAGAGCTGGAAGCCAGTGAGGGAGTACTGTCAAATGCTGTCCTCTGGACATGGTGTAGTGTTGCACACATGAACTCACAATCTGCATAAGAGCATCTCAGTTAAAATTCCAGCATGGACTGGGGAGGGGCTCCCATAGCTCCCCCCATCTCCCCCGGCTGAAGAGCCATTGGCAGGTGATGGCTGCTCAGAGAAGGAGAGTCACTTTTCTTTAGGAGTGTGACCACTAGTAGGTTCTTCATGCTGCAGCAGATGATGCCATCTTTATGTGCACATGGGCAGCACTAATGGGACTCAGTGGGCTAAAATAAGGAGATAGACAGACAGATAGATGGATGGACAGACAGACAGACAGACAGAGAGATAGGTTTTAGATAGGGAGAGATAGATAGACAGACAGACAGATACTATTAAAAGAGGACATGAAGTTGAAATGGAGATGTGATGAGACTTCTTGGGGACAGTGAAAGGAGTGAGGGGTAGATATGCTCAAAATACATTGTATACGTGTCTGAAGCCTTCAAAGAACAAGTAAAACTAAGATTTAAAAAGTGCATATATGAAGAGAAAAGAAAAAAGTAAAAGAAATTTAAAAATTAAACAAGATGTACACGTATACAAAAATAGTAGATAAGTGGAACGGGGAGGCTCTGTCATGGCTTCCAGTGGGGTCACAATGACAGCTGTTAGCCCAGCCTTGTCCAGCAGGTCCTGGGAGTCCTGACTATGTGTGAGGCCACATCTGTAGCTCCCATCAGAGCCACTAATCAGAATGAGTTTGGGACTTTTTACTGCTGGAGTTTGTCTGACCAGGAACTTGTGTAACATTGACTTAATGGCACCCCAGACATGGGTGTGGTCAAGTAAATGGAATTCCTGTGTACTTAAACTGTCCAAGGACAGACTGAAGTCTGTGACCGTCGTCGTAAGACCCATCCCCAATGGTAGCTGAAGCTGATTCAGGGGAAAATTCCTTCCTTCTCCCTGCCTGAACCCCATCTCTACTTGGCAGCCATCTTCAGCTAAAGAGTTGTTGCTGTAGAATTCTGTAGACATTCCTAAGATTGTACAGATGGTGGCTTTTCTCTTGTCCTGACCTGCAGTGATGGCATCTTGACAAGTATTTAAAATGTAGTCTGCACACAAAGAAAAAATTTAAAAAGCTAAAGACAAAAATATAAAAATATTAATGGTTCCAAAGATAACAAAATAAAGGAAACTGTGAAGTTTCAGATCTAAACAGATCTGAACAGTATCTTATATATAAGGGAAAATATTCGCAAGCATCCTGTACATCCATGACAAAGCTCGAGTGCCCTAGGGCCGTTGAGTTGGCTCAGTGGGTGGAGGAGCTTGCTGCCAAGCTGACCAGCTGATCCTATAATCAAAGGAAAGAAATAATTATGAAAAGTTGTCTTTTGACCTCTACACAAGCACAGTGGTGACTGCACTCATACATATATTACTCACATACACACACACACACACACACACACACACACACACACACACATATACACACATACTACTAATAAATAAAAACAAAAACCATTTATGGCCAAATAGAAGACTAGGTAAAATATCTGAACAGACAATTCACAAAGCAGGAGGCCCACTGGCCAATGACAGAGGGATAGTGTGTGGCTCATTGACGAGCAGGGAAATGTAAATTAAAGCCATGATGAGTTCCTGTTTCCTACTTACCATATGGGCAAAAATGATAATACCCAGCAATAATACGTTTTGGCAACAGCAAGGAGCAGGGGATTCACTCTTAGAGTCCTCACGAGGGTACAAATTGGTACAATCACTTTGCAAAACAATTTGCCATTATCTAGTGACATTGAGAGCGCACACGCTCACGGTGCCAGCGCTGCCTCTCTCAGGTGCCCACCCTGGAGAATCTCCTGCATCAGGAGACACGAAGGGAGGGTAATCAGTCGAGGGGAGCTTGTCACAGCAAAACACTGGAAATGTACACCGGGAGTAGAATATGTAAGCACAGTCTGGCAGAGTCCCACATTTTGATATTGTTCAGCTTTGAAAACAAACCAAGCGCAGGTATGTATAAAACACGGGTAGAATTTCAGCAAAGTAGCAGCGAGCCAAGAAGCCCAGACAAGCAAGCCTGAACCACTGCGCAACAGCACACTTTGTCAAGAGAATCCTTTCCCTAGGAATCCATTTACATGAATTTCAGAATGTGCAACCTGAAGAGTAATTCCTAGGAATCCAAACGAGAGGTAAGGGGCTAAGGAAAACAAGAGTGGGACTTAAGGAGAGGAATACTGTGCTCAGTGGGAGTGTGAGAGAAGGTACTGGGAAGCGGAGGAGCGGGAACTTATCATGACTAAAGTGGGTCACACTGACCACTGGTGGTATTGCAACTGTTTATTACCTTATGTGACTTTAGAAAACATTGTGGATAAATTAGTCATTCGTGTGTGTGTTAATGTGTGTGTGTGTGCCTACATGTGGAGGCCAAGGTCAATATCTGTCGGGTGTCTTCATCTTATTTATTGAGGCACAGAATGTAGAACTCACCAATTCTACTAGACTGCACTGTTTGGCTAACAATCTCCAGGGATCCTCCTGTCTCTGCTTCCCCCGCCCTGGGAACTCAGGCATGCACCACCATGCCTGTCTATTTTTCATAGATGCTAGGGATCATACTCATATCCTCATGATAGCACAGTGAACACTTCACTAGTGAGCCACCTTCCCATCCTGGGATGCAAAAATTGGTATGTACAGGAAGCAACAACACTGCATACATTCATGAGACAGTCAAAGCGCGTACACAAAGCTGGTGGTGACAATCTTCTCAGTTGATCCTGCAGCCTTGGCTAAGCAAGGGGCCTTTTGTGCTCAGCGTGTCTGAGGCTTCCTGTATGAATGAGCGTGATCCAGGTTCATTGTGTCATGGGGTGAAAGAAATCCTAGCTTAGGTATGAGAGGGAAGAGGTGGAATATCAAAGATAGGAGAGTTTGTTTTGAATTACCTCAAATGTGACGATACCTGGAACCTGGGTCATCTTCAAGTTAAGTTCCATGTGTGTTAGTGTGGGACGGTAAACGACAGACCTGAATTTGAATCTTGTCTCAATTTTGAGGCTTGGTGACCTTGAGAGGATCATTTTTATCATGTGGAGGCTCAGGGAGGTTTTTGACAGGGCTGAGAATAGAATGCCTATATTAAGGTGTTCTGCAGGCTAAATCAAGGGATGCAGATGATGGGCTTGTATTAGCAGCATTGACACCAAGTGTGGACCAGTGTTCCATCATGGCCGTGTCTGACGTGAGGGTTGATAGACAGAAGGGAGAAGAATCTACATGGGAAGTAGATTGAATGAAGGATGAGGCCAGATGGGGACAGTATGTTCTGGGAGACCCAGAGCAGATCATAAACACTATAAAAAGGGCCACTGTCTAGGCTAAGAAGGTTGACCTTGAGCTGTGATAAATGGGGATGGTTTCATGGGAGGGTTTTGTCAGGCATACAAAGCTATCATGAAAGTATGAGTAGAGTCCAGAAGCTCAGCCCTGTGCCTTGGGGTCTGAATCAGAACACACAGCTTGTAGGATTGCTGATGGACTCCATTAGCTGCAGGACAGCCATTAGGGAGGCTCTCATCACTGTCCCAACAAAGGCTATGTGAGAAGGCCCTAAACCAGGGTGAGGCTACACAGGAAGGGACAGACAGCAGCCACACAAAAGCAGCCTTGTTGACAAGCTCTCTCAGTGGCGAGGATGCTGTCACAGTGCTTATTTTAAATGCAAAAAGGGAAATGGGGTGGAATGGTGAGCAAGGAGGCAGTGGGAAGGAGGCAGGGCTCAGATCTTATCTGGACTCTCAGGCTGTCACTAGCTAGCACTGTTCAGACCAGGGGCTTCAAAGGCTTCGCGTTCCCCCACGTTCAAGCCCTCATCGGGCACACACACAAAGTGGGCATGCATTATTCAAGTGGTGTCACCTGCTCCGTGCAGCTCTTCGGGAGCCTTTGCACCATCCCTCCTTCCCCAAAAGCCCATTGTTAAGCTTTCTAAACAAACAGGATGGAAGCCTCAGCCCTTCACCAGGGCTGCAAGAGGACCAGAGTCCTAACAGGAAGTCAGACACCTGCTCTAAGAGGCATCTGACCTGAAATCTAGTCCTCCAGCCTGTTTCCGGCAACAGAGGGTTGGTGAGCCTAGGGAGTAAAAGGATCTGTGACAATTTCTTCTGTTTGTTATGAGGATGTTTGCTATTCGCTGTCCCAAGTATCTATTGGCCCTGAACCCTTTTCTGACTTTGCAACTGCCTTCAGTAATATTGACTTCAGGATGCAGAACAGCAGAAGGATTTTTGAGAAGCAGGGAGTGCTGCTCGCTATGGGAGAGGCTGATGCTGTTCTCACCCTGGTGTGTGAGTGTGAGACTTAGTTACATCCTATCAGGATTTCTTACCTTCAGAGATGGAGGGGCAGAAACAGCGCCTGTGAACTTTCAGGTCAAGGACTAGTTGACCCAAACAACCTTAATAATGAAACCTGGGGTCAGCGTTGCTTTCCCCTTTATAGATAAACTCATCAGGATGTAGGATGTAGCAGGATGTGGTGTGTCCATGAGCTAGAGCTCAGACAGTCCTTTCAGGCTGGCCATTGTCTCCCCACCTCTAAGAATGTGTTCTCAGGCATTTCATTCATTCATTCACTCTCTCACTAGTAAGTGATTACAGAGCACCTCTATAGGGCAGTCTGGAGCTGGGTACCTAAGACACAGAACTTGGCACAGACTTATTCCCACCCTAGAAATGAACAGAGAAGTTAGCTGTTAAGTATAATAATATATGCTAGTTATAATAACATAATAAATGGCATGGCAGAACTGTGAGAGAGTTCAAGGGAAGAATCCTTCAGGCCAGATTCCGACATCCAAAGATTTCCTGGAAATAGTGGCACAGGCATTGCTCCAACGAAAGTCACATCTGAGGCTGGTGAGACGGTTCATCGGGTAAAGACACCCGCTGCAGATCTTGGCAACCTGAGTTTGATCCTGGTTTCCACAACCTGGAAGGAGAGGGCCAACTCCTGTAAGCTGTTCTCTGACCTCCACACACATTCACCATAGCAGGACATCACACACCCCAGGGAAAATATAATTTTAAACTTTAAAAATTCTGGAAATAGGGAAGGTGGGACGGAAGGTCTCTGCTCGGAGGCCACACCATTTGCGATGTTACTTGAATTGTAAACCCCACAGCTCCTGCCAACTGAGACCCCATTTTAGTGGGTGAATTGCACCCCACTGGATGTACTTATAGTAGAGAAGGAAGGCATCCTAAGCAGACCCCCAAGGTTCTCCAACACTCCATTTAAATCACTGAACCAAAGGATTCAGTGATCACAAGAATTCCCCTTTCAGTTTAGAAAATGGGGTCCCTAGAGCTGCAGGACGGACCCCACTCCAAAGCCGGTTGAGACAGAACGGAAGACTTGCATGCTTGGGACTAGGAGTGTGGCCCAGAACCTGCATCATCTACAGGGGCATTCCCAGCTCCCCCCAGGGGGAATTGTCCCAGAGGGACTCTCCTTGGTCCAGAGCTAGGAGTCCCTATGCTGTAGCTTATCACCTGCAGCTATCAGCCCAGAAACTATGTTCATCACCTCTCTGCTCAGTGGTTCGTGATACGGCCAGGAACCATGGCACATTAGGGTTCCATGATGTGTCAGGGGCCCACACCACATCAGGGTCCATACTGCATCAGAGGTCAGCTAGTGACTCAGGGATCTATGACAGGCCAGGAAACGCCAATACATCAGGGGCCCATGAGTCATGGTGGGGGTGGGGGATGCTGTATTAGGGATCCACACCACATCATGTTTCATGCTGCATCAGAGGACCACAATGCATCAGACGTCCATGGTCCATCAGGGTTTCATGCAATGTGCAGGGTACAAACCCCATCAGGGATCACAGCCAACATAGTGAGTTGTAGACTTCCTCAAGCTGGGTTTGAGTCCTGCTCTGTGTAATACTGACTGTGTGGTTCTGGGACACTGGTCACCTACCCTTTCCCCTTTCCATGGAAGTTAGAAACGGGACTCAGAGAAATAAGCTGCCAGCTTACAAGAGGTAGAGGAAGGTTCTGATCCAGGTACTGCCAGGATCCACTCCATGGATCTTGGGTAAGTTATTTAAGGTCTTTCCTCAGTTTTCTCTCCGTGGGAACCTACCCACATCGGAACATGGTGAGCATCACCTGTCCCCCTGCCATCTATGTGGCTTCATGTGGACATATTTAAGCAGCTCTCTAGACAGCTACTCTTGCGGCTACCCTGTACCTTGCAATTCCATGTCCTCATATAGTATGGTCCTGTAGATTTTTCCTTTGCATTTCCTTACCGTGCTTAAACATTTGTGTGTGAGTCTGGTGCATGTTGTATGAACATACATGTATGTGTTTTGGAAGGCAGAGGAAGATGCCAGATAGAGAAGGTGGCCTGTTCTTCTTCTTCTTCTTCTTCTTCTTCTTCTTCTTCTTCTTCTTCTT